>CM062840.1:12068068-12292445 GCA_031772345.1 Himalopsyche anomala
GATTTTTTGGCGAAATTTGACAAAAAATCGTGGTTTTACCTATTAAACAATTATTTGTACAGTTAATCGCTCGTGACTTGTGCCATGTCACACTTGTCAATTGTCATCATATTTCTGCCAACTAACTACTTATGAATGAATTGAATACATAATAATTTATAATATATTTAGACGTCACATGAATAGAAATATAATAACGCGATAGTATTATATTATAACATCACATTAACAAACCTTAAGTATTATTTATTTACGATATTGGTTCAGAATACGATTATGTTTTGAGTATTCCGTTCAAGAGGACATGATTTATCACTTTTCATAAAATGACTGACAGCTGGTCCTTATCAAATCATTAGTACTAATCAAAGTATAGTGTTATCTTATCACTATTAACCCTTCATGCATATATTGCATTATTATTTGAAAAAAAAACTGTCACTTCATAATAGAGTTGCTCAACTAGTACATCGTGACGTGCTCGCTGATGGTACATATGTATGTATTTATTTTTTCGCTAGAGCGTTGAATAAGTATTAGAAACTTTTTGGTAAAAAGGAAACTTGTAACATTTATTCAGTTATAATTAAATGGCCAAATTTCAACAACATGATGATTTTTTAATTACACGTTAGAGGTGTTTTAATTTCTGTTATTTTCGAGCACTTATTGATAATTTCTACTGTAATTTGTAAATTCTTTTCAATGTCGATTGTTTATTACATATTTTTATTTCAATTTGTTTTTGCATACTGTTAAATTTTATTTATTATCAGTTGACAATGCTCGCCATGAGCAAAACCGGTCCTGATTTTAATAAATAAAATTGAAAATTAAGAACAAAGCAATACTGTGTTTTTTCTTAACTAAACAACATGGTCAAATATTAAATATGATATTTTAATAGGGTAGTCGAATGTAATAGTTGTAACTGACGTTTTTTCCCAAGATGACAAAGTTTTTATTTATTTCTTTGTAAAAGACATTATATGTGACCATTACAGGTGAAGTTAACTAAGTGGTATTTCAGAAAAAAAATAATTAGATACGTTGTTATATTCTGCACGTCTTAAAGTATCAAAAAGTGAAGTAACCTCAGTTAAAACACATTGCAATTATATGTAATACTTAAATAAGCAATCGATTGTTATTTAGTACACTTAAAATATGTAAAAATATTAAATTTACAGTAAACTAACTCCTAAACATACTTTTGTGCCTAAATGAACAAGGGAATCGTCAGCCGTAGTAAAATTAACAAGGGGCTCGCGCAAGCCCACTTCTGTCTTAATTTAGCTAAAATTGACATAGTGTAATTTAAATTGTTTAAACATAACCTAAAATGCAATGGCAAATAAATTGAAGAGACATGCGCATTTTAATTCTAGTATTACGACATCGCGCACGCTTAGACGAATTTTATTGGAAAATTATACTGTACCTGTAAAAATATGCTGCATATGAAGACACTATCACCGTCTATTTTCATAACGTATTATCAATTAAAAACAATTCCAGCGAAAACATTACCCTGTCAAAACATTATTAAATTGAATTTTAAATAACGATAATGATAAAAAGGAATACTAATCATTACTTGACACTTGTTAGTTTTCAATTTCTGACACATTTCAATTATTGTGAGGTCATGTTTATTAAAAAAATAATGTACAACATGCTTTTACCCAAAACCCAATTTAATTTAATAATAATTTTCGCTATCGTGAAAAACAATATTGTTTTATCTACTTAGCCGTGTTTACATGAAAAATAAATGTTTTTTATAATTATTTTCGGAGTGATGAATCTGTGTTATTACATTGTAATAAATAATAATTGCCCTGTAACACGCAGAGCTGCATCAAGTATTTTTTAAATATAAATAAATGGCGAATCTAATAATTTGAACAAACAAGACAGACAGTAATTGATTAAATTGGTAAACGAAACGAAACATAGAAAACTCCGGACACTGAATATTTTTATTTATGTATGTTTTAAATATAATATGCATAGTCTTGTTGTCGAATCTCAAATATTAAAAGTAGTAAGTTTTCAGAATATTCTGTCCGGAATTTTCTACATACTATAAGTGTCTGTATACGGAAAAAATCGATGTACGGAGTTTTCATGTATGGAGAGTTCGTGTGCCAGATACCAGAATCCATCAGATTTGAAATATTTTTTTTCGAAAGCTTATATTGAGTTTTGTAACATTATAAAGTTTCTTAATTTGTGTAAAACTGTGCGCAAAATACATAACATATTTTTTCTCGATGTCGACAATGTGTGTATATATCGCTTTTTGTAACTAGACGCCCCAATGATCTGATTCATTAAAAATATTTTTTTTTCAGACAATTGCCTTCTTAAGATTCTGCAGAGATAAAATAACTTTTTTACAAAAATATGTTAAGATTTGGTAGGATTTAAATAAAAATAAATAGCAATACGCAATAATCAAAAATTCCCAATACCAAAGATTGTTGGCAACAATCACATAAACATATTATTAAAACGATAAAATGCCCTTTGTATTGATTCTACTCTGTGTAACGTCTCGTTGATAAACACATCTATCTCTTAACAAGAAAAAGATAGGACCGGAACCGCTCAACGATATTATGAGTTAGTGCCGACAATGAAAGGTCATTCGAAAAGTTCACAGTCTTAATTTAAAAGCGATTGTAATTGATTCAATAAAACTAATTAGCAACATCTCATTACGTCATCGGTGGAAAGTATTGAATGCTATCCGGAGAAATTATAATACACTATTTTTAGCCTCAATTAAGACAAGCAGAATTATAATTGATTCCGAGTACAGCATAATTATAAGTAATTACAATTACTGTAAGCAAAAAATTCTTAGCAGATATTCATAGTATATTAAAAGAATATTCATGTCATTTACCAAAACACGAAGAACCGGTCTGCAATTTTTTAAAATGCAATTAGGTCACTAAATGTATGATAACGTTAAAATTGATGTTAACCCGAAAGAGACGAAAGTTTTTTTCGATAAAAAATATATTATAGATAATATATAAGTTGTCTACGACAACTACTTGTTACTCAATTTCTCTGTTTAAAAGAGAGTCAATATATGAATGGATATAATGATATGTCTAGGACAAGACTAATGGTAAGCTAAACGTCTTCATTGCGCCCTTTTTGAGTTAGATGGGTGATAGGGTTTTTTAAAATGTATATTATTTATCCGTTTAAATATGATTTTAAGCATGGTGTGAAATCGTAGCAGCAAACTACTTTATCTTTAATTTTAGAGCCGGTACAAAATATTTGGCCGCCCCAGGCAAGATTGTATTTTTCGCATTAGTTAAAAATTATGCGCTAAGATATTTGGTTGCCACTCCAGATTTACCCCTAGAGGTGGTCACACTGCTTAATTCTTATATCTTATTATAATGGAGCTCAACCAAGTAAATGCTAATTCAATCAATAGATATTTTACAATATTTCTGCTCGCTGTTCAAAACATATTGCTACCTCTTTTCATCATAATATTGAACTAAATTTATATCAATTATTTTGAAATTGAAATTCATTTAAAAAAACATTTGAGTCGTAACTTTTTTGAGCCATTGAATAAAATGATAGGCGGGGGTGGGTCGCGGCAAACCACCTTCTCTTGTTTTAGCTCCCCACCCTCTTATTACCCGGAGTTAACTACAAAAGTGACGCGACTCGTTTATTTCGTTAATAGAGTTGCACCCTCTTTTTGTACGCCGGGCACTTGGGGGATGAAAGATTGCTGGTACAGTTAGTATGTAAATAAAGCGAATCAAAATTACAAATAGACCACGCAGAAAATGGTCTTTTTTTCATAATTACAAGCTCAATTTAATTAAATATTGTGTAGGGCTCTGTAAAAGCTTGATGAATTACAATATAAGAGAAAAAAAACTCTAAATGATATTATACTTTTTCTCCAAACGTTTTTGTTTCCAACTTGAAGTAAATATATGAAATCCGAATGAGATATCTCAAAAGCAATTGTTTATACACAAAATTCTATCTAACATCTTATAAAATTAATGGCTAAGGAATCGCTTTTGTTCAATGTTATTTTTATTTTATAATCCATGTCTGTTCCTAATGTAGAAAAAAGGAGGTAAAACAAAAGTTTTTCTATTATCGCTCAATCTCTATTTTTCAAAAAAAGTAGTTGGTATCGAATAATAAGGTTAGGTCAGGACTACTGGTAAACTAGTCGCTCTCACTACGCCCAGTTATTGAAGGATCGGAAATGTGGGAGGGAATTTATAGACATCATAAACACCCATGTCTTCGAACAGAAATCGATACATCGATTGAAAAAATGCTGTTCGTACTGGGACTCGAACCTGTGAGATCCGACATGAAAGCTAACAACGTTAACTGCTGCGCCGTAGACACGATAAAATTGTTATTACAGAAAAATAAATCAGACATATAAGATAGTATCAATTTGTTTGTGTTTTATTAATCTCGGCTTTAGATATGTATTTTGGATGACATGTTGTGAATTAAACAATTACATGAGTATAATGATAAAAACAATGCGATTGTTTTGTTGATTAGCACCGGTTGATGTCACGGAAACACGTCAACTTAAATACATCAAAATTATTAACAATATTGTTTGTTATATCTGTTAAATATAAATTACCTGCTTTGGAGGCTTATAACAGTGTGCGTTGACACGTTGACATGCTAGCAATGCTTTGTTTGTATCTGTGCCAAACTTGAATTTAAAAATAAAAAAAACAGTTTGGCGTCAATGATATTTCAACCTTTTTCATCAAGGAAAATACACAATCTTCAAATCGGCACTGTACTGACAGAAGTTGGTTAATAATAGATTAATAGTTGGAAATAGAAAATTAATCTTTTTAACGTTTACAATAAAGTCTTTAGCATCGATGTTTTATGCTACGTAGATAATTATCACTTTAAAATATAAATACACTTATGCCAATTTTACACAAAAAAGAGTTTAAAATTATTAGACAAAGACAGTTATTGTCTGCCTTTAAATCAATGTTAATAATAATTGCTCATTAAAATTTAGCAAACTGATATAATCTATACACCAACTGAGTTATTTCAGACAAAAGATTGTATTGATGAATATCCTTGTATACTTAACTAATTTTTGTTGGTTACCAATTTTCGCCAGAGCGGTGATGAAATACAATGTAATATTCAATAAAAATACAAATTTATAACAGAAGTTCTTTTTGCTATGCAATAGTTTAACATCGTTTCTCCACGGGGGGTTTGTTGCATCTGTTAAAGCACACCGCTATAATCAGAATCAACCCCAAAACAAGGCCATTTCAAGGCTCATTCCCCGCTAGACATACCCTCTTGCAATGTTATTACACCCTCTCATCTTTAAAAAGACCAGTCTGACACCGAATGTTTGTTTTTATTATTCATTAAAATCACAACGATTTGATTAGTCAAAATGGATTCAAACAACCGCGATTTTGTTGGAGATAAAATATCAATTGTTTTAGAATTTTGCGTTGTCGCAATTTTCAATTTGGTTTTTATGTTATTGGCTGTATATAATAAAAAAATAATTCTTTTCGTAAACTCTGAATATAATTATGTTGGTTAGAGCTTGCTCTACCGATCACGCAGGTCTGGGTTCGATTCCCGGTAAGATCACAGTGAATTTGAGAATTATTCAATTCAAAGTTGTGATCGAAGACTGGATGTTTGTGATGTCAATTCACATAATTTTCTCTCCTCCCATCCTTCTGATCCTTTAATAACTGGGTATAGGTAGCAATAGCGATTAATCAACAAGTCCTGGACTAGTCTTATCCTTCTTTCTTGTTAAAACTTTTTGGAGATGTTTTAACTTTGTAAGTTGACATTTAAGTGTCTTCAGCGGTGGGCTGCCAATACGCTAACGAGGGGTTCGCTTAATATCAAAGCAATTTATCACTTATATGCAATTATATGCAATACTTAAATAATCAGTTACTTAAAAGTTTGCCTCCCCTTTGAAGATTTCTCCCATCGAGCCTGCCAAACTTTCATTGCAGCTTCTATCGCCACACTGCGCGCTGCAATTCTATGAGCTTTAGAATTGTAAGGGTCTGGTCGAGGAGGAGGCAGTAACTGAATTTCTCCCACCTGGGACTCGACACCTTTGTACAGCATTACTGTTGCGCCTCTAACTTGAATGTGCAGGTCCAACGGAAGTATACCAGCCAAGACCGGCAATGCATCCGTAGACGAGGATCTGTATGCTTTGGTTAGGGCTATCAACGCACTGCGTTGTCCACTTAGAAGGATTTTCTGTATCGAAAGAACGGTGCATCGTTTGTACCATGTGCTAGCGGCGTAGCTAGCAATCCCCATGTATATGGCATCGTAAGCGATTTTAAGGGCACTAGATCTTAAGCCCCAATTTTTACCTGCTAGGCGTGAGATTGAATAGAAGGCAGAAGTAGCCTTGCTCACTGATGTCTTGGCATGGTATGAAAAAGAAAGTCTATCGTCTAGAATAAGACCAAGGTAAGTGACCTTTTCAGAAACTTTAACCGTCGTAGTTCCCATGCGTATAGTGGGAGGTCTTTGTCTACTTAGGCCGACACCACCCTTGAGAAAAATAGCTTCAGTCTTTTTGGGAGCGAAGGACAGTTTGTTGGCGTCGCCCCAAGCTAGGATTGATGAAAGCGCCTCTTTTGATGTTTTTTCTATACCCGCGCGACTATTTGCACTTACTAAAAGTAAGGCATCGTCTGCGTAGGCAAAAATACTGCAGTCAGGTGGAAGAGAGATGGACAGAATATCATCAAATAAAATGTTCCACAGCATGGGACCAAGAACGGAACCCTGTGGACAGCCCATTGTGGTGTTTTGTTTTACAATCTGTTGTCCATTTTCATATAGAATCGATCTGCCATTGAAGTAGCTTTGGATTAAGGCATAGACATTTCCAGGTATTTTTCTCAGTCTAAGTTTGTGCAATATAAGTGGCCAAGAAGCATTGTCGAACGCTCCGGCAATATCCAAAAATATTCCCAAAACATATTTGTTAGGAGAGGATTCCGAAGTGGAAAGTACTGTGGAAATTGCATCTTCAGTATTCTTGCCTGGTCTGAAACCAAATTGGTTATTAGATAGTGGTGCTATTTCAGCCAGATGAGCTTCAATCCTAGAGCACATGAGCCGTTCCAACACTTTCCCAAGAGCCGGCAGAAGCGTAAGGGGTTCTTAATTCTTTCCGAATGTTAAATGGCGAATGGAGATAACCAAAGTCCTGACTCCTAATTTCTGGACCAGCCAATTCATAACTGGCCACGGTTACTTCGCTGCCAAGCTCTTCCAGCTTGGCCGGTTAGTAGATAGTCCTAAATGTAAATGCGGATATATGATTCAGGATGCTGATCACATCCTCTGGGAATGTCCAGATTTAAATAATGAACGGGAAAAATTGCTCAAGACGATACGACTATCTGTCGGATCTGTCGGCCCCGTCGGTCATGCCGACTTGGTTGCATCTAAGGCAAATTATAGGGCATTTAAAGAATTCTCCGCGTCTTTTGGAAAAAGAGTTGATTTAAATAGATAAAATTTAAAATTTATTATTAACTTTTTATTTCTGCACACTGTAGTGCATGCAACCAAGTCTTGAGGAATTTCTTCTCGGGACATTTCTGGCAATATTTTGAACACGACTAACGTTGTTACGCTACGGAATACACCCTATATAAAGAGTGTGAAGCCGTAGCGGGTGGTGGTGGGTACAACGTTGAGTACCCTAGGGAATTAAAAAAAAAAAAAAAAAAAAATCAGTTACTTAACAAACAATATGCAGTCAACCATAAACTAAGCAATGTAAATGGATACAAATGTACTACTGCGTATACTGAAGCTATCGTAGATAATATATACGTCAGAAATTGCAGTTATGTACTAATTTGGTCTGGGAATATTGTTTTCTTTTAAATTAACAAGGGGCTCGCCAGCCGTAGTAAAACCTAACAAAGAGCTCGCGCGAGCCCCTCCGAGCCCCCTCCAGCCCACCCCTGAGTGTCTTAATTAATATCGATTACGAAACTTTTTGCGTAGATTAAAAACTATTTTATCAAGAAATAACGATATGAGATGAGTGCTTTTACCCCCTGCAAGATAATTGTGTGTATTTTAAAATTTATTAACTCAAAATACTTAATTTTGCAGCACTCGTCGTTTGGTCCAGGGCAATATCGATAGAAAATAAATTTTAAAAATATAGTTATACCGTCGTAAAAAAATGTTCCTCAACTAATGGATTTACTAACACGAATATTTAGTAAACTATTTAATATTATTTGATTTTTAGAAATGAAGTGATCAATTGAACTGTCAAATAATAAGCACGCACATCTTGCACGCCGCATGATTATGAACATGCCTAATTATCTACACAGAAAAAAACAACGTGAGAAAGAAACTTTCATCTGAGTCACATCGCGATTTTATTTTTTTCCTATCAGTTTCCAACCCTTTCATTTTTTATATGCTGTATTAAACATTTGGGGCGTGAAGTTTTCGCGACATTTTGATTGATTTTTTCATCATACATATATGATGGATGGTATTGATAAAATTGTATTGGTGTTTTTTTGAAAACTATGTCCACTACCAATTTGAAGCATACTTCGTCTTAATATAAATTAAAAATAACTTTGATTATTCCACGTATTGTGTAACTAACTGTGACACATGTTTCGCCTCTTTCAGAAGCATCTTCAGACATACTATCGCAAAATTTGCTTAAGTAATGAAGTGAGATTGATTCTAAAATTTTAATTATGAAATTACAAAATGGAGTTTGGTTTTTTTTTTCCCTTTTAAGGTAAGCAAAGAGGGGGGTGATTGAATCGAAACAAAGCAAATTTATTATTATTATACGTGGAATAATCAAAGTTATTTTAAATTTTATATTAAAATGAACTTCCCCAAAGTTACCGCCGAGTTTTTAATTTTACTAAGGCCGGCGAGCCCCTTGTTAATCTAAGAGAAAACAATATTCTCAAGTCAAATTAGTATATAATTGCAATTTCTGACTTATGTATTTTCTACGACAGCTTCAGTGTCACAGTAGTACAATTTTAGCCATTTAGATTGATAAGTTTACGGTAAATTCAATATTGTTTGATTGCTTTTTAAGTATTAACTATAATTGCATATGATTGATAAAAGAATTCACTCCTTCCCCAGAACACCGACAATAGCTTTGAGATTAAGCGAGCCCCTTGTTAACGTATTGGCAGCCCACCCCTGCACAAAATCCTTACTCTTTGAAAGAGAAATGTCGTACGTAACTTTTCAACCTTTGTTTAAATCCTTACAGTAGGTGAAAAACTTACTACTTATGACCGCAAGAGTGGAAAGAAAAGACTGACGCAAAAATAAGTACCACTCTTTTTGTCAAAATTGTTTCCAACGTAACCTTAAGCTGTTCTAGACAATATGCTGATTGTGCATCACTGCGTTTTTAAATTTAATTATAGTGCATAATTTATGCATTGAATAACCAAAATAAACTGGGAATATTGTTTCATCTTAATTTAACAAGTGACTCACTGGCTTCAGTCAAATATAACAAGAGGCCCGAGCAACCCGCTGCAAGATCCTTCCAGACAGAAGTGGGCTCGGGGGGGCTCACGCGAGCCTCTTGTTAAATTTCAGTGTGGCCGGCGAGCCCCTTGTTAAGATAAGAAAATCATTCGTCTTAGATCAAATCAGCACATAGCTGCAATTTCTGTCGACGGTTAAATTTTATTATGAAACAAGACTTAGTTCTCTCTTCATTTTTTCATTCAGCGCTGTGGGTTTCCGTGCCAGACCTCACAACAGCATCTTTTCAATATATTTATTTTCTGTTCAAAGGCATGGGTTTTTGTGATGTCTAAAAATTCCCCTCCACTCTTCCGATCCTTCAATTAAACTGGGCGTTACGTGAGCGATCCGTTAATCACTAGTCCGTTCTTAGCCTTATCATTAAGTAACAAACAATTCTTGTAGAAAAAAAAAACTTTTGTTGAGATACCTTCATTAGGAGGTCATATGCGCGAGATTGGGAGCGGACATGGAAGAACAAAAAAAAATGAATAAGATTTACCGAGCCTCTTGTTAAGATATTGGCAGCCCACCGCTGCTTCCAGACGACTCCTGACATGATCCCAAAAACGTGACTTAAAGCTATAATACTAGATAATGTTTTATTTTATTAATGCTTTACTAATCTTCATTAAACTTGACCACGGAAAAAAATATGTTGAGAGTGATCAACTAAATAGAATGTTCCCAACAACATTCTAGTGGTAAAACTAATTTTGTCATAAAAAATCTTCAGTGTTGCCTTTTGTTTTCAGACATTTGTTTGACAAAAAAATCTATGTGGGTCGAAAATAGTCCGGGTGCTACCCCTTTTGCAAAAAAGTGCATCGAATTGCTGTTGGTTTGTGGGTAAAATTATAATTAATAATATTTACAAATAAAAAAGCTACCCTTACATTGCGACTAATTGGGGATTGAGAAAAAAACAAAAGTCATTTTACGGTTATTAAAATTTTTAAATTTGTGTGATAATTTATTAACGTCACTGTTAAAATTACTTTATTTATTATTTCACAAAAGAATACAGTGTGAAAGTTAATATTATTAAATTTTTGTGATAAACGTCGGCTGCGTGGTCGTGTGGTTAAAGTCGTTGGCTTTAGTTACGGAGGTTACGGGTTAGTTTTCCAGTTTTTAAAAAATGATTTTAAAATTTATGAATTTATGAATTTAAAAATTTATGAATTTAAAAATTCACCAGTTTCAAGAGCGGTTCGACTGATCAACTCATTGCCTAGAGAATTGGACATTTTCAGTAACAGTATTTGTGATCTGCTTGTTAGGTATTAATAGGGTTAAAATATGAAAGTTTTTCAGTTCTACAGTTAAAACTATTTTTTTACCCTATTAAAATGGAGTTCTACCAAGTAAATGCCAAATCAATAAATAAATGCTTGTTAGGTTTTACTTTTTTATTTCTTTTGTATGTTGATTTTGATGTATTATGTACTGTTTTTTTATTTTAATTATATTTGTCGAATGCATGGAAAATTGACGTCATATGTAATGTTATGTACTGTACTTTTAATTTTTAAGCAATAAATAAATATCACACACTATAGGCTATATGACGCAGCGGTAAGCGTTTTGGTCTTCCGTGCCGGATCCCACGGGTTCGAGTTTTAGTACGAACAGCATTTTTCAATCGATTTATCGATTTCTGTTCGAATGCATGGTTGTTTGTGACGTTTTAAAACTCCCTCCTACTCTTCCCGACCCTTTAATAACCGGGCGTAGCGAGAGTGATTAGTTAACTACTAGTCCTGTAAAAACCTTATCCTTCTATCCCTACTACTCTCTTTGAAAAATAAAAGTTAAGCACTGACTAACAGACAGTTCTCGTAGAAAATTTTCTGTGGAGAAAACACTATTCGGAGACACTATATATTCCAAATTAGGAGCGAACGTGAATGAAAACAATCACACTCTTCTATATATTTTGTTATAAATCCGTAAATCGATTTAAAATCAAAGAATGAAATTTTTCGTATTTGGATATTCGAACATTTTATTCGATTTCGATATTCGAAATCGTTAAAATTTTGCTTTAGTATTTTCCATGATGATTAACTGTAACAGAGATTTTTTGTAGCCTTGCTATATTTGTATAACAGTGTTCGATGAATAAAAAAATTAATAATCAATATTCCGTTATACACGTCGACACTATTTTTCATTTAAAAATAGTTTCCTGGTTAAACGTTCATTAATTTTGACGTTTCAATCAAGGGGCAAGAGTAGGCAGTAATCACCTTTCATTGATGGAATAACGTGTGAAAGTTGAACGTTTTTTATATTGTTATACTGAGGCAAATCAGTAAAGAATGGAAGGCTTGTACGATATAAATTGGCAAGTCATCCTTTGATTGTTGGCTCAATTTCATTGGCTTTTGTACAACGCCCTTCAGGTCAGGGAGGGTGAACCAATTAGAACTGAAAATTGAAGAAATGCTAATAAAGAGTTGAACTAATTACACGCTCTGAAACCCAGTAGTCAACTCTTAACTTTGTCTTTTTATTGTGCGGTGCTAACAAGTCACAACTCAAAACTACAAGGTTCTAAGTGTAATTTTTTGGCAGAACAAAAGTAACAATAAGTACCATTAATGGTATTTGGAAAACTGTATAGTGCATCCATCTGACCTGTTTTTATCTTACATCTGACATTTCGTAAAACCTCAAAATTTTCAACGTCTTGTTGTCATTCTCGCCCTCTATCTATTCAACATATCTAACTTAACCTATGCTGAAATTCCATTCCTACGTTGACTAGTGCTTGTTTGTATACTAAAATAGCTTGAAACGTAATATAATTTTCAGTGGCGGATTATCCTATACAATAAAATAGCTTATATTATGAAAATCATTTACATTTTGGTCAGAATTTTTTGACGTTTTTATGTTCGAAAAAGAGGCCTCCAAATTTTATTGCGCCTGGGGCCCCTCATGTGCTTAATACGCCATTGATCATTTCTACTGTGACTAGCACTCTTCAGTGAGTTTACAGCTACTAACTAATTTGTACATTAAATAGTCGAGGCGATTGTGATTTTTTAAATCTTATCTTCAATTAAATCTGTGAAATTTCACACTTTGACTGTAATATATATAAATTATGTTAAACCAAAATAGAATATTTTGAATTATTGTGATAACTAAAATCGTTTTACGTCTGTTAAAACAAACAACTGTATTAAAAGTATACCCTTGTCAAATAAATAAAAGAGTTACAGTTCAATACTATTAATTGAAATAAATTTATATTTTAAAAAAACGCAGCGACGATTATCAACCCCTGTCCACTGAGGTGCGCATTTAAAGTTTAATGGGGGATGATCGCCCCAGTTTGATCGGCTAATTAACATTATTTATTTTTGAATTAACAAAATAATACGCAACACACTACACGTGCCACGCGCTGCCGCCGTGCGCCCCCCTTAATGTTTTTTTTAGCCATTTGTTGGCACCAAATCGAATGGGCAATGTGGGTTTTAATTTTTGAACACAAAAGGAAGGTATTCCATACAGAAACTAAACCATTTTCAAGGAAATAGTTAATTTAATTTATGACCGAGATACATTCTTCCGATTAATTTATAAGGAGCTATTCAGATATTATGTCGGATCTGTGGCGCAGCGGTCTAAGTCGTTGGCTTTCGTGACTGATCTCACGGATTCGAATCCCAGTACCAGTCTTGTTACACTGATATTTAATATGAAATAGCCAAATATCGTTATTCATTTTTTCGTCTGGTCTTTCAATTCTTAGTTATAATGAATTGAATGAAAAGTTGTTTTTAGTCAGTATAGTAACTACCGAAAATATTTTTTTTTGTTGTTGGTGAAAATATTCTGTAGGTTTACCAATTTGAATACTACATTTATTGTTATATTTTCAGCGGTCAGCTGCAATACTGTAGTTAAGAAGGGGTTTGCTTAATCTCAGTTATTCGCGATACTTCGGGTAGATTTTTAAGCCGTGGTAAAATATATACATTTAATTTGGGAAAATTGATTTTTCTTAATTTATAAAGATGCTCGTTAAATTTAACAAGGGGATCGCTCAAGCCCTTTCGAGCTCCCATACAGCCCATCCTTGTATATTTTTACCGGGAGATTTTATTGTTTATAACTGCTTTTCACTATCAATGGCGGATTATCCTACATGCAAATGAGGCGCGCGCTTGGGAATTCCGAATCTTAGAAACCTCAAAAACAGCTTATATTATGTATATAAAAAAAATGTTCAGATTTTTACTATTTTACTTGGAATTTTCTGACGTTTTTATGTTATCTGAATAACAGGGCATCCACATTTTATTGCGCCTGGGACCTCTCATGTGCTTAATCCGCCACTGTTCACTGTATATTTATAACCTTTTATAGAAATGACAAACTACAAAGGGGTTGAGTTTAATAAATAGGAACTAATTACGATTTTGAATAATGGAGATATAAAGCTTAAAAGATATGTTTATAGATATTTTGTGTACAAGTTGTGAACGCACTTAATGTTGTAAAACATTATCAATTTTTAATTCAGCAACACGGCTATTTTGTGTTTGAAAAAATATGACTTTTAGATAATTTTCCCGCTATGTAAAAAAAGAAAGAATGCCAAAAACGAAAGCTAGATCGAATTTCAGTTTGTCTTCGTTGTCAAATTTAATTTCTGAATATTCTGTATAAGTTTACATTCTTTTTTTTTAAAAAACCATGTCCGCTCCCAATGTGGAGCATATGTACCCCTAATGGAGTTTATCTCAACATATGTGTTTCTACGAGAACTGCTTGTTACTCAGTTGCTCAACCTCTCTTTTTCCAAAGTGAGTAGGAATATAAGGATAGGGCTAGGACAGGACTAGTGGTTAGCTAATCGCTCTCGATATGCCCCGTTCATAGGATAGGATGGGTGGGAGGGGAGAATTCAAGACATCACATACATCCATGCCTTCGAACAGAAATTCATAAATCAATTGAAAAATCAATTTATAAAACTGCCCGTACTGGGATTCGAACCCGTGCCCTCCGTAGCGGTAGCCAACGACGTTAACCACTCGACCACTCAGGTGGCGTTCTTAATTACATTCTTAATTACTAAAAATTCCATAAGACGTCTGATGCTTCTTTTTAGTTGACTCAACACAAATGGTGTTTGTCATGTGATTATATTATAAAGTGATTCAAAAGATTTATTTATATTCCTTACATTGATTCATACATTAGTAGCCGTTACTGAATATTTTCCGATTTTATTGCCAAGTATTGACTGCATGCTCTCTTTTTCGAATGTGATTCAAAAAGGTCACTTTGAGTCGTTTAACATGGCGTCAAATTGGGTTTGCGTAAACCGTTACACCCCGGCAAACCCGAGGGGCCGCCTTTCTTTTATTTATTGCCAACAAACCCGGCAAGGGTTCAAACTGCGGGGTAAACCTGCAGTGTGTGAATGGGACTTTTTATTTCGCGATTTGAACAACGTTAGGCAATGTTGATTTGTCACGCATAGTTGGGTTCTGAGGTTAAAATAATGGTACGCTTAGTAATTATAAACAGTATTATTTAAGAAATGTCATCTATGTGCAGAGGATCGAGTGTAGTTACGGAAATTGATCGAGACAGCCAAGGTTCTCATCAGACAGTAGCCAGTGGCGGATTAAGCACGTGAGAGGCTCCAGGCGCAATTCAATTTGGAGGACATGCATTTCAGATAACATAAGAACGTCAGAAAATTTCATGTAAAATAATAAAAATAAATAAAATTGTTTGAGAAATTGAGTAGCAATGAGTCATCTTAGATAAACAGATATTTACATTAAAATCCCATATCTATTTTCTATCAGTTTTGAATTTTTGACGTAATTAATTCAGAATTTCAATAAACACATTTTTGCGGACTTAACGAGAGTAATTTAAAAAAAACCTTTTCTTGTAAAATTTATGAATTGACGTTTACGCTTTTCTGTTGATTACGGGTCGATATATTCGTTTATCACTTGTAAATGCTCGAATGAGCGAAATCGATCCTGATCTTAATAAATAATTGTGGAATAAGTACAAAATAGTTTTTTTTTTTAAATTTATTATTTAATATTTCTAAATTAGTTATTTTTGCTGTCGTTAAAAGGATTGGTGAGTTTCACAGACTGCAATTTAAAGAACTGTGTTAACTCATTGATTTTTAACGACAAGCATTTCAAAGTATTTTGTCATATATTATCTATTTCAATTCGCATGTTTTTTTATTGATTTATTATTATTTCTTCAAATATGGATACTACACACATTTTTCAGTGATTTTTGGCAGTCACATTATTTTTATTATTCGTAGCAAACGATCAACAGAATTTTACAAAAGATATTTTTTTTTGTAAACAAATTGCTGGCCATATAATTAATTCATGTTGAGCGTAAAATTCAATTTCGGTTCGAATACCGTTTTGAAATTAACACTGAATACAAATACGGAGTCACATGCCCACACGTAATGCAAAAAAATAACCAAGGCCCGAATTGGCAGAATTAGCTTGTAAAAAAATATTATATTAACTACTTGGATCCCAAGCGGACACAAGTATCTGGAACATATGCAAGCGAACACGGATGTCCAAGACATTTAAAAAATAAAATACTTTTTGATGAATATGTGTAGTACCATTTATACTAAGTCAATATAGGTTTTTAAAATATCAAATTCGAGTGTATATTAGGCAAAATTATTTTTCTCAAAAATACGCAGTATCTCTGAGACATATTAATAATTTATTTGCGCGGTATTCAAACGGTTAAATATGTATTAAAAAGAAAGGCATAGGAACTGAGTAATACGTTGTTTTCATGGTAAAACACTTGTTGAGAAAACCTACATCAGGTGTTTATATGCTCCACATTAAAAGCGGATACGATTAAAAGGAAACTGAAATTTTCAAGGAAAACTAAACTCTAATAAAATTGTGTTAACCCTCTCGCACACGAAGTCGTTTAAATTAATTCACATAGGCATATAACTAAGACGATTAATAACGAATATAAATAGTTAATTAATATTGTCAACTTTTCAGTACTAAGCGAGCTTAATCGTAATTAACTTTAAAAAGGTGTTAATTTTAAGCAAAGAGTTGATTTTAACTTATTGCAGATTAAATCAAATCTATTGATTTGTTGAAGTTGATTTTATTCTAAAAGAAATTCTAACTGTTTATTTGTCAATACATTGTTAAATGGACGTTTTTAATTTATCGATTATCAAGCAACAAAACAGCTTAATTGAGAATTCAATATTTTTTCTAATTAATTCAGAAATAAACTACAAACAGGTATTTTAGATTCAATTGAATTATTAGATATGAGTTTTCTTTTTATTCGTCTTATAAAAGCTGACTCTTTTCTATCTTGGCTAACTTAAATAACTTGTACATATGTGTATGTAAATTCAACATTAGCGAATGGTAGTGTAGGTAGGTAGGTAGGCTTAAAAGTGATTAAAAAGTCATCTCAGATTAATAAACTTAGAATGGGGATTGAAAGTAATTACAAACATAATTAAAATTTGGGAATTCTTTGACAAAGTGATACAATGAAAATAATGACATTAATTAATGTCATTATTTTCATTGTATCACTTTGTTAGATGTGTTAAACATTTTAATTTTGTGCTATTTTAGAATCACTTTTAATGTAATTGGTATTTTCTTTTCAATGCCAATTGTTGTTTATAGCTGTTCATTTTTGTATAAATAACATTGTTAAATTATATTTCTTATCAGTTGACGATGCTTGTAATGAGCGAAACCGGTCCTGACATATTAAATAAAGTGGAATGAAGTACAAAGGATTATTGTGTTTTTACTAATATAATGCCTTTCCACCAAGTATTGACAGTGAACACCCTAAAAGTGAATAATAAAACTCATTTCTTCTGAAGAATATAAAAAAACTTAATGTCATAGTTATTGAAGGCATTTTTATTTTTTTGACAATGAAAAATCATTGTTTAACCTTCTGTGCACTATGTAAAGGTAATTTTTTTGTATATTTTTATTTTGGTTAAGCATTATTTTACCAAAAGTGAAAGAAAAGGACGTGGCATTGGTTGTTTTATTGAAAACATATTTCAAAGATCAGACATTAAAAAGTATAAAAAATTCATATCTTATGTACTCTAACGCTATCTGGCCATAAAGGAAAAACAACTGAACATTTGCTGTTTCAAGGAAAATGGCATATTTGAGGGCATTATGATTTATGGGATAATCGACAAAGAATTGGATTAAAGTTTAAGATCTTTATGATTTTTTATTAGTGCTATAGATATGTCGGGTCCTGTGGCGCAGCAGTTAGCGTTGCTGGCTTCCGTGCCATATCTCACGGGTTCGAGTCCCAGTACGAACAGCATTTTTTCGATTGACTCATCGATTTCTGTTCGAAGACATGTAATGTATTTACAACCCTTCCCAATCTTCAATAACTGGGCGTAGCGAGAGCGATTAGTTAACTACTAGTTCTATCCCAACCTTATCTTTCTATCTCTACAACTCTATTTGAAAAAAAAGGTCGAGCGACTGTTCTAACAAACAAACAGTTCTTGTAAAAGAAACTTCTGTTGAAATGCCTCCATCAGGAGTCCATAAGTTTCACATTGTGAGCTGACATGGATAAAAAATAAATATATATTTAAGCGACTGTTCATAACAAGGATTGATTGATGGTATTTACGTATTTATTCTATTTTTAAAACTACCGGTATTCGTCTGGTATCGTAGATTCTATTCGTCCTGGTAAATTTTAGAGAGACTGCTACCTCTCAAAAGTTTGTTGACTAGTAAAAATATAAACAGCAATAATTGTTATTTATTCTTTATCCGACTGTGACACGAATCGCTGATAAAATCAAACGGCCGTTTTTATTCAATGCGTTATTTTTTTTTATTCTCGTCTTGACGTCGGGATATTGATAAACAAGACTCTTGATTAATAATTAAAATCTCTCACTTGATATTCAAAACAGTGTCATTGTGAATTGCATAAAAATGAAATAAATAAAATGCTTAATGTGAACGCGCCTCTGGCTTAAGGTGAGATTTTAATAAAATTAAGTGGGCATGGGTGTGCCGCGAATGAATTTGTCAAACAAATTATTATTTTTTTAAATTTATCTCGCGCCGTCCGAAATAAACTTAAAATGGCGTCCCATTAATGGAATTCTGATTTATTGCTGGGATCAGATTTTTATGTCTTTATTAATATAACTATATATTAGTTATTAGATTTTGTATTGAATGAAAAGACAGCGTTAGTTAGCTTCGAGCGTTAATTTTTATAAACTACAACTTGACTGGAGGGTGTAAACAGGGCCGGCGCCACCGTACATGTGAAATAGGCAACCACCTAGGGCGCATAAATGGACTGTTAAAATTATATTTATATACTCTAATAATGCCGCCTGTGTGGTCGAGTGGTCAACATCGTTGGCTACCGCTACGGAGGGCACGGGTTCGAATCCCAGTACGGGGAGTTTTATAAATTGATTTTTCAATTGATTTATGAATTTCATGGATGTACGTGTGTCGTGAATTCCCCCCTCCCACCCATCCTATCCTATGAACGGGGCGTATCGAGAGCGATTAGCTAACCACTAGTCCTGTCCTAGCCCTTTCCTTCTATTCCTACTCTCTTTGAAAAAAGAGAGGTTGAGCAACTGAGTAGCAAGCAGTTCTCGTAGAAACATTTCTGTTGAGATAAACTTCATTAGGAGTCCATATGCTCCATATTGGGAGCGGACATGGTAAAAAAAAACTAATAATAATAAATGATAGTATATTTTGATGTTTGTATTTGTTAGTTGTAATTATGTATCCTTTTCTATATGAGCGACTGAGTAACAAACAGTTTAGGTTAAAAAAACTTCTAGATGCCTCCATTAAGTGGCCATATGCTTCATATTGGAAGCGGACATAAGTATTAAAAAATATTTCTAATGATTTCGATTTTTTTATTTTTCATTATTTCGAAAGAAAAATGCGACAATTTGTGAGAGGGGGTGCGCCTATAACCGTTGCCTAGGGCGCCAAATAGCCTCGCGCCGGCACTGGGTGTGAAACAAACAATACTGTATTATTTATTACTTTTTGTAAGAAAATTTAAAATAATACAAATCGAAATTTTATAATTATTAAAATATTTTTTAGATTTTTTTTTAGAGATGTGGGTAATAGCAATAGCATGATGCAAACATTGGAGTTTTAAATTTAATGAATTCTATATATGAGTCCCTGAGAAATGAAGTGAACCAAGTAGTCAAATGTCAAAACTTACCTTTTGGGCTTTTAAGTACAATCACATCTTTATTTGATGTTTTGGTGGATTGCATATTTTTTTTTATTTTAGTAAAATAACACTATTATAGTGAGTATTTACTGAGTTCACTTCAAGACATTTGGACTATTGTAACGCATTTAAGACATTTTTTTCTAAAATACCACATGACTCACTTCACTTCTCAGGGGCTCAATTATTTAAAGTTTTTTTTTTTTACCATGTCCGCTCCCAATGAGGAGCATATGGGCTCCTAATGGAATTTATCTCAATATAAGTGTTTCTACGAGAACTGCTTATTACTCAGTTGCTCAACCTCTCTTTTTCCAAAGAGAGTAGGAATAGAAGGAAAGGGCTATGACAGGACTAGTGGTTAGCTAATCGCTCTCAATACTCCCCGTTCATAGGATAGGATAGGGAGGGGGGAATTAAAGACATCACATACATCCATGCCTTTGAATAGAAATTCATAAATCGATTGAAAAATCAATTTATAAAACTGTCCGTTCTGGGATTCGAACCCGTGACCTCCGTAGCGGTAGCCAACGACGTTAACCACTCGACCACACAGGCTGATAAATTTTTATTATTACGGCGTGTACAATCGTTATTAATCTTGTGATCTTAAAAAAATGTGTGCAATTAGGGATTTTCAAATACAGTGATTTGTGCAATAAACACTATGTTTGAGTAAAATTATTTAAGTAGCCGAAGCCCAGTAGTTAGAAAAAAAGCTTTCCATACAAAGATAGAGTAACTGCGATTCATTCTTCCTAAATTAACTGAAAGCCTCCCTGTGAAGTAGCCAACATCCAGTCGTAAGAAGTAATTATCGAAAAACTTGTTATCATCCATAATTCCTTGTCCCTCTTTCATTATCTACCCCTAATTTGGGGTTGGCTACACTGCAAAACAACTGCCTCAAAAATAACAGACTCCTCTTCCCCCAGAAGACTTCCTCATGCGGCCACTTGAATTATCAGGCCCCGGGGACCTATTATTCAACCGGGCCAGCAGTTCTGGGGCCCTTACTCTCAGGACGTTGCGTTATATTAGGGCTGCCACAGTGCATTGATTTTTATTAAATTTAATTAAAAAAACACGGCTAGAATTTATTCGCTAACTTATAGAACAAAAGATAACATGACAGTAGTCACTATTGTCAGTGGCAATCACAGCAGGCGCATTCAATAATATAAACAATAATATTTACTTTTTCTTTTCGGTAAACATTCAATGTTCTTAAAATTGAAATGTATCTTAAAGTTTGCTGTCACGGTTATTAAATAAAATTCAATTATTAATGACAGAAAAATTCCGATTGATAATGTCAATATAATTTTACTCTTAAAATAGTTACTCACTTCCTTATGCGATTGTCTAGTAGTCGGTGGTCAAGTGGACAACGTCGTTAGCTTGAGTCACGGTGTACAAGTGTTCGAAGCCAGCGGTGGGCTGTCAATACGTTAACATGGGGCTCGCTTAATCTCAAAGCAATTCTCGGTGTTCTGGGGAAGGAGTGAATTTTTTTTATCACTCCTATGCAATTATATGCAATACTTAAATAAGAAATCAATTGTTACATAAAACACTATGTATAATATGTAACAATATGCAATTTGCAGTAAACTAATCAATGTAAATGGCTAAAAATGTACTATTGTGTATACTGAAGCTGTCGTAGATAATATATATGTAAGCCAGAAATTGCAGTTATGTACTAATTTGATCTGAGAATATTGTTTTATATTAATTTAACAAAGGGCTCGCCGGCCTTGGTAAAATGCAACATGGGTTTCGAGCGAGCCCTTCCGAGCCCCCTCCAGCCCATCCCTGTTCGAATCCCAGTTCGCGTAAGCCAACGAGGCTTAACACATCACCACGGACTCGAAAATGATAAATAATTACACATTTATAATTTGCGGACTAATAACGATTTTTTTATATTATAATCCAGACCGGCTTCGTTTACAGGGCGAAAATTAAAAACATCCATTTTCGACTGTTTTTATCATATCATAAAATTGCGAAATAAATTTTGAGTATTTACTTTTTTCAATGTGATATGTTGGCAGGTTGTTATAAATCATACTCGTTGCAAATATGTAAAAGCAGGGGTGGGCTCAGAGGGGCTCGTGCGAGCCCTTGTTAAATTTTATTAAGGTTGCCGAGCCCCTTGTTAATTCAAGAGAAAAAAATATTCTCAGATCAAATAAGTATATAAATTCAATTTCTGACATATTATCTACGATAGTTTCAGTATAAAAAGTAGTACATTTTTAACGATTTAGATTGATAAGTTTACGCTAAATTGCACATTGTCACATATGATAAGTGTATTAAGTAACAATCGATTGGTTATTTAAGTATTGCATATAATTGCATAGGAGTGAAAAAAAAAATCAATCCTTTCCTAGAACACTGAGAATTGCTTTGAGATTAAACGATTCCCTTGAACTGGCAGCCCACCGCTGCCATTCGAGTCAACATTATTATAATTATTTTTGACTGTTTTTAGGACCATTTAGCATCACCATTATTTCTGATAGTACACTTTAGTATGATTGAATCAAATAATAATAATATTATCAAAATTTCAACACAATCTTTCATGTGTAAATTGAATATGATACTTTGAATTTTTAATTGATTGAGTTGGCATTCAAAAAGAAAAAATCAAATCTCAAATCAGTCATTACTTTATACAATGATACAATCATTGCTGTAATCAATATTTTTTTCGATGACGACTTATTCCTAGCCGTGTCTCCTTCTATATTAAATATTTATACAATTAAAAAAAATCACTCACTAATAAAATATAAATGTTAATAGGTGTAAACACGTTCTTTGATAATAAATATCTCAACAATCTCAGTTGCGGATGGATAATAATTGAGGTGCAAAACCCAATATGTCCATTTTGCAATGTCACTATTATTTTTTTGTATCTCACGCGTAAATGATTAGTCATATATTTTTTTTTATTATTTAATACTGAGAAAAATATGCCACTTTTAATAATAAAGATCTCAGCAGAAGTTTTTCTACGGGTTTTTCGGGTCCTATGGCGCAGCGGTTGGCGTTGTGCGATCCACGCCATACCTCACCGGTTCAAGTCCCGGTACAAACATAATTTTTGCGATTGATTTATCGATTTCTGTTTGAAGGGTGTTTGTGATGTCCTTCCCAAGATTTCAGATCCTGTAATAACTGGACGTAGAGAGAAAGATTAATTAACCACTAATATCGTCCTAGCCTTATCCTTCTATCCCTACTGCTATCTGTAAACAAAAAAGATTGGTTGAGTGACTGAATAACAAACAGTTCTTTTATAAAAACTTCTGTTGAGATCCCTCCATTAGGATGCCATATTATCCACGTTGGGAGCGCGGACATGGTAACAATGTCAATTGTTAATTGCAATAATTATAAACGATTGAGATCGATCAATTTTTTCTTCACGATCGATCGGTTAAAAACTCTTGACTTACAAGTTACAATATAACTTGATTTTGTCAATATTTGGACTGATTGGTTTTTGCTCGTAGACGACTCAATTATGTTAATACTTTTCTCGCCAGCTATTAAAATATTAATTTAAAATTTCGCATAGAACTGTCAGGTTAATTAAGATCGTGAGAAAATTATACTTTCTGTAAATTAATAGCTAGCTGTATAATTGATTATATTCGGCGCAGGATGAATTTGCATAGATATTTGATTCTTATATAAAATTTCACGGCTTGTCACAGAATAGTTGAATCAAATCACTGGCAACACTAAAAATAAAAGATCTTATTAAACGCATGGTAAATACAATATTTTTCTATGATAAAAGCAATTAATTCGATTTTGCGCTTTTTTGCTCTCACCTCTATACATGTGACGCTCTACAATCGTCGATTCTAGGAAGGGATCGATCACAAATGGAATTTTACGCTCAATATTATATAGCTGCCGATTCGTTTACAAATGGTAACCTTTTTTGAATAATCATTTATTCATTTAATAATAAAAATAATTTGGCTTCCAAAAATCACTGATGGATGTGTCTAGTATCCATATCTGAATAAATTTTAAAAAATCAACAAAATATATGAGAATGGTGACAGATCATATGTGACAAGATACTTGGACATACATGTGGGCCGATACTCATCAAAGTGTTAACCACTTGAATACCAAGCGGACACAGGTGTCCGGAACATATGCAAGCAAACACGGTTGGTTATCCAAGACATTTAAAAAATCAAATACTTGGTATTCTATTAATAAAAACACAATAATCCTTTGTACTTCATTCCACTTTATTTAATATGTCAGGACCGGTTTCGCTCATTACGAGCATCGTCAACTGATCATCAGTTGATTCATCAGTTGACGATGCTCGTAATGCTCGTAATGAGCGAAACCGGTCCTGACATATTAAATAAAGTGGAATGAAGTACAAAGGATTATTGTGTTTTTATTAATATAATGCCTTTCCACCAAGTATTGACAGTGAACACCCTAAAAGTGAACTTGGTATTCTTATAGAATATAAGCAATATTTTGATGAATATGTGCCATCTATACTGATTCAATATAGATTTTTAAAATATCGGATTCGAGTGCATATTAGGCAAAATTATTTTTCTCAAAAACACGCAGTATCTCTGGGACATATTAATGATTTATTTGCGCGGTATTCAAGCGGTTAAAGTATTTACGTATTTACATCCATAAGCATTTATGTTTGATATTTTCTTTCAATGTCGGATCCGTACCACAGTGGCCAACGTCGTTGACTTCCGTGACGGATCTCACGGGCTCGAATTTCTTATCCCAACACAAACATATATACACTCTGGGACATATTAATGATTTATTTGCGCGGTATTCAAACGGTTAAGGCTCCTGCCAATGGTACTTAATAAACGATTTTCAAATGTATATGTAACTTTTTGATAATAATTACTAAAAAATAAAAAGCCTTTATTTGCGAAGTCGTTCCGGAATATTTTGAAAGTTTATTTGTTGCTGCCTGAAAGTGGAGAATTTAAAAATAATTATAGGGGCGATTAAAACGTAATCTCGTCACCTTTTCACGAAATAATTTTGATAAAAATCGGCGGAAAATAATCAACTTTTACCGAATTTTAATTCCTCGCCATACCGCATGCCCGGCAGAGTTGTTAACTGCCAAGCGTATTAAAAACATTTTTAAACAATTTCTGTGAAAATAATCAAAAAAAATAAATGATAATATCCCAAATTGGGTTCCCTTCCACTAATAATAGGGTAGCGTGGCCTAGAGCCGTGCACGGGGAACTTTATTGGTTTCGAAAGTATCTACCCGACCCGAGGCACACAATCAGTGAAATATTTCATTCATTCTTAAACTACTTATACAAAGATAGGTAGGTATGTTAATTTAATGGATGAAAAAAAAAATATATTTTATAATAATTACCCAGGGCGAGAGGAATAAATAAAATTGAAAATAAAAATAAAAAAAGAAGATATCGATAAATTATTTTTTTGTTTTCTAATATCGTACAAACATAAAACGATTACGGTGCGAAATACATAAAATATCAAGAGTTTATCATAATGAGAGTTTAATTAAAAAATATTCGGCTTAATTTTATTTAATAATGAAAATAATTGGGTACTTTTTATAAAAATAACTACAAAATAAACAAAGCAGACCATTGAAATAACTTATCAAATCCTTAAATGACGAGGCGCAAAAAGAGCAATAAATTAATTTCTAGTCCTGTCTTAGCCCCATAATTCCATTTCAACTCTCGTTGAAAGTCTGTGGTAGAGCTACTGAGTAAAAAGCAGAAGAAAAACTTCTGTTAAGACAAATCCACAAGATGACCATATATTTTACATTGAGAGCGGACATAGATTAAAAAAAAGAACCAAACTCGCTTGACGAAATTACCACAAATAAATTTTAAAAATATATACAAATGTAATAATAATAATAAAAAATACAGAAAAATATAAATATTTGATACTGTATGTAGTCAAAAAAGACAATTCGCCAGAAATTTTTAAATAACATTCATAACAATCAATTTTCGTTTTAAAAATTGGCCAAGATACCTCTAGCCTCCTCTTTATAACATCTGTTTTTTATATTATCACCTTCCAAAATGTGGCCGCACACATTTTTCCAACCCCGCACAAGGCTGCACATAGGAATATGTATTGTAAAAATAAGTTTGTTTCACCAAAATTTTATATTTGCGGACACTGTATTTTGCTGAAAATTTACTGCTCACAGAAGTTGATGGTCCGCACACACAATAGAAAAATTAGAGGGAACGTTGGTTAAAACAGGACTAGTGGTTAGCTAATCGCTCTCGCTTTTCTTCGTTCTGTGATTCGAACCTGTGAGATTTGTCAAGAGATCTAATGATGTTGACCACTGCGCTGTGGACCCGACTGTTAAAAAAATGTGTTGTGAATAAGAGGATTTTGTAAATCAAAACAATATATGAAGCATTATACCCCTGGTTCTTGTCACAGAGTAAGTCTATGGACCTAGTATTGTTTTTAATATTACATTCAAAAGGCTCCTAGAATAAGAACAAATAGGTACTGAAAAAAAATCTACCGTTTTATATATTGATTTGAAAAAAATAAAATTGCGAGAAAAAAGATGTTGGAACGCCGTTTCACTGTGTTTCATGCAAAAAAGCACTGTATAAAAATAATACAAGCGTGGTCACAAAATTAAATATTCCAATATTGAAACACCGGGCAGAAACGAGTTATGCGGGGAGCTGGTACCGCGCAGAATCCGTTCGCGAGTAAAACAAGTTAATCGGTAGCGCCCTGGAGCGAGGAGAACATATTGCGTCCGAATTGCTCCGAAAATAATCATATTATTATTAATAATAAACAACTGGGGCGATACCATCGCTTTTTAAGTTTGGTTCATTTACTGATAATGTCTCAATACTGTCTTGTATACACTCAACTTGTTTTTTTGATATATTATGATAATATGACGACGTAATACATCATATGTGTCATACAAATATTAAATTTATATCATAATGCGATACGCAACTCCAAAGATTAAATGAGAATCAAATGTTCTTAAACTAAAAAAACAATAAAAAAAATCGGCAACGTATTTCATGGTTATTTAAACCAGTGTTTCTCAACCTTTTTGGAAGCGTGGCCCCTTTTGAGTGTCTTTATTTTTCTGTGGCCACCATACCATTGTTTTGTCTTTCCATGAAAATTATAATTTCAAAAACCTACCTTTTTTTAAAGCTCTTCCGAAATTTTCGAATCTAGAATGCCAGTAATTTATTTAATTTACGGATTTACAAAAAATGGCTGCGTGACGTCCGCCATTATGCTCTTCCCTGTATCGTTTTATCAATGGCCCACCTAAACTCTGTTGTGGCTCCCCAAAACAAAAATAAATTTCTGTGGCCCCCTTAGAACACGCTATGGTCCACCTTTGAGAAACCCTGATTTAAGCGGTCGACTTTCTTGCGTAATTGGTAAGAAATGTTAAAAATATTTATTAACTGACTTTAGTTTTATATTTTTTTATCTATGTCCACTCTCGATGTGAAACATATAGCATCCTAATGGAGATATCTCAACCGAAGTTTTTCTTCGAGAAATGTTTGTTACCCAGTCGCTCAACCTCTCTTTTTGAAAGAGAGTAGTAGGGATAGAAGGATAAAGCTAGGAAAGGACTAGTGGTTAGCTAATCGCTATGCCCTAAACACTAACTAATACATAAATAATTAAAATAAAATACTTAATACGTAAAATCAAACCTCGATAGCGCATATTTTTTAAAATCCATTTACTGTTCCAATGTAGTGTAAATAGCCTACTACAGATTTTTTTTCTACAAAAGAGATTAGAGATAGAAGCATAGAACTAAAGTAGAACCAGAAATTTTACGTTAATTTTTGGATTGGATAAGTGGGAAGGAGTTTTTAGAGATTACAGACACCCATACATTTGAACAGGATCGATAAATCGATTGAAAAAATGCTGTTTCTACTGTGATAAGGAATTCGAACCCGTGAAATCCGTCACGGAAGTCAAAAACGTTGGCCACTGTGGTACGGATCCGAAATTGAAAGAAAATATCAGACATAAATGCTTATGTATGTAAATACGTAAATAATTTAACCGCTTGAATACCGCGCAAATAAATCATTAGTATGTCCCAGAGATACTGCGTTTTTTTGAGAAAATAATTTTGCCTACTATACTCT
This sequence comes from Himalopsyche anomala, assembly GCA_031772345.1. NCBI lineage: Eukaryota > Metazoa > Arthropoda > Insecta > Trichoptera > Rhyacophilidae > Himalopsyche > Himalopsyche anomala. The sequence goes on from CM062840.1 coordinate 12,096,268, forward strand.
CGAACTCGATATTTTAAAAACCTATATTGACTCAGTATATATGTACACATATTCATCAAAATATTGCTTATATTCTATTAGAATACCAAGTATTTGATTTTTTAAATGTCTTGGACATCCGTGTTCGCTTGCATATTTTCCGGACACTTGTGTCCGCTTGGTATTCAATTGGTTAATATTATAAAATAGCAGTGAGCATTCAAGAATTCGAATCTATGATTGGGTATACTGTATAAGAACAAAGCTCGGTAGATTTTGTTATTCGGCTGCAGAATCGACGAATTAGTTTATAAAAAAAAGTATTAAGTTTGAGAACAATGTATATTACGTTTTACCAGGTGTAATATTCCAAGTTTATTACAGTGTAAGTCAGTGCGCATATTCAAAAAGGTATTAAAGTAATTTTTGACGCGTTTCCAAGTCGTGATTAAAAGCGTTCTCAATTATTGTTACATTCCTTGTGAGAGAAACAAGATGAATTGTTTCAGCCGAGGGGCAATTTTCTCGTACAATTTATCATCTGTTCGGATGACTAATATGTTTGAGATCTTTATATCGGTTGCCTTTACAATAACAATCGTTCTCAAACACTGTATTTTGTAAGTATATAATACTTACAAGATACTGCTCGTGTTTGTTTGAATACCGTGCAATTATCGGACTATTGTTTACAAATGCGCAATATGTTAAAAATATCTTTCACGAAGAGTAATGTATATAATTTACTAAGATCGACATTAACATGTATTTTAATTGAATAAGATAATATAGAAACACAGCGGATCCATTTGAATGGTAACAAACCATTTTACTTTGTCATAAACCGTGCATAGCGGAATTATTTATTAAACAAATAATATTTACAAATTATTTGTTCATCGTATACATTGAGATTTTTTTTAATTTTCCAAGGAATAAAAGCGTACCTACTAAAATTATTACATACATGATTAATTAAGCAAGAGAGAATTTAAAATAAATGATAATAAAATTAAAACATGCAATGCTTTTGTTGTACAAAATTTTATATCGGGAAAATTGAAAGGACATTGAATATCAGATTATCAGAGCATACGGCAGCCTTAAGATTGAAAAAAGACACGTCTTCTTTTGTTAATCACTTAATTTCAGAAAGACACGTGTTCAATCATGAATAAGGGATACAAATGTTGCACCCAAATACGGACGCTTATAAACTCTTCTTCCAGGAAATTTTAAAAATAAACAGAGCGCAGTTGAACAGTCTTCTGATTTTAAATGACCAGATCCATATGCCAGGCTCTCCACTTTTATACCCTATGTAAATACATATAATCATAAAACTTTTTCCAACAAAAAAAAAATATAATTCTAAAAACTACTTACTCACCATTCAAATCTGTGGGCTAATCCTTTTTCCAGCAATAGCTTTAAAGTCAATGATACATTTATTTCTTACATAAACACGAAAAATTCATTTAATAAGCGTCAGTTCAAGTTCATTCGTGCACTTGAACGCTTGGAGATGCCGAAAGGCGAAACCCGGGTTGTTAGTGACAACATTTGTTTGAATGGTACATTTTTTGTTTGTTTTATGTTAACAATAAATAATAACTTTTCACAAAGTAATAGTGATAAGTAACCGCAAAATTGATCAGGATACCGGAATAAGAAGTCCTGTATTGATCGTAATTTAAGTATAAAAAATAAGCATAACACATTAGTGATAACGCCGTATTTATAATTAACTAGTAATTTATCAATAGACTGCGGCATTGTTTGTGGAATACCAATAATATTATAATGGAGTTGTATTGCGGTTGATAAAATCGATTCAATCTCAGAGAAATTCATTGCCGCAGAAGACAGCGTAGCAAACAGTTATCGACAACTGTTAGTCATTGATACGCCATGCCTTAATTCAGCGTTGTCCAACAGAAATCGTTTGATGGGCCAAATAAAATATTACCGGTAAAATATAAATAGAAATAGCTATAAACTCATCTTAAAAAAAAAAATGTAGAACTAAATACGTTGATATTTTTTACCTTATCAAATTTTATTTGGTTAATGGTATACAATTTGTATCGTGTTGAATAGAAAGTATTGTATTACTTTTTCTGATATGATTTTCTTTGTCAAAATAATTTTATAGTAAAATATTTAAATACAATAAAAATGATAGTTATAAGTAAGTGACCATTTCTTTGACCTCGCCAGTTGAAAAGAGACTACATGTAGGTTTTTTAATAAGGGTAAATAAAAAAAAATATTGTTTTCAGGTACAGTCAATAATGATAATCTTGGTCTATGTAAAATTGATCATTGAGTTGCAAAAAATACTCTGGAAGCTTTTTAAAGCTTTGATTAAATAAATAAAATCTGCCGTTTATACATAAAAATATTGCTTCGGATGTCAACATATTCCACGTAGACGTGGGTGAGTTCCGACGAATACTATTTTTAATGTATTAAAGTAGAGTTCGTCGGAGCTTACTCAGTTGACTTCCTTGCCATTTTTATTCTACTGCTTTTAATATTAAATTGTACTATTTTTTTTCTCCATTGTAAAAGTTTCAAATTTATATTTTGTCAACCTTGTGCAATGTTAATTAAATAAATAAATATTTTCAAATATTGATGGCAAAGAAAGTAAAAAACAATTTTGTTTTATAAATTTAAGCAATCGTTTGTTATATATTTTGACACATTTATATTGTTTATATCATTTATATCATTCAGCTGCAAATAATAACACACCTAATATTAAATGTATTAATTTTTGACACTGTCTATAAATAGCTTATGTAATATAATCATTTAATTTGTATGCAGTTTAATGATAATATATCTTGGAAAAATAAATGAACAATACGTATATTTAAAACACCTTAAGCACATATATAAATCTTTGTCAATGCAATGCTATTTTAATAAAATTACATTCCAAAGAGCGATCAAGATAATGCAAAGGCGCACGATGGTTGCGAACCACTTAAATAGTTTACAATTTATGAGCACCACGATTCACACTAGCGGTCGATCAGTTAAGCTTGAATTATGTCAAATTCATACTCGCCAAATTAACTCACCTACGATAACTATAATTATCAAATATGATGTATATCTTACAACATTTGCTTTGTCTAGAATGGTTAAACGTTGTATACATCGATCGCCCAAGTAATTAGACCAAATAACCTCTTTTGAAATAATGGGAAAAGCAATATGGAAATGTTCACCAAAAATCAAGTATAATAATTCATTTTTTCCCGAGATAAGACTGAATTTCCCTATAGTGTTCCCCGTAAAAAAATCCTATAACCTATGCGGCAGTCCACCGTATAAGCCATGTGTGTCTAACCGGTAGATCGCGATCGATCATTGATATTTGACTCGTTATTTATTTTTACTCACACTTATCTTTCAATTACTATTTTGTTTATAAATAAATAATTTATGTTTTATTAGAAAATCTGATATTATAATTTATTTTAAGTAATATAATGATATTATATATGGTACGATAAGAGCCGATGATAAAAAAAAAACTATAAAGAAGGAACACGTATAGCTAGCTCACAAGCTTATTTCAATTTCTGAAAGTAGCTCACATCCTTATTGACTTTGGAGACCACTGATCTACACTATAAAAAGACTACATTTTTGCAGATGCACCGACTGTCTCAAGTACAACTACAAACACACTTAAATTGAGTTGAATTTTTTTTCGGCGTATTTTAAATAAATAAATAAAAAGCCACCGTTGTGGTCGAGTGGTCAACGTTGTTGCCTTCGGCTACGGAAGGCCCGGGTTAAAATCCCGGTACGGACAGTTTAATAAATTGATTTTTCAATCGATTTATGAATTTATGTTCCAAGGCATGGATGTTTGTGATGTCTTGAATTCCCCCCTCCCACCCATCCTATCCTATGAACGGGGTGTATCGAGAGTGATTAGCTAATCACTAGTCCTGTCCTAGCCCTATCATTCTATCTATACTCTCTTTGGAAAAAAGAGAGGTTGAGAAACTGAGTAACAAGCAGTTCTCGTAGAAACACTGCTGTTGAGATAAACTCCATTAGGCATAGATGTATGTGATGTGTTGAATTCCCCCTCTCACCCATCCTGTCCTATGAACGGGGGCGTATCGAGAGCGATTAGCTTACCTCTAATCCTTTCCTAACCCTATCCTTCTATCCCTAATCTCTGGAAAAAGAGAGGTTGAGCAACGGAGTTACAAGCAGTTGGAGAAACATTCTGTTGAGATAAACTCCATTAGGAGTACATATGCTCCACATTGGGAGCGGACATGGTTTAAAAAAAAATATTAATATAAAACAAAATGACGCAGCGACAAAACTTCAATGCGAGTTCATTGAATTACCTTAATACAGGCAAAAGTTGCAATTTAGTTAAGTACTCTCCAAATTACAGCACAAAAAGCGGGCAGAGTTTAGCTGTTTATTATACGAAAATTTAACGGTACACATCGTCACTGGTGTCGCAAGTAGGAAGAAAAGTGTTGATTTTTCTCGGTATAGAGTGCGGCGCGACATTCGGGAAACATGTGATTCGGCCATTACCAAGCACTCGACTTATCGAGCTATTATAAGATGGTTAGTTACCGACAATGTTTTACTCTGACACGTTTACGACGGCAAAAAATTAATTCAACACTTTGAGAACCGTCGGTATTTTATTTTTGTACAAATCGTCGCCAATTCTGCAAGAACACTTATTAAATTTGAATCGTTCAAATTATGTACACTTCCACAGATTTTGTCACTAACGACCCGGGTTTCGCCTTTCGGCATCTTCAGGCGTTCAAGTGCACGGATGAACTTGAACTGATTCATCCGTGCACTTGAACGCCTGAAGATGCCGAAAGGCGAAACCCGGGTCGTTAGTGAGAAAATCTGTGGGAGTGTACATAATTTGAACGATTCAAATTTAATATTGAAATTCCACCAAGCACCTTCAGTCGAAATCTTAAATTATAAGAACACTTATCTTTAATTTGGGTTTATTTGATAAGGAATACAGAAAACGATATAACTGTAAAAAAAATATTATTAATTAATGCGATTCCGCGTTAAAAATAAAGACTTATTGATGCTCAAATATTGTATCAAAGTACTGAACTGAACCAACATATAGTCTATAACAGGTCTCGGCAACCTATGACCCTTTTGATGTTTTCAAGTGACTATAAAATATGATATGAAAATACCCACTGACCCGAATAGTCTTCTCAATAATCACATTTTTTTACTTTGACCCGCAGCCAAAAAAGGTTGCCGAGACATGGTCTATAATGTTATTTGTATGTTAAAATATTGTATTTCTAAACCTACTATTTCAAAGATTATATTCATACATATTTCATAATATAGTAAATCCTCCAGATTTATTTTATCCCTACTCTTTACAAAAAAAGTGAATTAAAAAAGTGAAAAGACAATTGAGTAACAAGCAGTTCTCTTAAAAAATACTTTTGTTGATACATTTCCATTAGAAGGTCATATGCTCCACATTAGGAGGGGACTTGAATTTTTTTCAACAAAGTTACTACTAACGTCTTCACATTGTTGAAAAAATATAAATAAAAATAACTTTTTATACCAATTTCACATTGTTTATTTTGAGATCAGTACCAGTTTTGTTCACAGCGAGCATCATCAAATTAAATGTTTTCCGTGACCTTAATTTTTCTTTATTGCGAGATATATTTTTTTTTATTATGACTCAGAAAACATATTTATAATGTTTCTGCAAAAAAATGTCATTCCTGAAAGTGTTAGAGATATTAATAACAACAGTTGAGACTGCGTTTTATACATCGAGACTTGCACACACCACTTGCCTTGCAACAGTTGCTAGAAACCTTTATCTTAAATTAATATAATTAAAATATGTATGTATATTGTTGATAACCTAATAAAGAGTAAATACTAACTATAACTAATAAACCAGGGGTTGGTTGGAAGAGGCTCGGAGGAGCTTGCGCGAGCCACTTGTTAAATTTTACTGAGGACGGTGAGCTCCTTGAAAATTAAAGACAAAACAATATTCTCAGATCAAGTACATTACTGAAATTTCTAGCTTATATATTATCTACGACAGCTTCAGTATACACAGTAGTACATTTTTTGGCCTTTTACATTTATTTGTTTACGTAAATTGCACATTGTTACATATTATAAGTGTATTAAGTAAAAATCGATTGCTTATTTAAGTAATGCATATAATTGCATAGGAGTGATGAAAAAATTAACTCCACCCCCAGAACACTAAAAACTACTTTGAGATTAAGCGAGCCTCTTTTTAACATATTGGCAGCTCACCGCTGCAGTAAACCATGTTTTTCTAGTCCATTTTCGGATGTTCAACGACGTTGACTTCGGTTGCATATTTCACGGGCTTTGAATCGAATTATTCAGTTCAGTTCAATTCAAAGGTATGAATCTATACGATGTATAAGATTGTATGCTCCACAAATCTGATTCTAAAAAGAAGGCGCAAATAGAGCGATTAGCTAACAATAAGCATTGTCATAATTTTACCTACTATTGCACAGATCGAGAGATTGAGCGACTAGTAACTAGTGCAAAGATATTATTGTATTTTTTGAGATCATCAAATTTCAAGTCCTTTTTTCATTATAAATATTTGTGAAATTGATATATTTTGTATTTAAATCATACAACATTTTTTCAAATACTCTTTTTGAACGTACAGTAATTTAAAAGCATAAAACATAAGACAATTATTCCGTTTTGCTTTCAGATGATTCTTAATATATTTGTTACTTATTGATCCTAACGAATAAATTTTATCCAAAAGCCCATATTATTGTTCAATAATTATGAAAAAAAAATAACTATTACCTTTACTACACATCATAAAAAATAGTGTAAATCTAAAATACACAAACATCATACAAGTATCGTTTCTTTATTTGGTATTTTGTTTATCAAAGACATTGAGGCATCATATTTATTCATAATTAAAGTCGTATGAAAAATATTCAGTTATTTAAAAAAATCTTTGATCATTTGCCGCTCTCTAGGACTTACCGCCCCTAGGCAACTGCCTACTCGCCTATACTCTCGGGACGTTTCTGTATGTACATGTTAACTCAATTTTTAAAAAGACTGACAAACAATAGCATTGCAGTGAATTGAATTGTAATACCAGCGGTTGTGCATAACTGACAAACAACGCGCGGCCATTACGTCGATCGTAATGTCTGTGTTTTATCAACCTCTGAAATTGATTGAGACATAACAGAAAATTAGCCCATGGTTTGTGAGTGAGCTGGTACCACAACCAAGTACCATTGGAGGTACTGCCATGCAGGTAGGTAAGCAAGTGAGGGCTTGATAGCCTCGTTTACTCAGGTAGGAGATGGGATAGTTGGGTTTATGAGACCGCATCAATGGAGGCTTTGCACTACAGCCAAGATATTGAATTTTGTAAAACATTCAACGCGATATACATCTAGAAAATAGCGTATATATTCACATATATGGCAGAAATTTGTACTTAACAAAACTGACAAAAAATAGTATACATATAAAGATATTCTTTGATATAAATTATTTGCTTAAAAAACTCAGTCGCTGATATAATATCAGTTTGCCAAAAAAACATTTATTTTTAATGCTGGTTTTAAGGTAAACAATAATAAACGTGTCTATAAATTTCCCAATCTTATTTGTGTGAGATCAGCATTATATTTTAATATTAAAATTATTTACGCAACATAACATATCAGATGCTAGAGGCTTCATCTTAAAAGCTCAAATTTGAATTGGCTGAATGCTGTACTCTTAAATTAATCTTGTTGCTAACGACCCGGGTTTCGCCTTTCGGCATCTTCAGGCTTTTCAAGTACACGAATGTACTTGAACTGACGCGCAGTAAGCAGTTTGCATTTTTTATATACAAACGTAAAATTTGATCGCACAGTAATTGTTAACATAATCGATACGAATAGCAAGAATTTTCAGACAATTCAAATTTGATATTGAAATTCCATCAAGCACCTTCAGTCGAAATTTTAAATTAAATTATTAAATTTTTCATGGGTTGTTAATTATAACTATAAACCTGTTACTTAACTACTTCTGCCAAAACAGTGACGATATGTTTAGTAATATTTTGGAGGTATAGTGATATTATGTTAAAACCGCGGACACCGGTGTCCAAGAAATTTTAAAAATCAAATAATTGGTATCCCAGTGGAATATACGCAATATTTTGATGAATATTTGTAGTCCCATATATACTGAGTCAGTATGGGTTTTTTAAATATCGAATTCGAGTGTAAATTAGACAAAATTCCCTCAAAAAACACGCGGTATCTAAAGCGTATGAATGATTTATTTTCGCGGTATTCAAACGGTTAATATTAACGTAGGAAAAAAATCATTCAAATATAAATAAGTTAAAACGTACTGATATGCTCAGGTGTACGTATATATTATAAGGGGAATCATATATAATGTGTTTTTTAAATGAATGCATATGGAGCACTCGTGAATTGGCTTCAATAAGGATTTCTCACCTCTGTAGCGATCACGCCCTTACGCCAGCAACGATGGCAAGGGAATACAAAAATCCACGCAAAATTCTTAGAGTTAAGGCAATGCTGTCTAAAATTATAGTTTCTATACATTTCCAATCATTTTTGGAAACTTAGCGCTGAAGAAAACAATTTTTACAATATATTGTTAGGTGATTTTTGTGATAAATGGTTATTTTTTATAATATTCAATATTAATTCAGTAAAAAGTACAACGCCTGCTGTAGCCCAGTTGGTTAGAGCTTGCTCTACCGATCACGCAGGTCTGGGTTCGATTTCCGGTCATATCACAGTGAGTTTGAGAATCATTCAATTCAAAGTTGTGATCGAAGACTGGGTGTTTGTGATGTCAATTCACATCATTTCCTCTCCTCCTATCCTTCTGATCCTTTAATAATTGGGTGTAGAAATAGCGATTAGCCAACCACTAGTCTTGTTCTAGCCTTATCCTTCTTTCCCTACTACTCACTTTGAAAAAAGTGAGGTTAAGCAACTGAGTAACAAACAGTTCTCGTAGAAAAAAATACTGTAAAGATACGTACATCAGGAGGCCATATGCTTCACACTGAGAACGGACATGGATAAAAAAAGTACAATGTTGATAATTTTATTAGCTCAGCGAATAAATAAAAAAAAAACAATTTGTTATCTTGCATGCCACTCGATCAATATAAAGTGGTGTACTTAGTGAGTTTGCGGTAAATAGTTAATCTACTGGTTAAATTAAGGTTGGCGCGTGTTAATACTATATTATCTAAATATGATTTTACAAGTGAATATCTCCTTAAAAAATTAGAATGGGTCGCAGCTGTTGGGGCATTTTAAAATTACTCAAAAAACGAAATAAGTGCCGCAGGATATACCTTTGTTTTGTGGAATAACTTAATTGAATATACATGGAACTAATAACAGGTACGGTCTCCCATCAAAATATATTTTGGCCCCCTGCCCGACGAATAAGGTGAAAGCCAGCATCACAAGATACAATGAGATTGTTGTGGATAAAATCCAAAATATGCAATATGATTATATATAGGCCATTGTGCAGCTGGACACTGGGTTTGCCAATTTATAACCGGCCATGGCAAATTCAACGGTAAACTATTTGGGCTGGGCAAGTTGGTTGAACGGCCGGATTGCACTTGTGGGCACAACCACCAGGACGCCAATCACGTACTGTGGGACTGCCCGGAGATGAATGCCGAACGAGCAGAGCTGTTTTCTGTGGTCCGACCTCATACGGGTCCAATAGGCCACGCTGACCTGAACTCAACCAAGGCCAATTTTGAGGCATTCGATAAATTTGCAACATCATATGGGGAACGGGATATTTTTGATTCCTCTTTAAATTCAACGCGGAGTAGATTAAACTCTTCCGCCACGGCGGATTCTCAGTATACGAATACACAGGATACTTAATATCACTTAAACTAAATGACTGAGTAAGTCACATTCTCTTTTTTTCTATCTTTATCTTTTAAGCACAACAGTGCATGGTTAAAAGGTTGGTGCAGCTCTGTATCGGGACAAGAATATGAGAAGTAAATTAGTTGCTTTTCTTGGTCGTATCGTGTTATGGAAGGTGGCCGTAAAACAGCTGCTGTATATTCATAACGGATCGTGGAGGGATAATCAATAACGAACTTCTATATTTTCTATACGTTTGCTTCTGTTATATTATTGGTTGTTTCTGACTGAATTAAACTAGAAAATATGGAAAAAATCTTATGTTATTATCATAACATTGTCAATGTACTGGCAGACATTGATAGTTCTAAATAAACACAAAATACACAATCGAAGTATTTACGATAAAACATACAGTCTTTATATTTTACGTTACACGAATACTATCAAAATGTTAATATATTTATGCCAATCTGACACAAATAAAGTATTAAATTTTTAGACAGTGGCAATCGTCTGTCTATCAATAATAATAATCGATATGTTCTGACTGATGATGCTTCTTAAAGAGGCAAAACACGTGTCACATTTTATTTTATAGCACTGTAGTAAAACAACTAGGTTATCTAATTTATTTTATATCAAAAAGAATTTCCACAAAGTGACCGCTGAATTCATCGAAAAAAACTGTATTTTATTTTTTTTAATGAAATGCTTGAAGAAAATCTCACATGATTGGTTTTATGCACTACAGTTTGCAGTAAGAAATACAAGTACTAAAAATACTAGTGCATTGTGTTATGAACTTTTCAATGTGATCCAATTGATTCGTCTGTTTTTTTTAAACATTGAATGATTCCATTCTTCAGCGATCTTTCAAATCGGATAGATCCTCGCATGTAATACGGCGCCAAAACGATTTATTATTCCATTTTATTATTCACTTAATATATCGTGGAATTGTCTAAGAAAGTGAATCTTTATGATTGGTTTTTAGTTTGGCTCTCTGATTGAGATATACAATTTTGATTTTTATTACCTTTTGGCACACGATATAAAATCGGTTGTGAATAAATTAGTACTTGCGTTTACGACGTGACTGATTAATGTTGAATAAAAGATGTATAACCTGACATAAATTCGTTCGCTGGAACTATTTGTTCTATTACTTATAGTGCAAAGAAATCGTAAGTCCAGCTTTTATCGAAATTGAGTTAACATACGCATAATTCGTCTGCATTTATCTTTATCTTTAAGAATTAATGTACTTTCGAATAGAGTGTTTGATGAAATAGTCATGGTGGGACTCGAACATTTTTTAATTCAATGTAAACCATAACGTCTGTAGAAAGGAAAAAGGACGTAACCCTCAGTTTTTCCAAAACACCTTTTTTTCGATAATCACAATTAATACAACTGACACACGTTCTAACAAAAGGATGGAAGCTGAAAATGCCAAATTTGTATCTAAATTTAGCTTTAAAGTTTAAAAAAAGAAAGGACTGTGAAAAGGGACCTAAAAAAAGGTTTTTCCTGAACAATTTATTAAATTAATATTAGACTATGCCAAAAAAAAAAAAATATCAGTCACTGTGCACTTTAGGGTTGTGTATATTTCATAATTTGCTTTTAGCCAAAAATCATCAAAAAACGTTTTATGTGTCTCCTGTAAAATTTGATATGTGTGGGTTACGTCCTTTTTCCTTTCCACAGTCGATATGGTATTCAAATAAATGTATATTAACAGAAATCTTGTACGAGAATTACTTGTTACTCAGTTTCTCAACCTCTTTTTTTGATAAGAGTAGTACTAGAAAACTTACGGTTAGGATAATAATTTATGATTACTTATCGCTCTCGTAACATCGACTTATTTTAGGATTGGAAGGCTGCAAAAGAATTTTTAGACATCAAAAACAGAGATTCAAAACAGACATCGAAAAATGTATTGAAAAATGCTGTTCGTGCTGGAATTTGAACTCGTGAGATCTGTCACCGTAGCCAACGACGTTGACCGTTACACCAGCGATGGGCTGCCAATATTTTAACAAGGGGCTCGGTAAATCTCATACATTTTTTAAATCTATGTCCACTCCCAATGTGGAGCATATGGCATACTAATGGAGGCATCACAGCAGAAGTTTTTTTTACGAGAACTGTTTGTTACTCAGTTGATCAATCTCTCTTTTCTAAATAATAGCTATTGAAGGATATGACTAAGACAGTACTAGTGATTAAAACTAATCGCTCTCGTCACGCACAGTTGAATTGAAGGATCGGAAGGGTGGGAGAGAATTTTTTGACATCACAAACACCACTTGTTTCATAACAAAATTTAACAATCTTCAGAAATTGCAGTTAGATGCAGATTTGATCTAAGACGAATGGTTTTCTTATCTTAACAAGGGGCTTGCCGACCGCGCCAAAATTTAACAAGGGGCTCGCGCGAGCCCCTTTGAGCCCCCTCCAGCCAATCCCTGCGTTACACCACAATCCCGACATACATATGTTTAATCAATACATCCAAAATGCTTTCTTTCTTAAATTAAATAGAATTGTATGTTACACCTGGTTGATCGGCCATGTGGATTTTTTTAGTAAGACAAAACATACGTTACGTGTTACCTTCATTTTAATGTTTCTCTTACTGTAATTTTTTTTGATCAAAATATATAATTTGACGGATGACCTTCTAAAGTTATAACATTAGATTAGACTTTTGAAGGTTCACGAAATGAACAAGGTATTTAGTAATATTTTTTGCACGTATTATGATTTTATCAATGCCCAATTCCATCCAACATAGGGTGGTATATCGACTTCGATTTTTTTTTACAAAAACATGTTTTAATTCGGTTAATTAAGTTCTTTTAACCGTTGGGGGTAAACATATATGGAGAGTGATAAGATATCACTAGGAATTGAATTATCGGTATTACTAAAACCGTGTTTCGGGTATTCGTGGTAATTTTTCAATACTCAAATACCGGAATTGAAAATGAAAAAATATTTGATTGAAAATGATCACAATTTTAATAAAAATAAGAACGTTGTAATACTCTATCTATCAAAAAATAAAGGGTTAAGAATGAATAGCTTGAACTTTTTCATATAAAATTATATTTGATAAATTTGTTCCTTCACTAGTTTTGTTACAATTTGTGGCTGACAGAATGACGTATGGTTTACGAAAGGTTTATACTGAGCGATGCTCTGTCTGATGATGCTTTTCAAATAGACGAAACACGTGTCACATTTTGTTACACAACAAGTGACATAACAATTTTGTCTAGTTTAAATGCTTGTGGCTCAATATCTTTTTTTTCCGATGGAATAAACTAAACAATAGTCTGTCTGTTAATGCTCCTTAAAAAAGCGAAACACGTGTCAAAATTTGTAATTTGTAAAAAGTTTTAAGAAATATTTGTGTATTATATTGAATATGAATTTACACAAAGCCCAATTCACCGAAGGAATTGATAATTTTATTCTGTATTAATTATATTAATTTTGAAGTGCTCATAATATCAATTTTAGGAATCTGACCGCTATTCGTAAAAAGTTTTAATTTATGTAGTAACTTTATCCCAAAGTATTTTATTGCCTTATAAAAAATGTTTTGTTACCTTACCCCTCCTTCTCCCCTCTAAGCACATTATTCGCAAATCATATTATTTCATTTCTTAGAATTAAAGTACATATATTTATTTAATTAAATTTAATACGTTAATATCTTTACGCGACGTCCTAAACAGGTTAATGACTGTATTAAAATCGTTCGAAAATCAAAACGATCGACCGTCGCCATATTATTATCCAATCTTTGCAAAATAAGATTGTCTTCGATCAAATGAGTGAGACAGACCCGTTCGAGTTTTACGAGACGAAAAAGGAAAAGTATAGTATCACTGCTTAAGGTTACTTTTAATCATGAGAAATGGCTTCTACTATAAAATTTTATAGTATTTATACATCAGTTACAAAAAAAATGTAGAGTTCTTTTTTTAAATAAATATTTCGTTATATGTTATTATGGATTTTTTAAGTAAATACCGAGAGTGTTTTATTAAATTTGTGTAAAGGCTAATTTGCAACATTGTAAGAGATAATAATAAGCCAAACATTTTCTTTATAGCATGATTTTCATTTATATCTCTCAATAAAGATTTTAACATTCTGATTCAAACTATAATGCAATTTAAAAAATAATTGCGCGTCCTTTGCTCATCGGAAACCTGCACATCTCTTATGTCCCTCCATATCAAGGACATTATAAAAAAGGACAATGGACTTATTATAATAATATATTTTAAATAGTTTATTTATTCTTATACAAAATCCTGATATGGTTCATGGGTTTGAATTCAACGCTAGACACTCATCGGTGCTCTGCCAATACGGTAACAAAGGGCTTAATTAATGTCAAAGCAATTCTCAGTGTTCTGAGGAAGGAGTGATTTTTTTATCACTCCTATACAATTTTTTTTTTTTAACCATGTCCGCTCCTAATGTGAAACATATAGGCTCTTAATGGAGTTTATCTAAACTGATGTGTTTCTACGAGAACTGCTTGTTTACTCAGTTGCTCAACCTCTCTTTTTCTAAAGAGAGTAGGAATAGAAAGATATGGCTAGGAAAGGACTAGTAGTTAGCTAATCGCTCTAGATACGCCCCGTTCATAAGATAGGATGGGTGGGAGGGGGGAATTTAAGACATCATATACATCCATGCTTTCAAACGGAAATTCATAAATCGATTGAAAAATCAATTTATAAAACTGTTTAAAACTAACCGGGATTTGAACCCGGGACCTCCGTAACCGAAGCCAACGACGTTGACCACTCGACCACACAGGCGGCTAAAATTGTTACTTAATGCACTTATAATATGTAACAATATGCAATTTATAGTAAACTAATCAATCGAAATGTATTTAGAATTACTAGCTGTAAGCCCGTTGACCTCAACGGGGGGATTTTTGTTGCATTTTTAAGAAGTCAGAAAATTACAAACCTATTTATTGAATAAGCCAGAAATTCTAAAAATAAAATAAATATATCTCGGGGCATATATCGACAGCATGCCCTGTAGTATTTAAATTGTAAATTATTTAATTTTTGGAATAATGTTGAGTTTGCTAACAATTAGTTTTCCTATTAGCAGAAATATACCTCGTAAATTACCTAATTTTTGGAATAAGGTTTAAGTTTGCTGACAATTTTTTTCGTAGTGACAGAAATTTCGTAAAATATTAAATCTTTGGAATAATGTTCAAGTTTGCTAACAATCATTTTTCATAGTAGCATAAATCGACCTCGGCGCATATATCGACAGCCCTGCACTTTTAAATTGTAAATTACTTAATTTTTGAAATAATGTTTAAGTTTGCTAATAATCATTTTTCACATGCAAAATGGTATAAATTAATTGCACATTTTATCAAAACAAAATTATCAATTTTCCATGTTACAATCAAATGCATATTTATCAAATTAATAAGAATAAATTAACTTCACTAATTCGCCAAACGGAGCTTATTTTTAGGAATATATGAGTCTTTAAGGGAACCAAACATAAAAATGGTGAAACTTTTCCATTTGACTTTTAAGTGCAATTACGTTTTCAATTAATTTTTGTGGGAACTGTCATCAACTTTTAATTTTATGTGAAAGTTTTTTCAATAAATAAGCATAAAAAAGTAATACAAAATAACTTAGATTATTCCACGTATTGTGCTACAAACTGTGACACGTGTTTCGCCTATTTCAGAGGCATCCTCAGACAGACTTACTTTCATTAAGTAAAAGTAAGTCTGTCTGAGGATGCCTCTGAAAGAGGCGAAACACGTGTCACAGTTTGTAGCACAATACGTGGAATAATCTAAGTTATTTTTTATTTTATATTCAAATGAACTTCCACAAAGATACCGACGAATCCATCGAAAGCATAAACAATGTATTTTAGAGAAAAAATGATTGAAATTATGCAATAAAAAGGGTGGGTTCAGTTCACTTTTTCCCATCATCCTAACTTGGCTCACTTTGCCGTATTTTAATCTCGTTGACCCCAATCTATCAAACTATTTCGCTTACTTTATTTATATTACTATTTGAGCATAAATTTACCTTGTCCAAAGCATAGACTCGTTTACTCGTTATTTAAAACAAAAGATACAAAACTTTTAAATTATCGGGATAAATTCTAAATACCCTCTGTTAAAAAGTAAAATATTTAATAGCCGTCAGCATATGACACACATGGAATATTTGCATTTAACTGTCGAAACTATATTATGTAAAATATACCACATTCATATTTGACAGACGTCACAATCTTGAATAAAAACAATCGAAGTCAGTTTGTGAATCACAAATATCGTTCCATTTTCAAATGCTTGATTTATATAATGTATTTTTATCGCCTTGATATTTATGACGTTAGCTCAGTTGATAGAGAGCTCGACTGGTAATCCAGAGTTCTGTGTTCGATCCACGGTCGCGGCGTTTTTTTGTATGAAATTTTTTCAGCGATTTGTTTCGTCAAATAATAAACAGTGTATTGGGAAAATATGTCTTTAGTATGAATAAAAATATTGCGTCAGCGGAGCTGTGAGGAGGGAGGGGGAAGGGGCAGGGGGGGGGGAAATCGCGGACAATCATGCAATCATTCGGACATTATCGAGTATTAATATATAGATTATCATTATGTATGTCAGTTTGAGTGCATTCGCGCACTGAGTAGTATCAGAAGATGCCGAGAGGCGAAACCCGGCTCGTGTTCGACCAAGATTTTTGTGGAAGTGTACATAATGAAAGTAATTCTAAATTATCGTTGAATTTCCATCAAGCACCTTCAGTCGAAATTCTAAATTATATCAATTGAAATGGTTAAAAATGAAGTAATGTGTATACTGAAGCTGTCGTAGATAATATATAATTGCAGTTATATACTAATTTGATCTGATAATATTGTTTTCTTTTTAATTAACAAAGGGCTTGCCGGTCTTATTAAAATTTAACAAGATCCAGAATCTTTTTTTCAAAAAAAAGCACAGCATATATATATATTTGTATATATAAATAGATACCTCATAATAATAGCTGCGTCTATAAATTTTATGTACACGTCATGGAAAAGAATAATTTATTTCTTCTCTTGATATCAAAAACAATTTCTTTCTTCTGATATTATTATGATATGAGTATCCCTAAGAATAAATTGTATGCAGATGGAAGATTGCGAACTCGCTCTTTGAATAAATAAAAATAAAAATCAATTTCTTGACGTATGGTAGACGTAGTAAAAGTTAATAGAATAACCATCCACAACAAATCGTCCCTTATCTTCTTCCAACTCCCTCGCTACACGGGACATAGTGAGGCGCTGGTCGTACAGACGGGCTCGAAAGTTCACCGCATTCGACATTATTTTTTTAAATATATAATCGACACTATCAATATTTTTTTAATATATTCAAAGTAAAGACACATTACTCTCGATTTATTACTATATTGGAAACGGTAGGCTGTCAATATGTTAAATAGATTCAATTTCAAAGCTATTCAGGGTGTATTAGTAACAACACAATATTCCTTTGTACTTCATTCCACTTTATTTAATATGTCAGGACCGGTTCCGCTCATTACGAGCATCGTCAACTGTTTTTGAAAAGGGGCGCACTTTTTTCCACTCAATATATAATCAAACAAAGTAGTTATTCAAGAAATCGAATATATTCTCACCCGCTGTGATCGAATTAGTTAGAGCTTGCTTTACCGACTAGGTGGGTCTGGGTTTGATTCCCGATTTTAATGTCATTTTTTTTCAATTCTCCTCGAGTTGATAGTGACTTCTCACCAAGATTTTCTCGCATAATTTTTCAACTTTAAAATATTTGGCGCATTTGCATTAGCTGCAATACCAAATATTTTTCAAATAATATATGTATAGTATGTAATACGCTAATGGTGTCTGAAAAATTCTTCCCACCCTTTCCGATCTTTTAATAATTGGGTGTAGCGAGAGCGATTAGTTATCCACTAGTCCTGTCCTGGACTTATCCTTATATTCCTACTACTCTCTTCGAATAAGAGAGGTTGAATGACTGAGTAAAAAGCAGTTCTCGTAGAAAAAAAATCTGTTGATATACCTCCATTAGGAGGCTGTATGCTCCACATTGGGAGAGGACGTATATAAAAAGAATATAATACGCAAAATACCGTAAAACAACATATGTACTCTAGTAATAGAAGCTCCAACATTGACGCTGATGTGGTAATATTCTTTTTGCGTCAATTTCATATTTAAAACTTTTCTATAAATAATAAATAGTAGCCAAGAATTACAGTATAAGTACTGATAAGATTAAGAGTATTTTTTTCTTATTTAAACAAAGGGCTCGCCGGCTTGCGCCAAATTTAACAAGGGTCTCCTGCGAGCCTCTCCAACCTATTTGTATACACAGCAGTCTCGGTGACTGCACCGGAAATGAAATAATTCTTGAAATTAGACACGTTTTCAAAACAAACTTTTAAATACGATTAAAAAAATGTACGCTAAAAATCAGTTAATTATTTCGACTTCCTTGTTAAATAATTGAAACTTTTTCTGCAATTCAATCAAATATCCTGGCATTGAAAATAAATAACACCCAATCCGTAATTAAAAAACATTTCGGTGTTCAATTTATACCGGACAAATTAAATAATTTAGATACAAATTTGCTTTGAAAATATAAAAAAAATAAGGTCGCAAACAATTCAGTCAGCGATTTCTTGAAACTGTGTAATTATATAATTTTATTTTATAACTTGTAGAATTTAGTTTCAATACTAATGCAAAAAATAATAATTATATACTCGGGCTTAATTCAAGTTAAAAAAAGATGTTTGATTCTACTTTTTTCTCGCCCAATACTATATAATTTATATGCATACAGGGATGTGCTGCTAAAATTCGCACCGGCTCTATCGATCCGTTTACTAAAATAATTTTGATTTTTAATTATCGTAATTCCGTGATAGATTTTTTACACAATCACAATACTTGTTCCGATATGGATAAAGTACAAATTACGGCCGTTTTGTCTACTAAATTGTTTGCAGGAACTCTACGTTAGTAATATTGATATTTTTTTAAGAGGTAATCACGATTAAAACGGTCAGAAAAATATTATTAGTACAATTATTATAAGCTCTGGAGAGGCGGAACGAAGATTTTTTTTTTTTTTTTTATTCCATGTCCGCTCCCAATATGGAGCATATGGACTCCTAATGGAGTTTATCTCAACAGAATTTTTTCTACGAGAACTGCTTGTTACTCAGTTGCTCAACCTCTCTTTTTCCAAAGAGAGTAGGAATAGAAGGAAAGGGCAAGGACAGGACTAGTGGTTAGCTAATCGCTCTCTATACGCCCCGTTCATAGGATAGGATGGGCAGGAGGGGGGAATTCAAGACATCACATACATCCATGCCTTTGAACAGAAATTTATAAATCGATTGAAAAATCAATTTATAAAACTGCCCGTACCGGGATTCGAACCCGTGCCCTCCGTAGCGGTAGCCAACGATGTTGACCACTCGACCACACAGGCGGCTTATACGAAGATTTTAGTTAACGAATACTATTTTTTGACATATATCAGACTTAATGACCATGATCAATAAGTTTGCCACTGACTTCATGGAATTCCACACCATTCGTTAAATCATGTCTCAGAAGTCATCATCACACAGCAGATGATAGACGAATAATACCCGTCACGGTTAAAGTTTCGAACAAAAACCAAAACACTATTTTGAAAAAAATTATGACATATTTTAGTTATGTAATGTAAATAAATAATTTTGTAGAGTATTTTTTTTTAATTTAAATAAAAAATGTATACAAATTTGGTGTTTACTAAGGTGCGAGCCGGTTGATAGAATTTTAGCACCACATCACTGCTTATATTTGATATTAAAATTCAGATACACATTACATACAATAATTTTAAATATCCAATTATAGTGCTAATTGAAATAAAGCCAATCCTATTATTATATTATATAGCATTTTAAACACATTATTATTCAAATAACTTGTTACTTGTGAAAGTTTTTTTTTATTTTTATAAAACTGTTTCAATTTTAACGACGTAATTTCATTTTTTTTTCAGAAGTCAATGCTGTACCTATCATATTTTTTGTCAGTAGTTTTTTAACCGATAATAATTCTTTATTTTATAGCTGTACATATTATACACGTTAAAAACATTATATACTGAATTTTCCAGTTATTCATAATATGAGAAAAATTTAAGGAAAGTTTTATTAAATTGATTTTTTGTTGTCATTAAATGTGAAAATAAATTAACAACTTTTACCTGCCAATAAGAAAATATTGAATTAAATACAAACCTATGCTGTAGAGTCAGATTCGGAGTCGATGTCGGGAGTCATAGGGTCAGGTGTATTTTTCTAAAGGCGGAGTGGGAAAAATCGGCAAATAAAATAATTTAAAGATATTAAAAAAATATTCATCATATTGATTGGTGAAATGTACTAGAATTTTTTTAGTGACTAGAATGATCTGATTGTATACAGATATTTAAGTTAAATGGAAATGATTGAAAAAATCAATTCGGAGTCGGAGTCGGTTTTTAAATTAAAGCCGGAGTTGGAGTCATTTTATTTGTAGCCAACTCCACAGCGTGCATTTATATAAATCAAAAAACGCTTATATAATATAACCTTTATAATATTTGTTTAGATTTTATTCAACTTGGAATTTTCTGATATTGTTATGTTATCCGAAAAACAGAGCTTCCAATTTTTATTGCGCCGTATGCTTAATCCGCCACTGATTAATTTTAATCCATCGTTACCTTATTAAAATGGAGGCCTAAAAGAAAATCAATAAATTCATTTTATTATTATAATTTATTGCATATTTGAATAATACAATACATCCCAAAAAAGTGTCTTTATTCACGAAACATAGTGTACGTACATAACATAGAAAAAGAGCTCTCTGTTGTGTTTTTCGTGCAAAGCAATACAAGATAAATGTTTTCGAATATTATTTTTTGTAGCCATTTGATGAACGGCAGGGATCAAATATCATTATTTCAAAGAAACAATTTATTAATTTGTACCATCGCCAACAAACAAATGTTGGTGACAAACAATTTTTACAATATGTATCCGACTTTCTGTTTTGGACCAGCGTCATCAGCTCAGATTTGCGTTGAGAGTAAGGTCTCCAATACCAGGATCCCTTCCAGTTTTGTAATTAAGGATGGGAAGGGAAAAATTCTCGAAAAGAAAAACAGACAACCAGACAAAAAAAAACCCACGAAAAATTGGGTAGTGAATTTTATGGCTTCGAATTAATATTTATTATTTCATAATTACTTATTGACATCCAATGTTCTTAAAGAACCTTACAAAGTTTGTTACATGGTCAAATAGCAGTTCTTTGTACAGGTGGATATAATCGATTTGAAATTACAGATGATCACAGATTTTCCGTTAGAAATATCTCATTCAACAAAGAAAACGTGATAAAAAACTTCATTTAAACTGATGTACATATTTCAATCAATCATTTCATGTCGTCTAAAAAATGAACCCGTTTTTAAAATATAAATTTATTAACCGCATATTAAACAATTTTATTTAACGAGTAGATCACGGTCGATGATGAATACATTACAACTTTTTGGTCATAGAATGAATTTATTTAAACGCAATCAATTACTTCGCAAATTAGTTTTACAAAATAAAAACAAATTCGTTGTTGATGAATTTCACGTATGCAATTAAATAATTTATCAAATTTCGTTCAGCATAATTAAATTGTTAGATAAATTTACACCGTAGTATTATTTCGACTTTCTATTCTTGGGATATTTCAAGTCCTGCCTGTTTTTTGGGATCATTATTTGGACATTAAAAAAAAAACACTTGTTAATCCAGTACTCACTTCAGTTTGTTCATTATAATGAAATAAATGAATACATAATCACCGCTGTATTAGCGATTTTATTTGTTAGTGTAGAGCAGAGCTGTTTGCAGCCGTTCGTTCTCGTACGAGACCGATTGGCCGTGTTGACTTTATCGCAAACGCGGACAACTTTGAGGTATTCGATAGATTCGAAAAATTACACGGGTAAGATAAATATTAGACTATACCGCTTCGGAAGATTCCCAGTATACAGATAAACAGGATACTTTTTGTAAATATGACTGAAGCACACAGCTCTGGATTAGGTTAAAATAGTAAACAGTAAATTTATTTGGCTTAATGTCACATTTAATGTGTTCACTGTAAATTTATTGGTGGAATGGCGTAATACTTATGAAAATAAGACAACACTTGTTTTCACTAAGCAATATTTTTATTCAGAACAATTTGAGCATGATTCTAAAAAGATATAACAAAAGTTTAATATAACAGAATAGTGTAATTGAGGATTTCGACTGAAGGTGCAATTTAAATCGGTCAAATTTTGCACACTTGATTAAGTATTGTCTCTAGCGAACCTAGTTTCACCTTTCAGGTTCATCAGGCAATCATTTTTACTGAATGTATTGGAAACTTCTGCGCCAGTTCTCGCTAATTTGATCAGTAACGTTTCATCCGTGAATATGAATGCCTGAATTATCTTTATTATCTGATTATCTTTATTATCTGATGATTATCTGATCTATCATCTAAATAATATTATCGCCTCGTCCTAATTATTATCCCGATTGACTGTTTTAGTAAATATTTTTTTTTCGCTCAGATAGTTTTACATCGCATTTAGTTACATAAATAAATAAGTTTATTGAAAATTAAACATTTTTTTTAGTATTATTTGAATATTTCCCGCATTATCGGTTTCCCGCAATATTCGTTCATTTATTATGGTCCCTTGAAAAACGTAGAATCGAGATTCCACTGTATTTATATAAACACATAAAATTAATTAAGCCGAGCTCTATCGCCGGCCATGGCCAAGCGATGTCAGCAAATCATGTTGTAAAAATTTTACAATATAAAAGTACTTTGTTGTAGATCATTTGTGACTGTTAATAATTTTAAGTTGACGAATCCTGGAGTGGGGGATTCTTATAAAGGAACGGGTGTACCGAAAAAGGTCGCGTAGCCCGATAGATAGCAATGGTTTGCTGGGAAATATTTTCGGGGAGTTTTACTCATAATAAACATGGGCGGCAACTGGTGACACGATAATTATTTTAAAAAATAAAAATAAAATAATTATGTATATTTTAGATTTGCTAGTGTGCGTTCCAATAGTGTGTGTGATATGATTATTAATTGTAGAGTTTATGAAAATACAGACTAATTTTATTTAGTATATTCTCAACATTTTTGCATTTGAGGGCAAATTAAAGAAAGGTGATGGTGTTACTGGTGCTCATTTGAATTTAATTGGTGTAGTAAATACGGTAAAATATATCATACACCGATCATGTTTGTCTTTATTAATTCAACAAGGGGCTCACCTGCTGAAGTCAAAGTGCTTGCGCGATAGTAAGGTTAGGTTTAATTGTGGAACATTAGGAAATATTCGTGTAATGACCCAGAAAATACCATGTGTTTTGTTTCTCTGGAAGCTTAGCATTAGCATTTTTTGAGTTATCTGATAACTGGACCCGATAGATCGCAAAATTTTACATTTACAACTTAAATGTTATTTTTTTGGAATTGTTTGGCTTATGAACTGGAATACCGACATATTTTTTTTGAGGACTGGTTGTTAGTCAGTTTTCAGTCGACTTGTCTTGATTTAGTGTTTAAGAATGGATTAAGGGAACGAATATAAGATTAGTATATAAATTTCTCTCCGTTAGATTAGACGCGTGAATAAAACTGATTATCAACATAATGTTCATGTTTATTGAGACATTTATCCATCAATGAGTAACAATAAACAAAATTAAATTTATTTTTAATTATTCGATAACGCCCCGCCGTCAATGGTGACTACATAGACGTCCGCTTCAAGCATATTCCGTGGGGTACTTTTCTCGTATAACAGAATTTTCATTTTATTGTTTATTTATCTCCGCTTTTATTGCTTCTAGATACGAATCTGATGATGCATTATATCTGCCCCGAAAACAACCTTTCCTCTTACTTACTTCCATATACTACAATGCCATCGTACAATGCTGACTCTACTCAGTCAATAAAGTAATAACCCGGAACTGACAAGTGTGGACTTGTTCTTTTGCACACAAGGGTGATGTAAAATTTGATATAAAGTTTACATAATTTAAAATTATTCTAAAATTTTGGTTAGATCAGCAATAATTTCAAGATACAGTCGAAGCCATTGAACTTTCTTTCTAAAAATAGATAATCCATAGATCAAATATTTACGGTATATTTTACAATTTTCGTAAGTATCTTAGTTGAGCTGAGTTAAACAAAAAGGAACCAACTGCAAAATTGCAAAATAGAGATATTAAGCATCAAATTGTTGACGTCTTTTTAGAAACTTATCAACTGTGGAAAAGAACGAGGACGTAAACCACAGATAACACATTTTACATGAGACACAAACAACGTGTTTTGATGATTTTGGGCCAAAGACAAACTATGCCATATACACAGCTTTGAAATGCATTGAGCACTTATAAATTGGTTTTTAATTAACTTAATCTAACATTAACTTGAAAAATGTTAAAGAAAAATTCTCTTTTCCTGATCGCAATTTTCACATGTCTTTCTTTTTTAAAACTTAAAAGCTCAATTTATATTAAAAAAATCTGCATTAGAATTTGTATCAAGTTGCATACATTGTAATAATTGAAAAAAACTGTTTTGAAAAAGCTGTGGGTTACTTACTTTTGCCTTTCTATAGTCATTATGTAAATGTTGTGAATGTGTATTTTCAACGAGAGTAGTAAGAATATAAGGATAAAGCTAAGACAGGACTAGTGGTTACCTAAACGCTCTCGCTACGCTCAGTTATTAAAGTATCGGGTGGTAGGGAATTTTTAAACGTCACAACCCATCAAAATTATCGAACCCGTGAGATCCGGCACGGAAGACCACAACGCTAACCGCTGCGCCATATGACCGACAAAAATTGAAAAAAAAAATATAAAGACAGTTTTATTCAGGGCTGTGGAGTCGCGTGAAAAAAAGACGACTCCGACTCCGAGGAAATTTTTCAATAATTTCATTTTAACTTATATATATGTATACCCAGCGATGGGCTGCCAATTTCTTAACAAGGGGATCGGTAAATGTTATCCATGTCCGCTCCCTATGTCGTGTATATGGCCTCCTAATGAAGGTATCTCAACGAAAGTTATTTTTCTACGAAAGCTGCTTGTTACTTAGTCGCTCTACCTCTCTTTTCCAAAGAGAGTAGTTGGGATAAAACGATAAGCATAAGACAGGACTAGTGGTTAACTAATAGTAGCGCCTAGTTGAATTGAAGAATCGGAAGAGTGGGAGGCAATCTTAAGACAACACAAACACCCATTCATTCGAACAGAAAATAGATAAATCGATCGAAAAAATGTTTTTTCGTACTGGGACTCACGGACGATCGCAACGCTTAATAAAAAAATGAAACGACAACTAATTTTCAAATTTATCCATCTAGAAATTGCAGTTATGTGATGATTTGATCTAAGACGAATGATTTTCTTATCTTAACAAGGGGCTTGCCGGCTGCGCCAAAATTTAACAAGAGGCTCGCGCGAGCCTCCCCGAGCCCCCTCCAGCCCATCCCTGTGTATACCATCAGATCATTTTTAGTTAGCCAAGCATGAAATGTTAACACTTTTGACTATTTTGTTTAAATACACTTCATTAAATATATTTTTCAAAAAAAAAGCCGCTCATTTTTCACGACTCCGACTCCGACTCCACAGCCCTGGTTTTATTATTTTTTAATATACTAAATATACTTAACTATAAGCCTATCGTACATAATATATTGTAGTATTGTGCATTTATTTTCTTTTGTTTTTATCATTTGTTTTGTGAAACAATTGAAGTTTGGAATGAAGCAAAATGTAATGGCCGTTCGAAAAGTCGCGTGTAATGGCGGCAATAAAATGCAGTTTCCCGCCTTATCGACGCGACGCACTAACTCTGTCAAACCGATGACAAATCACTTTACTACGCTCTCCGCAAATAACAATAACACAACTGCGCTTTGAAAGTATGTACGCCACCACAGTGCAGCGCCAGTCCAAATTATAGGTTATAATAAATAGTTGACATATTAATTACATTATTTGACAGTATTGCTAGAATAAGACAATAAAATTGCTGAAGGATTACAAAATGGAAAAGTGTAGCTTTCATAACTATAGAAAATGTTTCGTAAGTAGCAAGATTATATCCGTGTATGCTGCATACTTGTGTGCTTAACTTTGAGCGACTCACTTATGCAATTGTTAAGTAGTCGGTGGTCAAGTGGACAACGTCGTTAGCTTGGTTCATGGTGTACAAGTGCTCAAATCCAGCGGTCGGCTGCCAATACGTAAACAAGGGGCTCGTTTAATCTCAAAGCAATTCTCGGTGTTCTGGGGAGGAGTGAATTTTTCACTCCTATGCAATTATATGCAAACTTAAATAAGCAATCGAATGTTACTTAATACACTTGTAATAGGTAACAATATGCAATTTACCGTCAACTTATCAATTTAAATGGCTAAAAATGTACTACTGTGTATACTGAAGCTGTCTTAAATAATACATATATAAATCAGAAATTGTAGTTGTATACTTATTTGATCTGAGAATATTGTTTTCTTTTAAATTAACAAGGGGTTCGCCGGCCTTGGTCAATTTTAATAAGGGGCTCGCGCGAGTCCCACCGAGCCCCCATCCCTGCGTGTACGGCGAGGAAATCTTAACAACTCGACATTTTCTGAAGTTGGAGTCGGAGTCGAAAAAATCGGATAAAAATAATTTTAATATATTGAAAATTTATTAGTCTACGCATCATATTTATTGGTGATATCTACTAGAATTATTATATTATCTAGAATGATCTGATGGTATACAGATATTTTTTTTAAATTGAAATATTTATAAGTCGGTTTTTATTTAAAGCCGGAATCGAATTTGAGTATTTTTCCGAAATCAAAGTAGGAAAAATCTTATAACTCCGATTGATTTAAAAAATATATATCATATTGATTGATGAAATGATAACTAGGGTATCCAATCCCGGAATTCTTTTTGTGATCAGGATTCACAATCTTTCAATCCTAATGCCACAATCACTTGAGATCATTGCTGAAAAAATTGGGTAGTTAGAGATTTTAGAATTTTTGTCAAGCTGAAGGGACGAATTGACAGATTTAGATGTCAGAATCATTTTTTTTTAGCTATATTTAAGAATTTTTACGAGTTATAGTAAATCCCGGGATTAGTACTGAGAAGATCCCGGGATAATAGGATCTCAAAATTGGTTGGGATCCCGGTATTGGAGACCCCAATGATGACTATGTACTAAAATTATTCTAGTAACTAGAATAATCAGATTCTAGATAAATATGTTAGTTAAAAGAGAATGATTGTAAAAATCAATTAGTAGTCGAAGTTTTTTTACCTGATTCCACAGTCCTGGAAAATAATATGCACTGTGGCTTAAAATAATTCTTCATACTATGAATAATTAAATATAAATTATAAACATCAGACGCTATTTCAGTATTTATTTTGTGAATACTTGTACAACTTTAGATTTTTTACAAAACAATGAATTATGTAAATTGACTAAACTATAAATTTAAGTCATCCACTTTGTTTACCGTTGTACTAAATAATAATAATTGCACCCTACCTATGTGTAAGTCACTGTTTGAAAATACAATAGTTTTAGCAAACTAGAAGCTTTGCTAATTAATTTAATACACTTATATACAATGCCACCGTTTGGTCGTTAAAACAATATTTAATAATTTTACAGTTAGATTGCTAGTGCCATAAAATTGTTTATTTTATTGCACAACACGCGTTGATAAAATACTATATTTTTTATTGCGTACACTATAATTGATTTAAATTAAAAACCTATGAAAAGCCACACTGTTTTAAAAATGAGGCCGTAAAATATTTTAAGTATAGTAATAAACACGTTTTGATTTGATTAAAATTAGATTTTAAAAACGAGTTGAAAAATATGATTTTGTAGTTGCTTTCTGATGATTAATTTTCCATAAAATATAGAAAAAGAGTGAAATATTACTATGCTAAAAGCTCTTGATATTCCCTGCTGAATCTAAGGTGACATGAAAAAAGTGCGGGATAAATACAACACAACATTACACATAATTATCATGTAAATTATGCTGTCTTTCGTCCTGGTCTGTGTCCATGAGTCAACTAAAAGCGTCTCGAGTAAAATATATCCTAAGCAATTTTGTATATTATAATAATTAAAAATATAATATGTAAGTGTTATGCTACAAACGAAATCATATACCAATGATAATGTTAGTTGAATTTGAGTTGCTTTTTCATTTTTCGATGTAAGTCGTTTAGAACTATTTTTTAATTATTAAATGTATTTTGTTTTCTAATATTTTCATTCACATCCAATTGTTTTATGATAGAGTTAAAGGTCTACTTTAAAAAAAAGAGTAGAAATAGAAAAAGCTATTCGCGCTCACTGTTTCCCATTTTAAAATGCGATAGGAATTTTAGATATTACAGAAACTGTCCGTTTTGAGATTCGAGCCCATGAGCACTGCAGTTTGATCACAGATCCTATTTAATTAATGGTCATTAAAGCAAGTTTTTTTTTCATTTGTAAGGTTACACAGATTTAAGACATAGTTATATTTACTAAATAAAGCAATCTAAATACATGTATATATTGCAAAGTGGTAAATAACATGGAAATTTTGCTAAAATAATAGTGCTACGTATTGTATGTACATTCAGGGACGTCCCGTAGGCATAGGCGAGTAGGCAGTTGCCTCTAGGCAAATTTGCCGCCTCTTGTTGCTGCAAATTGTTGAGACCGGAAAATGATCACAGAATATATTTTCAAAGTGGGTAAATTTGGTACAGAATTAATATGATGCCTCAATGTATTTGATAAAAAAAATGAAAAATAATTTTCAATGGTAATATTATGACCAATAGGTTAACTTTATCGCAAAAACATTGTTTAAATATGACAATTACGAATGGTGGCACTATGGGCGGAAGCTTTGGTTTAAATTATTAATGGCGAGTGGAAATGACATGGGTCACAAAAGCACCTAAGGAATAAATTTAAACAATTTTTTGATTACGTAGAAGAGGGATTCAAACTTCTATATGTGGATATGAATTCCTAGAATAATGAAACATATTGAAATAAAATGACACTAAGTAAGTAAGCTAGTTTAAACATTGATCAAGGACGGTAATAGCCTAGGAACGTCACTGTGTACATACTTTATTCGGATAAATTGTAAAGATAAAACAATTCATACTTTCCGAAAACGACTGTAAAACAATTCAAAAACCATCGCAGGAAAATGATAACGTTTCTTAATACCCCCACCTCCCGCCATTGGTTTTATCTGGCAATTTAAAATTTCGAATTGGCTACAAGCTGCGACCACTTCGCGTTGCTGTTTTGCCAACATTGAAAAATAAATTTTCGTTTATGAATATACGCTATACGGAAAATCGCGACCGGAATTGAATCGAGATTGAAAAATCCACTTCCGGCGAACGTCATAACATCCATTCGTTAAATACCTGCTACTGAATTTTCAAGAAAAGACAGTCATATTTTTGAGAAAGTTCGCGTACTTGTTTTGTTCGCTTTAAAAAGCTTCCCTCCTACGCTAAAGTTTGTTTGGAGAGCTTTTTGGTCGTGCAAACTCCAGTGATTAATTTTTTATGCATGTGAAAGTTATATTTTATGTTTATCTTCTTTGCTGAATTATTTTTTAAAATTTATATTTTTTAATGTCATAATACGATTTTTGCATAAAACAAAAATTCATTAACCGTTCGTAACGTTTGTATTGGGTAATTTAATTTAATTTGGACAAAATTAAATATGTTTTTTAAGAATTTCAATTTATATTAATTAACTTTGAGCTTTTGTTTGACGATGAGTGTTTAAACGGTATCTATGGATATTGTTCGAAGTTTCAAACACACTTTATTTCATTTGTCATTATGGCTTATGTCGCCCGTTGTGGTCTAGTTGGTTAAACCTTTCTTTTCCGATCAAACGGGTCTGGGTTCGATTCCTGGTAAGGTCAATATGAGAGACCGATAAGATTTTGTTGTTTAAACACTGCCAGGGTGACGGGTTTTTAAAATGTATCATGTTTGAATGTGCTATGTTTTGTTGAGCTATAATTTCTTGGAAGTTGCACAAATACAAATTTTTGAACAAACACATCACATCCGGTGCTGGCGTGAAATTTGTCAAACGAAACACAACCTACCTTGAAATGGTAGGCAGTAAAATCATTATTTGCGTGGAAATTCATTTAAATTCATTTTATTGTACTTCAACGCTTGCCTACTGCATTTTCCTATCACAGTCTCGCATTTGTCTCGCTCCCGTTTCAAAGCGAAACGGAGGGCTATTCTTAAGTCTTCTAAATTAAAACTATATCACTGTAAAGTAATTTTTTATAATATATATCTAAAAAGACCATCTGAAAAATAATAAGTTTGTTATAAATTTGATTCATTTCTGCAATTAATTATATTTGATATAATACTATATCGCTACATTAATGAAAAAGTAGGATAATCGACATAAAAAAATGAACTATTATTACCATTATAGGCGATATAGAATGATGAACACTGTACAATGGTAAGATACACTTTAATTTTAAACTACGACCAACACGTATATCACCTTACAGCAGCGATACTCAACATGTGACACATTCAGATGTTATATGAGACCCAAAACAATCATAGCCACCAGATGCATTTTCAAACATCTAAACGAAAAAATACGTAAACGGTGGAGTGTTTTTGGTACATTTGTATTAGTATGTGGCATATTTTGCGCATTACTATTCATGTGCTACGGCCCACGTAATGTTGCAAAAACCAGCATGCGGCAAAGACAAAAAAAAGGTTGAGTATAACTGCCGTACAATGATAAAACACTAATATTGATTAACAAATATTATACAGTTTTTACTTTGTACTTTATCCTAGTGTAGACCAACATGTTATATATGAAAATACCAATCAAAAATGAACAGTACACTTCTAAAAGTTTTTGTAATAAAAAATGTATCGTTGATCAGCGTTTCCCAAACTTTAAGCTCCAAATTTGGAGAAAAGGATGATAGCTTTATTATTAGATCCGCTACACTTACTGACTACAACACTAATATTTTTGACCATACGCAGCGTTGCGTCATGTTCACTTATCACGAATTTATATGGTAAATATACAGATTTATTTTAGGAAATTGGTGACCTGGCATTTTGCTTTTTGCAACCCGGTACTGGGTCACGACCCATCATTAGGTAAACGCATCTAATAAGATTATGCAAAACATTAAATATTCATTATCTCGAGACTCTGTTTTTAAATTGTTCTTCTGTTGCATTGGTGATATTAAAATAAAATCGTCTGTTTGCGAACTTTGTTTGTACGGAAAATTCGTGTGCCGAAATTAGTCGAGCTTAAAAAAATAATATATATACATATTAACCCATAGCCGGTAATGAAAACTGACACCCCATTCGTCGTGGCTGTTCTGTAATAGGTAGCAAATAATAACGGCTTCCGAGGAATCTCCCATTCACCATTGTTATATGAAGACTTATCGCTGTTCACTCTCGGGATTTCAAACTTACGCGCTTTTCATAAGTTAAATGATAATTCTCAAAGTTGAATGAAACTCGGAAATGATTCACTTAGCGAACTCAATTTATGAAGTTGTTTAATCTTTTGTTCTTGCAGACATCGTCACGATGACAAAGAATCTAATAAAACAAATTTACCCTAAAGATTTTTCTTCATTGAAAATATAATATTTACTTCTTGGGTTTTGTAAATCATTTTTTTACCAATTATTTAATGATTTACCTTAATGCACAATTAACATCGGCGGGTTAAGCACATGAGAGGAACCGGGCGCAATTAAATTTGGAGGCCCTGGTTTTCGGATAGCAAAGAAACGTTAGAAAATTCCTTGTAAAATAATACAAATCTGAACAAAAAAATATATATACTATAGAATATAAGCCATTTTTAAGCCCTCACGGTTTGGAGCCCCCCAAGCGCGCGCCTCATTCTGTTATAGGGTAATCCATCATTGACAATTAAGCTTTGACAAACAATAATATAGCATTAAAAAAATCTTTCAATTAATAAAACAAAATACGCTATAGGAAATTTCTCTATAGAGAAGAACGCTGTAGGGAGGTTTTTGTATAAGGTAGTTGATAAATTTCGATAACTAAAAACAATTTTCGCAAATGTTCACTTACTGCCGTATCTTAAAGTCATCTGATTTTTTAAGCTTGTTGTGTTCTTCGTGAATTCAAAAGTATCTTTCCTTCATAATAAATAGTTAACAAAAACAACATGCTGTATTTTCTTGCGTTATATAATTTAACGTCCCATACCGCTCCGAGCTTAATACCAAACGGACTTTAGCTCACTAGCTCTGGCTATTCAAGAAATATTATTATAAAAATAAAATCTTTGAATTAATTAATTCAACAATCTCACACGTTATGTTTCCTTATTAATCTTCATCGGATAATTTAGCAGTAATTTTTGTTTACAATCTTCATTCTTTATTTAGAGCATATGTACTTCTGATGGAGTTTATATCAACATAAACATTCTAGTAACTCAACCATTTTTTTTAAAAAAAGAGTAGAGATGTAAGGATAGTAGACGAGGCAGAATTATCAGTAAGCTTAGTGCTTTTAGAACGTCATATTTTCAGGAATAAAAGGGTGGGATGGTATTTTTAGACATGACAAACTTTCATGCTTTTTTTAAACAGACAAACAGAAAATCGATCGATTTTTTTTTTGTTCTCATTGGGAATTGAACCCATTAGATCCTTTACCGAGTTCAACGACGTTGACTACTGCACTACAGACCCGATATAAACTATTCAATCTATACCAACCATTTAAAAAAATACTGATTATCAGCTCTTGGGAAATGAAGTAACCAGCGATGGGCTGCCAATACGTCAACAAGGGGCTCGCTTAATCTCGAAGCAATTTTTAGTGTTCTGAGGAAGGAGTGAATTTTCTTATCGCTTCTATGTAATTATATGCAATACTTAAATAAGCAATCGATTTTTACTTAAAACACGTATAATATGTAACAATATGCAATTTACTGTAAATTTATCAATGTAAATAGCTAAAAATGTATTATTGTGTCTACTAAAGCTGTCGTAGAAAATATATAAATTAGAAATTGTAGTTTTGAACCAATTTGATTTGAGAATATTTTTCTCTCATAAGTTAACAAGGGGCTCGTCGACCTCAATACAATTTAACAAGGGACTCGCGAGAGCCCCTGCGAGCCCCCTCCAGCCCACCCCTGGGAGTAACCCAAGTAGCAAAATGGTGAAAATTTTCCATTGGACTTTTGTAGCACATTCACTTTTGTGGATTGCATATTTTTTAAGAAGAAAAGTTTTGTATTGTGTATTTAGTAAGATCACTTCAATTTAAAATATGTATGTATACCGTTGTTAGTACTGCAAGAACACTTATCTTGAATTTAGGTAAATTTGACAGACAAGACAAAAAACGATATTACTGTATAAATTTAAAAAGAAAAAAAATTTCAATGCGTTCCACATCGATAACAAAATTATGTCTTAAAAAAGAAATGTGCCAACGATATAAGAGATCGCTACAAAAATAACAAAATGACTTACATGTTTTACCAATATTGGCAAAAACTTTTAGAGTATTATAACGATCTAACTATTTTTCTCTTCAATACCACTAGGCTCACTTCACTTTTCAGGGTTTCATATAATCTTCTATCGTCGCAGAAAATAGTTGCAGCTTTTTCATCTCGAAATTATGACATACTTTGATATCACGAAGAGTCGTAATTTTCCACTCAAACACAGCGAGTGAGTCGTTAAGATTCAGTTTGCCAGTCAGAATGCGGACAAAGTTGCGAGATAACATCTTTCTCTCTTGTACTCCTTAATCATTATTATTATTTTAATAACGATATAACGAGGATGCCGCGCAAAGCCGAAATACACGAAAGCTTACATTATGCTTCCGAAATATTAATTATTTTAAACGATTGCTATCTAAATGATTACTTCTCGAAAAGACCTGCAGCCTACAGATATATCGTTACTTTATGGTGTATACGCGAGCCGCACTATTTTAATTACGAAATTTATTCGAAAAGTTAAAGCCTATTCTGTATTCAACTTTTATCAGCTTAACATTTTTACTTCATTTAGTGTAAAAACCAAATTCTTGATATACTCACAATTATGCTGAGATAAATCAATTAACAGTTATCGGCATAAGTCATATGAGCAAAGAAAGGTATAGCTAATGTGTTTTTACCATTTTTACAACAATTTAATTAACACATCTGTAAATATGAGGTAAACTACACTCTGTCAAAAATGTCAATTTTCCTCTATGAGTTTATGTTACAAAATCACTGGACTAAAATTGATTAATCATACTTAGTATTTTTCAAAAATTGTAATTGATTGAAAAATAAATCTATATAAACAATCGGCATATAATACCTATGTTCTCTGATAAATGTATTAACTGTGGCTATATTCATTGTAGTTTGTATATTATAGTATTTATTGTTGGTAGTTTTGGTCGATCTGTCAAATGCATACGATGTCGTATTCAAGGAAATAAAGTAAAAATGAAACAGAATATTGTTTTATAATTTCAAATTTTAATGTATAAGCAATGAATGACCACTTATCTCAACAACCTATGCGCTTAACTGATCTACTGTAAGAACCAAAATATCTTATACGAGTCCTCGAGAGGTGAAGTGAGCCAACTAGTAAAATGGTAAAGAAAAATCTTGGACTTTTAGGTACAATCACGTTTTTATTTGGTGTTTTGATGGATTGCATATTTTTATTTTAGGTACGCAGATAACACTGTTGTAATGTGTATTAACTGAGGTTACTTCATTTTTACGAAACTTTTAGATGCTAAAAATATTACAACGCATTTTTTTTTCTAAAATACCACTTGGGTCAATTCACCTCGAGTGAGCCCATATAATGACAAAAGTGGAGCATTAACGCAATTCTATAATACCAATCGTCAAAAGCTAATACCAAACGGTGTTGTGTAGTTCAGACCGCCCTAAATGTGTGTGTTGATTCTTACGCACATGTGAATAACTCTTCATCATTCATACAACGTTCCATCAAAGCTGCGCGCACGCGCGGCCGCACAGCAGTTTGGAAGTCCCCGCGCACTCATTCCGGGCTGGCGCGCACTCGAAGACAACTATTCAATTAATATTTGATTGGCCCGCGCAGCTTTTGAAATTTCCGTGCAGCTGACCTCTTTTCTGAGAGAGAGCGACTCATAATCCACAACACTGAAAGCGAAAACGGTTTTAAAAAATATTAAGTTATTGTAATATATCGAGGATTTTGGTAATATGTTATTTTTTGGCTTATTGGCGTTTAAGGCTTAATTTTTGGTGACTTGTACATTGCAGTGTTCATATGAAATGCGGATAAATATGAACACACCCTGTGTCTATATTCGAGATTATGTACATCGAGTATAGGAGAGACGCTCAAGAGTGACTCTCTTCACGGAATGAAGTGAGTGAATTAAGCAATGCCCCAAAGTGCCGTGAGGGGTGTCGTTTGTTTTAATTCAAACAATATCGGCGTCCCTCTCTGTCGCCGGTGGCGGCACGATCGCGCCGTCTCGCGCCCGCCCCCGGGGGGTGATTTTGATTCCGGCCGCCCCTGCTTTCTTGCGCGCACCGGCGAAGACGCCCGGCCGGCAGGGGGTTCATTTTAATTATAAGCAACTGGTTTATTGCGGGTAAGTTTATTGGGGATTTCCAGTGGCATTATTTCAAAGTGAAATAAAAGGAATTGCCTACCTAAAGTCGCTTAAATTCTATTCCGTATATAACTTTATCGTCGTATTCATTTTCCGAGGAATTATATAATTTAATTAAAATTATTCTGCCAAAGCAATAAGAAAACCAATTTTCAATTCATTTGTATTCAAAGAAAATGTTAAATTTTAAGTCTCACAATACTTCAATAATTAAACGATTTATTTTAATGTTTTATATGAATTATTTCCATCGATAAAGAATAACCCAACAATGTTGTATAACACGTTTTGTCTCTCATTTACCGTCCCTCAAAATTTGGCGCACTTGATCATTTATTACTTTGCCAAACCCTCAATACGTCTCTTAACATAATACAACAAGAGTATTTCAACATAAAAACTGATTGTAACAAAAGTTTTGAATTGTGACAGAAGAATATTGAGATGTGGGAGTGAATACAAGACTCTTTGGCTATCAGAAAGTTCTGTCTAAATCATGTTTTAAAGATTATCACGGTTTTAGTGAGGTGAAAAACATCTCATAGATATTATAAATTCTGAGTACTAATGAGTCTATTCTATTACACTGGAAAATGAATTTACGTTATGTCTTCGTCTCAAAACAGAATCAAGACTTACTTTAAATTTGATCAATATTTTACTCTCTCTTGTTTATTAATACGACCGAGATTTCCTCATTCAGAATTTTATTGTAT
The DNA here is from genome assembly GCA_031772345.1 of Himalopsyche anomala. Lineage (NCBI taxonomy): Eukaryota > Metazoa > Arthropoda > Insecta > Trichoptera > Rhyacophilidae > Himalopsyche > Himalopsyche anomala. The sequence continues at coordinate 12,132,998 of CM062840.1, forward strand.
TTTAAAAGCCTGTAGATGTATAATCTACAAACAAATGGAAACGTATAAACATTTATATGATTCGGTTAAAATATAAATACTAACTACAATATGTAAATATATAGGTGGGCAACTGGTTAAAAAATTGCATCCTTTATTTTATATTATTAGACAGCTTCTTAAAATATAATTAGGAATCATTTAATGCTTCTCAAAAATTGTATTTTTTTTCCACCGCTGTTTTAAGTGTGCAAAACTCTTCCTAAATGTATAAATCTAAAATGATTTTTTTATTTATATAAAGTAACATTATTTGTATAAAACAATGATCTTTATAAAGCCCTACTGTACGCTGAAAGCATCTATAACAATTCCTAAGTTAAATTTATATTTTTACAACCGCTGTGGGAAGAAAACAAAATGTTCCGTTCAATTTTCACTTAACAATATGTGTTGTAAAAACGGCAGTAAATTTTTTAAAACTATTTCACTTCCCCTTATAAAACTCGGTGAAGGTAGCTTTTAAAGTTTGCTTATTGTGCTTTATATTTACTGCCTTGTCTGATAGCTATTTTTATGGTTTCAAATAAGAAGAATTAATCAAATAATAAAGCTATCAACATTGCTTTAATCACCTTCCAATAATTGAATTACAAATGGCCCTTTGGCTTGAATGTTAGGTCAATGTTGGAAAGTTTTTTTTTATCTACTTGTCATCAGAACATTATGCATTTTTTTTTATTGAAGAATCAAAATATCTTTTTGGAACAATATAATATAACTTAATTCCATTATTTTTTATAATTTACGTATAAAAGATTGAGCGTATGTGCGGATCGTTGAAAATCATACCAATTCATCACCAAATAAATATTTTTCAATTTGATGTTTATGAAATTCTTCCTTCTTTACGTTCGTAAGTAGATACTTTGATGGATTGATAGTGTGAAAAAATACAAACCCACACCACAGTTGAGCCTAATTTTTTTACTCAAACATTGTTAATTTGGATTTCTATTGGTGTATCTCGAACCAATAAGCTTACCGATGAATAGTTGTGTTTCCGTCACAAAACCACCCTTTATAGAGAAAAAAGCTATTCTAAAATATGACTACAAAAAATAAGCTAAAAGAAAATTGTTAATTCGTAAATTTCCAAGAGAGTTTGAGAGTTGGACTCCCGTCCAATGAATGATAATATAACATTTTAATGATTTTTTTTTGTGCAAAAAACACACGTTTGAATTTTGGTATAATGATCGCAAAATTGATTCAGTATAGAAGCTTTGAGGCATTACCATTTTTGCTTTGGTCATTACATTTAAAAAATATAAATTTCTTAGTGTATATAGAAACATAAACAAATATTGATTTTTATCAACCAGCGGTGCAAATATTTATGATTTTAAATATCAAAACCTTTTAATTATTCATTGCGTAAATTTACTTTTGATTCAATGAAAACTTCCTGTCACATCATTAACTAAGGCGTACAGTATCAAAAAGGCAAGACAGCTTTATTTAATTTTTTAGAAGAGTCAAAAGTTTGTTTTACTACTTTTTTAACGAAATTTTAATGCAAATTAACTTTAATAAGTACGAAAAACCCAGACACTAAACGTTAAGTTATTATACTATAAGCGTTTACACTCTATACAAAATTCTGTTGACATTTAAGTCAGCTAATCCAAATCTTGCCATATGATTGATTCTCAATAATTTGGCCATTATGATTAGAGAGCATGAAGAAGTTTATTTTCATACACCTATAGTAAGATTTTAAAATTGAAAAATATATCGAATTGTAGGCATTAAAATTCTCTACCGTATTTTATAAATGTGTCCATCGACAAAAGCATGACTTGGCTGTGCTTAATTCTAGACGCCTCAACTTTACTTTATAAAATAATACTTTTAGAAAAATAATAGAGTTTACAGCAAATAGCACGAGTTACTGAATGTCTTTTTGTACTTCCCAGGTAACCAAGACTGCGACGATGCCGACGGTGGAAAGCGTCGAAGATCGCGGACAAACTTCAACTCCTGGCAGCTGGAAGAGCTGGAGAGGGCATTCCTCGCATCACACTACCCTGACGTATTCATGAGGGAAGCCCTCGCCATGAGACTAGACCTCAAGGAGAGCAGAGTAGCGGTAAGGGTAACTTAAATATTTTATTTATATATTACGATTCCTTTTCACCATCATTATAAACAGTTGTCGTTAATCGTCACCACTGTTGTCAAGAGGTCTCAGCGCATTAACTAAATAAAAATACATATTGTTCACAATTCGCACGTTTTGTTCAAGCCGTATATTTAATATTTTATACATGTCTGCACCCAATGTGGCTCATATAACATCCATCTCATAAGGATCTCAATAGATTTTTTATACGAAAATTCCTAAAAATAAAAAAAAATGTAATATTTTTTTAATTCAATATTTTGTTGCACTATACAGAGGAGTACTTTTAGTGATAGCAAAGATTTTTTTAAGTTTTCAAGCTATTGCTTGAAACTCACTGCATATTTATTATTTAATAATTGTATTATTTGTTAAAAAAAAAAAAATTACAGTGCATGACATAACAGCTGACGCCAAATCGCCAAGCACTTGAAAAATATAATAAGACAATATATAAAATAAAAATACACAGTACATCAAATTCAACATAAAAAATCAAGAAATACAATAGAAAAATTTATCAAACAGTTCACAAATACAATCACTAAAAATGTCCACTTCTCTAGGCAATGCGTTGATTAATCGAACGGCCCTTGGAACTGGTGACTCATACCTCCTAAGCGAGGTATAAGTTTTCAGTGTAAATATTGTTACTCCTCCATTTGTGCGCCCTAGTCGGTTGCCTATTTCGACTGTATGGTGGCGCCGGGCCCTGTAAATATTACAAATGTATGTAATTATAAAGAATAGTTCACAGGTCTCAATCATCAGGTATCTTGGAAAGATTACTCATACAGTTGGCAATCAAAAATAGATTCAAAGTGCGTTGACAAATGTATGGGGCTATTCAATTACCGTTAATTATCAATGTTATCTGAGATAGTTACAGGAGTGGGCTGGAGGGGGCTCGGGGGGGCTCGCGCGAGCCCCTTGTTAAATTTCGGCGCGGCCGGCGAGCCCCTTGTTAAGATAAGAAAATCATTCGTCTTATATCAAATCATCACATAACTGCAATTTCTGTCGATGGTCAAATTTTATTATGAAACAAGACTTGGTTGCCCCTTCGTTTTTTCATTCAGCACTGTGGGCTTCCATGCCGGACCTTACGAGTTCGGGTCCCAGTACGAAACCGCATCTTTTCGATAGATTTATCGATTTTCTGTTTGAAGGCATAGGTTTTTGTGATGTCTAAATATTCCCCTCCATTCTTCCGATCCGTCAATTCAACTGGGCGTTACGTGAGCGATTAGTTAATCACTGGTCCTGTCTTAGCCTTATCATTCTATCCCTACTACTCTCTTTAGAAAAGAGAGGTTGAACGACTAAGTAACAAACAATTCTAGTAGAAAAAAAACTTTTGTTGAGATACCTTCATTAGGAGGCCATATGCGCGACATTGGGAGCGGACATGGATGAACAAAAAAAAATAATAAGATTTACCGAGCCCCTTGTTAAGATATTGGCAGCCCACCGCTGGATAGTTAGTACAAGAAACAAAACTTGTTACTGGTATAATTATGAAAAATCATTTATATAACACGATGTTGGCACTGTCATCTGTCAGCAACAAAGAGTTTGTTCGTTCATTGTAACGGCGTTTGTTAAAATGAATACATAGTGGCTAAAAATGATTTTTTATTGCTTGTAAGAAGTTATAATGCGTAAATGTTGAGAACAATTATTATAACAATGTTGCTACGCAGAAGCAACACGTTCTTAAACTGTCGTGGGAAGACTCTATTAACGTCATATTTATTGGGTTGAAATTACACCACGAGTTATTAAAAACGATTGCGAAATATAGCCAAACCTATAAATGGTGAACTGTGACTCTTTTGATTAATTGCCGTTATTGAAATACTTGCAGATTCTTTATGTGGATTAATCTTTTAAGCACTTGAATACCAAGCGGACACAGGTGTCCGGAACATATGCAAGCGAACATGGATGTCCAAAACATTTAAAAAATCAAATACTTGGTATTTTAATAGAATATAAGCAATATTTTGATGAATATGTGTAGTGCTATATATACTGAGTCAATATAGGTTTTTAAAATATCGAATTCGAGTGTATATTAGGCAAAATTATTTTTCTCAAAAACACGCAGTATCTCTGGGACATATTAATGATTTATTTGCGCGGTATTCAAACGGTTAATATATTAAATTATACAAGATATAGAATTATATATAACAGTAGATTTCAAAAACTAAGCGCACTTTCTGAATTTAAAATAATCTGGCGGTTCCAGTATAGAATCAAAAAACGCTTAAAATCATTTTTTTGTTCATGCAACATTCATTCATTAATTGATACGTATTTTAAGGTCTGCTTGCAATGAAGAAGAGCATATCGACCCACAATAGGCAGAAAATCACAACCGACAATTTATATATGTATGTATTTTACAGGAGAAGGTTTTTTTAAATACTCTCGTACTAAGTTTGATAAAGGAATTCCTTAAATGCGGTTAGTAAATAGTAATATTTAGTAAATTCCTATCCTGATATTATACTGATTACTATTAGTTATCTAGATCAGCGTTTTTAACTGGGGTCCACGTGGAACAGACGTTAACAAGTCAAAACACCAAAAGGAACATGCTCTAAAAAATATCAGATGAATGAAATAACGTTTTAAAAATTTTGTCAATGACGCCCTAGGCGAATGAACAATTATTGAACAATTAGTGGTTAAAATTCAATATACTTAATTTATACATAAGTGAGTTTAAAAATAAATTGTTAGTTTATTAATAATCCAGCCTCTCTTTTCAGAGAAGGCAAGAAAAGAAAGGCAGATCTGGAGAAAACGATTCGTAGTGAATTAATCACACTTTATTTGTTTAGTGTTCTGTATTAGTTTGAACTTTGGTGTAATGAAAGTATTCCATACATATAAAATCGATTGAATTTTAAAATTTAAATTTTGCGAATCAGAGCCTGTGTCTCCGCAATCAAGTAAACGAAAGCCAAACCGTGTTGACAGTTTGGCTTTAAAGCTGACGAAGTAAAACCTTTTAATAACCTTTATAAATTTATTAGCAATCTAATCTCATGGAAAGGGCTATATAATCGCGTATCAAGTTCGTGTCGCGCTGCCGGCGCTGCGGGTGTTAAATCGTCCGCAACGTGCTATTAAACGCCATTACGAAAAACAAATAAATCTCTCGAAAATTGTGACGGACAGTTGAACAATAATTTGCAGTGTAAGATCGCGATTTTGAGATTGGTAGTCTCTGGAAATGAGAGTAATCGATTAAGCATCAGGACGCAACAAAAATATTTGCAATCTCGACATTAGGAGACAATCAATCCTCTTAAAATTCGCGTGAGAAAAATATTACAAAGAAAAGATGGTTAAATAGCTGTTTTGTCGAATATACGTATATGCATATTATGTTACTGAATCAATAATATAAAATAGAAAATTCATGTGTCTGTCAGTCTGTTACAGGAATTTCTCCTAAAACAGTAAACAGTGGCGACGGGAAATTTGTTTTTTTTTTCATTCTGGCTGGGATTTCTAGTTCAACTCTGCTATCTTTTTTACTAAATAAAAGTCGGGGATTGTTCTTTTTTACCAGACGCAAGGAGAGGGATAAGGTACAACCCTGTAAGGTAAACATCAAATTTACAAGGGTATTTCATCGGTAATTTTTTTATATCATAGAGTAAAAAGTAAAAGTTTTCAGAAGACACATAAATGTACTTTATTCTATCGCTATAAAACACCACTGGATTGGCTTTGTCCTCAATATCTATGACTAAGTTATTAAGAAAGGAAGCAAAGATTTTTTTATATATGACATCTTTTCCTTTATGCTGAACATAGCACATGACCATTTTCGAAGGATTCGGCGGTAACTTTGTGGAAGTTCATTTTAATATAAAATAAAAATAACTTTGATTACAATTTAATACAATTATTGTATTGTATTCAATGTATTGTATTACCATTATCGTTTGTTTGTTTTTCTATCATCCCCTCCCATTTTATTTTGATCTTTATTATAATATATCAGAATAGTAAAATTAAAATCAGTCGTACTTAAGCAAACATTTGCGAAAGTAGTTGTCTGAGGATGCCTCTGAAAGAGGCGAAACACGTGTCATATTTTGATACACAATACGTGGAATAATCAAAGTTATTTTTATTTTATATCATGACCATTTTATTTGCCAAATTTTACGTTTTTGTATTGGGTTAAAAATAAAGCATTACTTTTTTGAGATAAGAGTTTAAGGAATATGTGTGTATTGAAAATCTGAATTCATTGCATCGAAAGCGTCAGTAAATGCGAAAATTAACGGCAATTTATGATTTCTATTCTAATAGAGATTATTTTGCATGATTTTCAAATTTTAAAATATTTTGCGCTTTGGCATTAGCTGTATTGCCAATTTAAAAAAAAAATGTTTTTAATTATTATAATTAAACTCTAGAAAAAAATACATAATGTATAGTAAAATTTTTCATCCAGCTATTTTAATTAAGACTAAAAAAAACCATGTCGCACGAAACTAGCTAATAGACAAATTCATAAATCCAGTTACGATGGTCATATTTTGTCATAAAACATAGCAATTAACACTGTTGTACTGTATTGGTGACAACATAATATGTACATGCGATACATATGAAAATTACTTTAACGTCATAAAACTGTCATTAAAGTAAGTCAAATGCTAGTAAACTGGCATGAAAAATAGACAACAAACATACGGGCATGTTTTAAAATAATTTATAATATGCTTGTTCTTATTTTATGCGCAGATACGTCCCGAGGGTATAGGCGAGTAGGCAGTTGCCTAGGGGCGGCAAGTCCTAGGAAGCGGCAAATGATAACAGATTTTTTAAATGACTAAATATTTTTGACACGAATTTGATTTAGAATAAATATGATGCCTCAATGTATTTGACTATATTTAAGTGTATTTAAAATTTACATTATTTTTATGATCTGTAATGAAGGTAATAGTAATTTTTTCATAATTATTGAACAATAATGTAAGCTTTTGGATCATATTTATTTGTGAGGATCTTTGTGATTAATGTATATACTATGAATCACCTGAAATCAAAACGGAATAAGTGATAAATGATTTTTTTGAGTATGTCCAAGTGAGTAGAGGGTTCGAACTTCTATATGTGTATATTTATTCCTAGAATAATGGGAAGGAATGAAAGAAAATAGGCGCTATTTTAGGGGTCTGCCTGGGGGCGGCACATAGCCTAGGAACGTCACTGTCTATGCGCGTTCGTTGATGATAATTATTAATTACTAGCTGTAAGCCCGTTGACCTCAACGGGGGGATTTTTGTTGCATTTTTAAGAAGTCAGAAAATTACAAACCTATTTATTGAATAAGCCAGAAATTCTAAAAATAAAATAAATATATCTCGGGCCATATATCGACAGCATGCCCTGTAGTATTTAAATTGTAAGTTATTTAATTTTTGGAATAATGTTGAGTTTGCTAACAATTAGTTTTCCTATTAGCAGAAATATACCTCGTAAATTACCTAATTTTTGGAATAATGTTTAAGTTTGCTGACAATTTTTTTCGTAGTGACAAAAATTTCGTAAAATATTAAATCTTTGGAATAATGTTCAAGTTTGCTAACAATCATTTTTCATAGTAGCATAAATCGACCTCGGCGCATATATCGACAGCCCTGCAGTTTTAAATTGTAAATTACTTAATTTTTGAAATAATGTTTAAGTTTGCTAATAATCATTTTTCACATGCAAAATGGTATAAATTAATTGCACATTTTATCAAAACAAAATTATCAATTTTCCATGTTACAATCAAATGCATATTTATCAAATTAATCAGAATAAATTAACTTCACTAATTCACCAAACGGAGCTTATTTTTAGGAATATATGAGTCTTTAAGGGAACCAAACATAAAAATGGTGAAACTTTTCCATTTGACTTTTAAGTGCAATTACGTTTTCAATTAATTTTTGTGGGAACTGTCATCAACTTTTAATTTTATGTGAAAGTTTTTTCAATAAATAAGCATAAAAAAGTAATACAAAATAACTTAGATTATTCCACGTATTGTGCTACAAACTGTGACACGTGTTTCGCCTATTTCAGAGGCATCCTCAGACAGACTTACTTTCAGTAAGTAAAAGTAAGTCTGTCTGAGGATGCCTCTGAAAGAGGCGAAACACGTGTCACAGTTTGTAGCACAATACGTGGAATAATCTAAGTTATTTTTTATTTTATATTCAAATGAACTTCCACAAAGATACCGACGAATCCATCGAAAGCATAAACAATGTATTTTAGAGAAAAAATGATTGAAATTATGCAATAAAAAGGGTGGGTTCAGTTCACTTTTTCCCATCATCCTAACTTGGCTCACTTTGCCGTATTTTAATCTCGTTGACCCCAATCTATCAAACTATTTCGCTTACTTTATTTATATTACTATTTGAGCATAAATTTACCTTGTCCAAAGCATAGACTCGTTTACTCGTTATTTAAAACAAAAGATACAAAACTTTTAAATTATCGGGATAAATTCTAAATACCCTCTGTTAAAAAGTAAAATATTTAATAGCCGTCAGCATATGACACACATGGAATATTTGCATTTAACTGTCGAAACTATATTATGTAAAATATACCACATTCATATTTGACAGACGTCACAATCTTGAATAAAAACAATCGAAGTCAGTTTGTGAATCACAAATATCGTTCCATTTTCAAATGCTTGATTTATATAATGTATTTTTATCGCCTTGATATTTATGACGTTAGCTCAGTTGATAGAGAGCTCGACTGGTAATCCAGAGTTCTGTGTTCGATCCACGGTCGCGGCGTTTTTTTGTATGAAATTTTTTCAGCGATTTGTATCGTCAAATAATAAACAGTGTATTGGGAAAATATGTCTTTAGTATGAATAAAAATATTGCGTCAGCGGAGCTTTGAGAAGGGAGGGGGAAGGGGCTGGGGGAGGGGATATCGCGGACAATCATTCAGACGGACGGACATTATCGAGTATTAATATATAAGATTGACGTTGATAGTAAATTTTGGTTTGAAAAGCCGACGGGTTCAAAAAAAAATAGAATTCAATTTATAAAACTTAGGGTTAATGTGTCAAACGAATGAAAATAAATCGGTTACAGGAGACGAGTGTCTTTTTTATTTTAAAATTCCTCTTGTAGTAAGCTCACAAAAAGAAACTTGAATTGAAAAATTGTTAACAACCGCATTTAAAGAATTGTTTTTGCAAAGGGGAGTTAATGAAACATTCTGTTATGATTAAAACCTGACCATTCTTGTAAAAAATATGAATTGTCGCTTACGCTGTTCTGCCGATTACGGGTCGATATGTACGTATTTTTCGTTAAATTTCGAAAGATTGTGGACTTATCGGTTTTTGCTTTTAAGAGCGCCAATTGTTAACCAGCTTATTTTTTGTTTTAAGATTATGAAAAAAATATAGCACTTTACTTGCAAGGATCGTATTGAGATTTCTTGGTTAACCCGTTAAGGACTGCACGAGGTCAAGCAGCTACGTTTTCCTTTTTTGGTAATGAAATTATCATAATAAAGGTGGACAAGTAATTGAGTAGCAGCGCGTTAAATACGCTATAAAAGCTCGCATCGACCCTTCGCGACACCTCCCTCCCCCCCTCAAAAGCTTTATTCTGGTTAAAAAAGGGGCGCTCAACTTTTCAGACGGTGGGTTGAAAAGCTTTTTTTTCATTTCCTATTTATGTAACTGTATCCACTCCTAATGCAAAATCATAATATAGAATATCTCAACAAAAATATGTTCAGTACGTACATGCTACTCAGTCACTTAATCTTTCGTTGACGGAGAGAGTAAAGCTAGAAGGATAGGGCTTGGGTAAGTGTTAAGCTAATTTTTCTCACAATGCATCGTTTACGATAGAGTGAAGAGAAAAAAATTATAAATCAGTCATATGTGCCTTTGATAAAAAAATAATTTATAAAACTGTCTCTACTGGAAATCAAACCCAAGACTTGTTAAAAAATAGTCGCAATTTTTTTCAGATACTGAGACAAAAGAAAAAGTATAAAAATGACACATTTTGTTGTCTAGTTTGTATGAGCATTGCCCCAACGAACAGGCAGGTCTAGGTTCAAGTCTAAATTAATGATTTTTTTTATATTTCAATTTGAGATTTTGTTTATAGGTGTTTGTGAAGTCTCTTTTCCAAGACTTGATCTCATGTGAATAATAAAATTTTCATCGAGTTAAAGCACATGATTTTAAAATTTAAGTATTTGGCGTATTGGCTTTAGCTGTAATGAATATATTTGCATAAGTAATAATTGCATGTCACTGTTAAGCGGGGAAAACAGTCGTCGCGTCGCGTTGGATGTTGGCAGTGCGTTCCTGTTCCATACAATACAAATATGTAGCTATGATCTCATCCAACACGCTTTCGTGGCGTCGGGTGTCGGCAGTATGTTTCCGCCTTTACAGTGAGTGTAAGCATCGATGGTTTTAAGCGTTAGCTTATAAATCGATTAAAAAAATAATTTTGTAAATGCTCCATTAAGGAATAGCTGCTTGTTACTCAGTCGCTCAAGCTCTCTTATTCAAAGAGAGTAGTAGGGAAAGAAGGAGTGTAGGTTAACTAACTAGTTATTAACTTATCGCTCTCGCTACGCCCAGTTATTCAAATATGGGAAAGAGTGAAAATTAGTTTTTCCACAAGAAACCGTGCTTCAAAAAGAAAATTGTGGATGCTTCCCTGAATTTAAGAAAACCGTGTTATGGTAAAAATGAACAATATTGTGTTATAGAAAATTGTCTAAAAAGCAATATTGAAGACCCAATGAGTAAATTGATTAAGAAAAAATAATACTATTCATTGCTACTTATTGAATATATACGGTAAATTTTGTGAGGGATTGGACTCACATCCCTTTTATCGCTAGAAATGTCTCAAAAGTATTATGTACTCTAATTAAATATTTTGTTTGTTATTACTTACCCGCGTCGTTGAATTTCTTCTTATTAGAACATCTGTTATTCGCTTCTATGTGTTGTGTCTTGGAATTGTATTATTGCAAATAATTATTTAAAATATAGTTTTGTTCTTTTTGGTGGACGGTATTATTTTTAAAAAATCATGTAAAAGAAGAGTTGAGTGTGTTTTTCAGGGAGTGGAGTCGCGTAAAAAAAGACGATTCCGAGTCCGAAGAAACTTTTCAATAATTTCATTTTAACTTATATATATGTCTACCATCAAATCATCTTAAGTCAGCCAAGCATGAAATGTTAACACTTTTGACTATTTTGTTTAAATACATATCATTAACTCTCGCGGCCCGAAGACTAGAAAAATACTTCTCTGCCGATGGGGGTCGTTTAGGGACCCCAGTGGTTTCCTCATTATTGGCCTTATTCATATGAATTTAAAAAAATAGTCTAAGGGCTTTAAAATATCTCTCTGCATCATTCCTCATACAATTTTTTATAAAAATCTGTGGTTTTATTAATAAATAATCACATTTTAAGTTGCGCGTAAAAACGACGTCATCCCAGCACACATATGAACTTGCAACTGACGCGTTTAGCTTATCGCGTATTTTTATAAACTACAAAAGGTCCAAAAAAATATGATATAAGAATACCTTAATTATAAACATTGTATCACCCATATTAAAATAGATATTTAAGAAAATGTGGGTATTGGGGTCGCATTTCTTGAGCTTAGAACCGGAAAAGTTAAATATATTTTTCAAAAAAAAATCGAGCCAATCATTTTTCACGACTCCGACTCCGACTCCACAGCTCTGGTATTTTCAATAACATTTTTTATTTCGTTAGCACATTGATCGCCCCTGAAAATTTCCCGCTCCACAGCGCAATCTGTTGTCTTTTTCTGGCAACATTTTTATTAATAGCCTCTCTCGTTCTTTCACCGTAATTTCCTAGCAGTGTGTTTCCCTCTGGCGCAATTTTTTGTTTCTTTTCCACTCTTTAAATCCACACGCCGTCCCCCTCACTCCCGCTAGACAAACGTATTGTCTGTCTCACGTGACTTGGAACTATAATGACTTAATCAACGTTGCAAGGTGCGTTTACCGTGTACAGTCAGACAATAAAATAAATGTAATTTTTAATTAAATAAATTAACAACATTTAAGATAGGATCGGGCGATCATTTTATTATCTTGTGTGGAAATAAGATTTCTCTTATGTGCACCACGCTTCATCATTATCATCGGATACTAAACGAGACAGACGCGGTACGTAGCTCATTGAGGTGTTAAATTTGAAACCTATTATTGTTCAATTAATATAAAACATTATTGTAATCTAAGACACATCAGAAGTTTTAAATTTGAAAACTAATGGTACTTATATTTTGTAAGATTGAGAGCTACTTATAATCTAAATCAGGGTTTCTCAACGGTGGGCCATGTGGCACCCTAGGGGGGCACAGAGATTTATTTTTGTTTTGGGGAGCCACAACACAGTTCATGGTTAATTTCATATTGTTACATATCACAAGCGTGTTAAGTAACAATCGATTGCTTATTTAAGTATTGCATAGAATTGATTAAAAAAAAACAGAAAATTAATTCAATTAACCGCTTGAATACCGCGCAAATAAATCATTTATATGTCCCAGAGATACTGCGTGTTTTTGAGAAAAATAATTTTGCTTAATATACGCTCGAATTAGATATTTTAAAAACCTATATTGACTCAGTATAGATAGTACTATACATATTCATCAAAATATTGCTTATATTCTATTAGAATACCAAGTATTTGATTGTTTAAATGTCTTGGACATCCGTGTTCGCTAGCGTATGTTCCGGACACCGGTGTCCGCTTGGTATTCAAGTGGTTAAATATGCATTAAATTTATTTCATTGATGTTTTCCATTGCTAAATGTCATAAATGAATACCCAGCTTAACGACCGTGGACGCGTATTTGCGTCTTTGAAAAACAATGGTTGCTGGCCAGTGGACACATATAATGCGTATAGGCGAAGTATCTGAAAGCTAAGAAAATTAAATTTTGTAAAGATATCTCAATTTGCTTACAAATTATAGTGAATTGAGTATAATTACAATTATTGAGAATTTTTCGCAACATTTTATTTCGCCAAGTGAAATTTTATAAAAAAAAACGTGCGGTCGTTAAGCGTTAAATGATTTTGGTAGAGTAAAAAAAACTTAAATATACTTTCCATTGACAAAACATCTGTTATATGTTACAAAAGATTACTTTACTTAGCTTTCCGTAGCCTCTAAAAATACATGTGAGGTCATTTTGGGAGAACTTTGCCGATCTTGCTAAACTTTTCCAATATGGATTCAATACAAGTTGGAGGAATAAAAGCTCCCCAAGGAACTTAACTATGCGTTTTCGATATATATTTACTTACAACAACATTGTCGCCGTAACAAAAGATCAAAAGGGTTGGGCAAACTTTTAAATGATATACATATGCCCAACCCACGATTTATACGGTTGATTGGTTCGTCGAAAACACAGTGTAATTTAAAGTCGCGTAAATCAAAACAATTATTTCTTTATACTATGCATATTGGAAGATATTCGAATGATTTTTATAGTCACTAGTCAGTTATAGCTGCGCGGAAATTTCTAAGGCTGCGCGGACCGATCAAATATTAATTGAACAACTGTCTTGTAGTGCGCACCAACCAGGAATGAGTGCGCAGGGGCTTAGCAACTGCTACGCGGCCGCGCACGCGTCATTCAACTTGTGCGTCCCAAAATCTAGTATTGTTTTCAAAACTTTAGGTAAATGAATGTTTTTTTTTTGTGTCCCTTTGAAGCGCTTTTGTTTTTTTTAATTGAAAAAAAATGTGGCATTACAGCTAACGCCAGTGCGCCAAATATTTTCATGTTGAAAGGTCATACGAGAAAAACTCGATGAGAATTTATTGTAAGTTACTCGAGATAAATAGACATCACAAACAACTACGTCTTAGGTCTTTAATTTAAATTAAAAAATCTAAATTAGACGTAGACCTTACCGGGAATCGAACCCAGAACCACCCAGTCGGTAGTGCAAGCTCTAACCAATTAGACCACGGTAGGCTTTGGCTTAATAACTTTATAACTCCACCATATATATAATATATAAATAAGTTATATTTTAATATCACTATATTATGTATATTATACGGTATATTTACTCAGGACCGGCGCTAAAAAAATTGGCCGCCCCAGAATAGATTGTACTTTTCCGCCCTACTTTTAAAATTTCCTTATTCGCTTTGCCTTAGACATTTGACATGTCCAGATCTATCCAAATTTACCGCTAGATGCGGTCGCTTGCTTCGCTTAGACGTAGCGCCGGCACTAATATTAAAACATATATTGCAGCTTACGACATGTAGCGAAAATCTATATTTGGCTTAGATGAAAAAAAATAAGAATGGCTGCACTAGACGTAACAATAATTGCTATTCGCTAAAAGAAATTACATTTGGTTATGTTAAAATTTCTTTTCAGACAAATTTTGTCCGAATAATGCTTTTATTCCCTCAAGTGAATAAAACCATGATTGAATAATTGTTAATTATTCCCACATTGAGAATATTTACGTTCTCATAGCCAACCTGCGGTGCGGATCATATTTATAATTACACGTCATTAAAACAATTAAGAATTATTTATGAATACCTCTATCAATTAGCAACGCGTCAGAAATGTTCATTAAAATAATAAAAACTTACCGTAAATTACAAAAATTTTGAATTATATAATGGCTTTATTATGCAAGAGGATTTTTTTAAGCAGCGCCATTGTTGACGCCCCCTCAAAATAATAAACATACATTTTTTATGCCTTAGAATTTTAACTATTGACATCTTATTATTGTATTTTTTTTTTATTGATTATTAATATTGAACAAAGTTGTTGTTATGGTTAAAAACGTCGAGTCGGAAAAACTATTTTTTTTGGTAAAAAAATAAATTGTGATAAATTTTTCATATGTCAATCACATACAATTAAATATTTATTTTATTTAAATCAATAGTAAATTTTTGAATGCAGAGTCTTCTGCAATGATAACCATTATGTTTTTTGTCATGAGTTTAGACAAATTTACCATGCCATCATTTGTTTTACCATGTATGATCTTAATGTTAAACATACGAACTCCTAATGGAGCATATTTCAACAACAACAAAAATTACGATAATTGGTGCTTACTCGGTTGCTCAACCTATTTTTTCCTTAGCGAGGGGGGATAGAAGAATATAAGCTAGGACAAGACTACTGGTAAGTCTTCATAAAATCGGATGTTTGACAGGGAGTTTTAGACAGAATAGAGATTTATGCCTTCAAAAATAAATGCATAAATCGATTGTACAATAAATTTATAAGAACTGATCGTACTGGGATTCAAGCCCGTGAGCACTGATACCGTAACCAACGATTCTAACCACTAAACCACGGACCCGATGCAATTTACCAGTACTTCGCATAAATAATATATAGCCTACAAATGATGAAAAAGGATTTGAAAAGACTCAAGTATGTAATTTTAAAATTGTGTCGATTCTGCCGTAAACAGGTCCGGCGCCACCATACAGGCAAAATAGGCAACTGACTATGGCGCAAACTAAAAGAGGGCGCATAAATGGAGGAGTAAAATAAATTAATAACATTAAATATCTATAAAATGAACTTCAAGCAGTAGCTTAAAAACTTAAAAAATCTTTACCATCACAAAAAGTACTGCTCTTTATAGTACAACAAAATTGAGCAAGAAAATAAAGTTATAAATAAAAGAATTCCGCAAATTAATTGGTTTTTGAAATTTGAAATTCTGGGAAGAGTTAAAAACGAGTTTCACACTTTTTCATTTAAGAAAATCCGTAAGTTCCTAGGATTTCAAAATTACCGAGTGAAAATTTTTCATGTTGCCTAGGGCGCCAAATAACCTCGCGCCGGCACTGGCTATAAATTATATAAAACATGATACTTTCCGAGATTTGAATATATTGCGGTATATTTTAGCATATTGTTGCATGTTATTTATGGTGAATTAACTTACTTGCATACCTCCACCCACCACTGCTTTCCTATCCGCTAATTTTATACGCCAGTGGCCAGTAGCGTAGCAAACGTTAAGTGTATCTATAGTTTTTTTTCGTCAACTGGGAGTGTTCAAGAAGCACTTGCCCACGACTTGGTGGCGTGTACTGAAGTATTTATATTTGTATTTTAATATTTGAAATGATATAAAATACCAATCAAACTTTTTTATTAATTCTATCATTTCACTCTCTTGAATTTCGAATATCGTTTTCGATTTTAAAGCATTTTTGTCTTTTTCTTCTGGGCAGAGTTAATAATCCTAGTTTTCACAATACTATAAATATACATTCTTTATTTTTTTTAAACTGCGTAACCGAAAATAAAACAAAACATTATTTTCCTCAAAAAATGTTCTTCGCATTGGTCATATGAGACGCAAGTTTCAAGGGCTGTTAAATAGATCAATGATGATGAATAAAACCTGATCAGTGGACATTTTAAGCAATTTGTATGTCATCAATAATATTTTTTTTCTTCTAATATTATGAACGTACTCTCTTAATATGATTATATTTTTCAAGTGCACGGCTAGTAAGCTGTAATGCCATGTAATTTTCTTTAAATTCGCAACAATAAATTACAATAATTCATTTATTGTACAAAAAAATAATATCTTCCGTTTGCTGCAAGAAGTGATCAATTGACAATTCAGTTAAAACTGATTTACATACATCAAACAAAGTCCTTTTCTTTAATTTCTCATTTTGCATAAACTCAGAAGGTCACATTGTTTCTAATATCAACGAATATCGATCGAATGACATACCTTTAAAATTATTATGTTGTATTTCATGTACATACCCAAATAAAAAAAACATCATAAAATAAGCTTATGTTATTCTTCCCAAATACGCTTAGTGACTTCTTACATCAAAGCCGAAGAAATTATCGTTCAAACTATGTACATTCACAAACGTTTTGTCACTAACGACACGAGTTTTGATTGATTTAAATGGCTGAAAGAAATCTGCAAATAGATCCTTGATGCACTAATTCGTGCATTTACATACGCGAATGAAATAGTAAACCGTCTCTTAGGCTGTGATTTTTTACACATTGATTTTTAATTGTAAATTTAGATGGAACTTTGGTGCTCTATAAAAATTCTTATGTTCTTCAAATTGAACATTTTTCTGTTTTGAATATTGATGCATTTATTGTGAATTTGAAGATTTTGAATGCAACTAAAACTACATTAAAAGTTTACCCAAAACGACGATATAATGGTTTAAGTATATAGTTATAAAAAACAACTTTAAAAAACCTTAAACACATATTCCTCATCCCTTTTCCTTCACAAAGGAGGGTTAATAGCGCTTTTAAAGGCAACCGAACCGTGTTTACATTGAGGGCGAAACAAAAAGAAAAACCACACAATCGGATAGCACGCATCTGTCTGAGATGACCTCGTCCCCCGAGGCTGCTTACAGTAGGGGTTGCGAGCGGACCGCAGCCTTAAAAGGGGGCAAGAACGGCCATCTTATTTCTCTTTTCCGGGGATTTTCCCGGGAAATAGGAATCCCATGATGTGATAATCTTGTGTGAAATTGCAACGATATGTTCATGTGTGCTTTTGAAGGGTTGTTTGGTTATTGTATGAAAGGATTTTTTGTTTATATTGTAATATGTTTTATGATAAACTACTGGTTAGTTTTAGAACGGACTCTCCTGCACACGAACTCTTTGCAAAAGTAAACAGCATTCTGAGGTCACCTGTTTATTCAACAATATCCAGTAAATATAATAACTTCTAACGTGTTTTTCTATTTCAATAATAAAAGATATTTTTTGATAATACTATTGATATATAGAGTATCATGACACAGGGCCGGTGCCACCATATAGGCAAAATAGGCAACCGCCTAGAGTACAAACCATTAATGGGCGCATAAATTGAGTATTAAAACTATTTTTATATATGCACTCAAATAATAATAAATAATAGTCCGTTTTATTTTATTTTGATGTTTGTATTTGTTCGTTGTAATTATGTATCGTAGTCTATATGATTTAAAAATGGGAGGATGAGCGACTGAGCAACACAGTTCAAGTAGAAAAAATCTGTTGAAATACCTCTATTTTAAGATCACATGTTCCACATTGGAAGCTGACATGGATATATAAAAAAATATTTCTAATAATAAGGTTTTTTCATTATTTCGAAAAAAATAGGAAGATTTTTTAAAAAGGTAGCGCGCCAATAGCCGTTGTTTAGCGCGCTAAATAGCCTCACGCCGGCACTGATCATGTCGTCAATGTGTAGAAACTATCAAATCATTAACACCATTCGCGTATTTCAATTGATTCTTCAGTTCTGAAATATAAACGTAAAAATTACTAACAAGTCTAAAGAACCATGACTCCAGTCAACTATGACTAGTTTAAACATATTTTCAAATAACAATAATCAACAGCATCACAAATACAAACACGAAATAAGATGTTTTATTCATTTAATGTTGTTGACTTTACTAATATTTAATGTTGCTGACTTAATTAATGTTCCGTAGCGCAGTGGCCAACGTCGTTGGCTTCCGTGACGCATCTCTCGGGCTCGAATCCCAGTACGAACAGCATTTAAAAAAAAATGATTTATTGATTTCTGTTGGAAGGCTGAAAATTCTCTCCCATCCTTACAATCCTGAAATAAATAGACGTAGCGAGAGCCCTGACATTTATTTACCAATCTCTTCCGAAAAAGGGAAGTTGAGCACTTGAGTAACAAGCAGTTCTCGTTGAAAAAAGTCTGTTGAGATAACAATATTAGGCAGCCATTTACATTACATTGGGAGCGGACATATGTAGATTAAAATATATATAATAGATATTTTTTTAATCCATGTCCGCTCCCGATGTAGAGAATTTGGCCTCCTAATAGAGGTATTTCAACAGAAGTTTTTCTACGATAACTGTTTGTTACTCAGTCGCTCAACTTCCCTTTCTCATTGTTAAATTTTGGCGCGGCCGGCGAGCCCCTTGTTAAGATAAGAAAATCATTCGTCTTAGATCAAATCATCACATAACTGCAATTTCTGTAGATGGATAAATTTGAAAAATAGTTCATTTTCATCATTCAGCGTTGTGGGCTTTCGTGTCGGATCTCATGGGTTCGAGTCCCAGTACGAAAAAGCATTTTTTCGATCGATTTATCTATTTTCTGTTCGAAGGCATGGGTGTTTGTGATGTCTTAAGATTGCCTCCCACTCTTCCAATTCTTCAATTCAACTGGGCACTACTATTAGTTAATCACTAGTTGTGTCTTATGCTTATAATTTTATCCCTACTACCCTCTTTGGAAAAGAGAGGTTTAGCGACTAAGTAACAAGCAGTTCTCTTAGAAAAAAAAACTTTTGTTGAGATACCTTCATTATGAGGCCATATGCTCGACATAGGGAGCGGACATGGATAAAAAATGGATAAAATTTACCGATCCCCTTGTTAAGATGTTGGCAGCCCACCGCTGAATAAGCTGATTTGTATTATTTAAAATTTTATAAAAAATACAATTTATATAAGTTTTAACGGTATATTTGTACACTAGTATTTTCCTGCTTCACGAAGACATAGTTAAAAAAAAATGTCCCCGTATCCTGAAATTATCATCGACTCCAAATATCTGATAAAGGATATTTTAAATCCTCCAAGGAAACCCTTGCTAGATCAAAGGCTTCACATAATTTATGCCAAGTCAGCCGAAGTGAATGAAAGTGAATCCTTGTGGAAAATTTCTAAGGAAAATTTGCTTCGACCGAAATGATCTCGGAGACGGTTTAGTCAAAGGAAAATTTATAGGGTCAGATAGAAAAACGATTTTACTTCAAATAGAAAATAAGATGGTCAATATGTGACCTTATTTTTTCGATATGGCATAGGTACTAAATATATGAACTGAGATTCACTCTCTAATATCGAGTTACCGAATATCAAATAATATAACTTATTACTAGATAAATCACTGTTGCCAACTGTAACATATTAAGTTAACTTTTGTCGTTAATCGATTATTAATTTTTTAAAAAAACTTTGTTATGAGTTTCTCAGAAGTGATGTAAGCCAAGTGGTGTTCCAGGAAACGTTGTTGAAACAGTACGGAAGAGCAGTGGCGGACTATCCTGTCAGCAAATGAGGAGCGCTCTTGGGGCCTCAAAAATAGCTTGTTTAGATTTCTATATACTTTTACTATTTTACATGAAATTTTCTGACATTTTTATAAAACAGGGCCTCCAAATTTTATTGCGCCTGAGGCCTCTAGCGTACTTAATCCGGCACTTCAGATGAGTGTCTTATTTCATTATTAGCTTATGCTCCAGATGTATAAAAAAACACTTGAGATAAATGCATTAGATCAACTCGAGGTGAAAAGACACGACAAACAATCATTAAAAATTAAAAGTGACACTGTCAGAAACAATAAGTATTCCTAAGAAAATTTTCGTGTGAGTGAACGTGTCCTTGCAACTTTTTAAGTAAATACATTTACTTATCTTAAACATACCATAAAGTGAAGAAATCTGCATTTTCATCACGTGGCACCATGATGACGAGCAACATTTACTTCAATACCGAAAAAACAACCCTTCAATAGACTGTGATTGCATCTTGCTGTGCGTACTTTACACCCCCACTTTTAGTTACGCTAGGGTTGGCAAGCCATCTTTAAAGATGCAAGAGTGAGGAAATGGAGAAGGGGACTCTTTTGCTTTATTTAAGATCGAGGATGTATTTATTATAAAGAGATGTTGCTGCGTGCATATGTACTGAAAATAAAATGGCTGTCCTACAACCTTATCGAATCAAATTCACAAGGTTACAATGTTACTTCAAGAGCCGTGTTCGTTCCTTATATTATACATACAAATCGACTGTGGAAAGAAAAAAGGACGTAATCCACAGTTTTTTCAAAACAGGTTTTTTTCGATAATCACAATGTATCTAATTTGATACACGTTCTATCAAAAGTATGCAAGCTGCAATTACCGAATTAGTATCTAAATTTAGCTTTTAAGTTTGAAAAAGATAAGCTTGTAAAAAATTTAAACAAAGAAAAAAGACTGAAATAAAGGTTTTTCATAGACAATTAATTTCTTTAATTTATATTAGATTATGTCAATTAAACACCAGTTTAGACGTCTCCGAATTATACACAACCTTGAAGTGCAAGGTTGTGTATAATTAATATTTTGCATATGGCCCAAAATCATTAAAACACGTTTTTGTGACTCCTGTAAAATTTTATATGTTTGGGTAACGTCCTTTTTCCTTTTCACAGTCGATATGTATATTAGCACGAAATCAAAAACACGATTTTGCATTCATTTTTATACAAATATACCTTTTTATATCACTTACTATATGATGCCATCGATTGTGAAAAGCATTCCTTATTTTACATATATATTATATTTTTAAAACAAGGTATCATGTTTAATTTTATATTAAAAATGAGCTCCCACAGTTACCGCCGAATCCATCCAAAATATGTTTTTATTAAACTTTATTTGATTCACTTCAATGATATTTTAATTAATGTCATTCTTCAGAAACATAAAAAATATGCTGATAGAACCACGTGAGTCTAAGTAATTTTTCGCACAGTATTTTAGTTGCAAGTCAAAACCAATATAATATGCTTCCCAGCGACAAAGTATTTGAAAGCGATCGAAGCGGAGACAGTCATCTGTCCTTATCTGGCGCGTTTAAATTCATATGTTTCACTCGAGAGGGATGCGCCGACAAAATATATCTATTTCACATTGACAGCTTAACTGTTTTCGAATAAGGGAACCTAGAGAAAATAAGAAAATTTAGGGGACACACTAGTCTATTGGAAAACTGCAGGAGTTGAGCGCTGTTATATTTATAATACATTTATTAACTGACGAATGGTATTTATCTTGGTGGGAAGGCTTCACACGGTGGAACGGCATTCCTACACCTTTTTTCTCGAAATTTTTGATGTTTCAAATCAACATTGGAAAAAAAAAATCCTTTGAAAACATTTGATTTTTTATACCGAAGACGTTTGAAAATATTTTTTTAAATCATGATCTCGCAAAAAAAATTAATTTAAATTAATTCGCTTAAAATTAATTTAAATTAATCAATTTATGTTCGAAGGCGTTGTTATTTGTGAAATCTATCCCTCCCACTCTTCCAATCCTAAAATTTAAAGAACAAAGCGAGATGGATTAGTTAACCACTAGTCCTGTACCAACCTAATCTTTCTATCTTTACTCTCTTTTAAAAAAGGTAGATTGAGCAACTAACTAACAAACAGTTCTCGTAAAAAAAATGTTGAGATACCTCCATTAAGAAACCGTATTCTCCACATTGAGAACGGACATGAATTAGAAAAAAATGCTTGATATGAATACAGTTCTGGCACCTTTTTTTCCAAAAAAAAGCTTTAGTTGTATGTATTTAAAGAAATGCCAAGAAAAGTTTCAAGATCTTTGAAACAATACGATATTGAGCTAGAAGGACTATTATTTTGTTTTCTCATGAATACGGAAATTTTCTAGTAGTTATTAAACTTAATACAGATCAGATAAAAACCACTCGTCACTTAATAAACTTATTTTTTTGTTCTTTTCCTAAAAAAAGGTGTCAATATTTAAATTAACAATCTAAAAAAGCATTCCGTAGTGGCTTCCGATTATGAATTATAGGTAATATTACTTTTTTAGCCCTCAATTTAGCCTTTCAAAGAACTCATTCAAAAATACTCCTCATAACATAAACTAGTCTTTCATCAAAACCAAATTGCTTATGATTGGTTAAAACGTTTTTCATTAGCGGTTTGACCAATAGGCGCACGTAATTTTTCCCCAATTTCCCTTCACACGAGAAAGAGAAAACCACCCTTATTGACTTACAAGTGAACGCTCAACACTAACACACCCGCATTATCGAATTTTATCTGTCTGATACGAGATGGTGGTACATTTAAGTATATCGATACTTTTCATCAGGGCCGTAATTTGGAAAAAAAAATATCATACATTGATATCTCACGTAACTTTCTCACTATTTAATTATTTCTGTGAATATTTTTATAGATACTCTGTACAGACAATCTTTATTCATGACTTGGCAATTTGTTAAAGTAAAATATGTTCACAGATAAATCATTACACCCATGCATCGGTTTGCGTGATAAATAGGTAACGCGAGTTTTCGTGCAAAACTAACTCGCGTAAACTGAGGCATATGAAACATACGAAAATGGAATATAGGTTCATTGGAACAAAACTAATTATTCAGAGCTTAAAGTATGACAATGTTTTCTACAAAAACAATGGTGGACCTTTGTCAGACCCCAGGTACAATAAATTTTGGAGGCCCCATTATTCGTTGCAAAAGTCCATGCAAAACAAGATAGTGTTTGAAAACTGAATTAAAAATGTACGGACTTTATATAGTGTATGTTATTATTGAGGCCTATAAGATATGGAGGCCACAAGCGCGCGCCTCTTGCACTTATGGGGTAATCCGCCACTGCACACAATTATTAAGTGAAATTATACCGTATATTTTTACCAATACATATCGCTCACGATAAAACAATAATTGAAGATAATACAAATTTCAGCGAAGACGAAAACTTATGTATTTTTTCGTATTTCACATTTTTTTTCACTAACCAAACATATTTTTATAAAATAATCACATTCGATTTGTGACATATGTGAGGGATGATAGATTTCTTCTCTAAAAGCAACCATAAAGGCATTTAATTGTACTGCTTTTAGTTGCAATATGACTCTGTATACAAAGATACTGAAATACTTAAAAGTTACCCGAAATTCATTTATGGATAAATATATGGATTAAGTTTATCGAATAATTATTTTCTCTCCAAGCCGTCTCTGCAGTTTCCTTACTCCCAGTTTATATAGGCTTTTGAAGAAAAATGGAGTCGGTTTAGCAAGACGCTTTTTTATTGCTAGGGGTGGCACGCGTCACTTCACTCTGCGACGTGATCGGAGGGATGTTTTCTGCTCGCTTTGGGGATGACTTAAATGTCTTACGCGGAAAAGAGGAGCTTTTCTTAGGTACTGATATGACAAAGAAAAACTACAGAACGGCGTAAAAATTTGAAAGGAATAAATTTTAGTGGAGAGAATCGATCTGGTACAAGCGTCTCCGAACCTTTTCCTAGCTCCAAGCATCCATGAATATACCACTATCTTTTCTAAAAAATATTTTAACAGGAAAATACAGATAATGGAAAATATTGGATTGTTTATTTTGAGGCAGTGTTGGTTTCCGTGGAAATTATTTCAGTAGCCCCAAAAAAATATTATGTCGAACCAAAACTACTCCTTGGAAAATCTTTAAATCGCTCATGTTTTTCTTACATTTTATATATTAGGAAGAATTAAAAATTCGTTATAATAATTAACATAAGTCAAATATTGACACCGACTATTTTCATTTTTAAATATTATCAGTTTACTTTATAAAACGTTATGCGTAATGGTGTATATAATATATATATATATATTTTAACCATGTCCGCTCCCAATGTAGAGCATATAGACCACATTGGGAGCAAGAAAACCAATCCCGAAAGTTTCGGGATCATGTCTTCTAATCCCGGGATTGAAATGTATCGAAAACTTTACGGGATCCCGGGATTGGATTTCCTACTCCTAATGGAGTTTATCTCAACAGAAGTGTTTCTACAAGAACTGCTTGTTACTCAGTTTCTCAACCTCTCTTTTTCCAAAAAGAGTAGGAATAGAAGGATAGAGCTAGGACAGGACTAGTGGTAAGCTAATCGCTCTCGATACGCCCCGTTCATAGGATAGGATGGGTGGGAGAGGCTAATTCAAGACATCCATGTCTTCGAACAGAAATTCATAAATCGATTGAAAAATCAATTTATAAAACTGTCCGTACCGGGATTTGAACCCGTGCCCTCCGTTACCGAAGCCAACAACGCTGACCACTCGGCCACACAGGCGGCTAAATATAATATATAATAAATGTTTTTTGTACATTCTATGGTGTTCGCTGTATTGAAACTGTGTAAGGAAAAAATGCGCGAAAGCCTTTGCAGCAAATGAGAAAACAACGTGACTAGCTTAAGAAATGAAATATGCCTCTTTTCTGACTGTTTTTTTAACGTAGGTATCGAATTTCGTATTAAAAAAATGGGGAATTTCTTTTTACGTAAATGATAGTGATATGAATTGAAAGTTGTTTGGTAAACTCTATTTAATCTATTTAACTCAAGAAATGCGACCCCAATACCCACATTTTCTTAAATATCTATTTTAGTATGGGTGATACAATGTTTATAATTAAGGTATTCTTATATCATAGTTTTTTGGACCTTTTGTAGTTTATATAAATACGATAAGATAAGAGATAAGCGCCCGCTTATCAGCGATCGTTCGTAAGATACTAGACTGAACGCCGCTAAGCAAAGCGCGCCAGTAGCACATTGATATTTGCAATGAAACGACGTATATTTTACGCGCAACTTAAAATATGATTATTTATTAAAAAACCACGGATTTTTATAAAAAAAATGTATGAGGAATGATGCAGAGAGATATTTTAAAGCCCTTAGACTATTTATTTTTTTGAAATTCATAAGAATAAGGCCAATAATGAGGAAACCACTGGGGTCCCTAAAAGACCCCCATCGGCCGAGAAGTATTTTTCTAGTCTCCGAGCCGCGAGAGTTAAGCGTTCTTCTCACATAAGTTATAATAATTCAATGATTAAATCTTTTAAAGATGAGAAAAAATCTTTTTAAAACTACTGGAATGTTGCTAAATCGGCGATTTCCCTAAATGGACAGAGGCGCCGGGCCAGTTTAGAACATAATCATTATTTTTGAATGTTTATATTTGAATAATTTGTTAACCCAAGTCAACTCAATAAAGTAAATTAATATTAATTTGTCATAATAAAATGATCGCTGTTTTAATATTCTATCAAGAGTTTGTTTACTCTAGTGAATAAGTTCACTGAAAACTGATCGTAGACATGGATAGCGGGAAAAACATATCGCTGTAAAATTCGTCTTGCTGACAATCTATTTATTACCAGACGATTTTAAGCTTATTCAAAAGAGGGATATGTGAAGTCATAGCAAGTATTGTTTATAAGCTTATCGTGCATATTCTGAGATAAAATATATGTAGTGTGATAAAAGAATCAGATTGAAATATAATCAACATCTCTCGATCAGCGGTGGGCTGCCAATATCTTAACAAGGGGCTCGGTAAATGCTATCCATTTTTTTATCCATGTCCGCTCCCTATGTCGAGTATACGGCCTCCTAATGAAGGTATCTCAACGAAAGTTATTTTTCTACGAAAACTGCTTGTTACTTAGTCGCTCTACCTCTCTTTTCCAAAGAGAGTAGTAATGATAAAATGATAAGCATAAGACAGGACTAGTGATAAGCTAATAGTAGCGCCCAGTCGAATTGAAGAATCGGAAGAGTGGGAGGCAATCTTAGGACATGAAAAACACCCATTCCTTCGAACAGAAAATAGATAAATTGATCGAAAAAATGTTTTTTCGTACTGGGATTCACGGACGCCCACAACGCTGAATGAAAAAATGAAACGACAACTATTTTTCGAATTTATCCATCTACAGAAATTGCAGTTATGTGATGATTTGATATAAGACGAACGATTTTCTTATCTTAACAAGGGGCTCGCCGGCCGCGCCAAAATTTAACAAGGCGCTCGCGCGAGCCCCCCCGAGCCCCCTCCAGCCCATCCCTGCTCTCAATGTTTGTATACATTTTTTTATGAGCTCAAACCTTGCAACGCATAATTATAAGTTTAACCATGTTAAAACTAAATTATATTTTTTCTCAATAGGTCTGGTTCCAGAATAGAAGAGCAAAGTGGCGTAAAAAGGAGCATACAAAGAAAGGCCCTGGACGGCCTGCACACAACGCCCACCCTCAGTCTTGTTCTGGTGAGCCTATTCCCCCCAGCGAACTGAAGGCTAGAGAAAGGTAATTAAAACATTTATATCACTCTTTATCACCATTCATAAGAAAAACTAACGACCGTAGATTCTTTTTCTCTTATGGATCATAATTTTGTTATTACTTTTCTGAAAATTTCTTTGATTGAATCGTCATTAATATGTAAATTTACATTTGTAAAATTGCAATCTTCAATCAATCTATTAATCTAAGTTTCACCGGAGTTTTAATATTTTTTGGAAAGCTATTTTAATAGAAATCTATCACAAGCATAGTGCTTAAACGGAAAGCTGTTTACTTTAATATTTATGCTTACCTTGAAAAGATAATTAACTAATCAAATTACCTTCTGAAAAATGTATAATATTATATATTTTTATTGATGGATTCGGCAACTTTGATAATAATCATTTTTAAAATATATTAAATTAGATAAATTAGGTATTCCACAGATTGTGGTATAAATTTTTCTAACTTATAAGCTTAAAACCAAAATAAATTTTTAGTTTGTTCGTAAATACGCTAAACGATGTTTCACGTGTCACAGTCTGTTACATAACCTGTGGAGTATCAAAGTTATCCAATTTTATATAATATTATATTTTTAATGTAAAGTTTGATTGATTT
The DNA here is from genome assembly GCA_031772345.1 of Himalopsyche anomala. Taxonomy (NCBI): domain Eukaryota; kingdom Metazoa; phylum Arthropoda; class Insecta; order Trichoptera; family Rhyacophilidae; genus Himalopsyche; species Himalopsyche anomala. The sequence goes on from CM062840.1 coordinate 12,160,864, forward strand.
TTTTTTACTGCTTTTATAATTTTATCGTGTTTCTAGAGTGGCAAATTAGTTTGATATTTGTTGTCAGGAAAGAAAAACTAAAGCTTTACTATACACAGCTTTAAGGAAATATTAAGTCAAGGTATTTATGTTGATATTAATGTTAAACTAATATTTTTTTCTTTTTTTCTTTATTTTTAGAGCGAGGAGAAGAAAAAAGCTCGCCAAAGCTCTGGACCGACAAGCCAGAAAGCTGCGAGCGAAAGGCATCGCCGTGGACCTGGAAGCCTTACGCCAGGAATACATCGCACAGCACCGAAACGCCGGTGTGGCCTCCGACTCCGACGGCGACGAAGACTGCACGATCGACGTCGTAGGCGGCGACTCCGACGACGATTCCGGTCCCGAGGATTTCTCCGTAGGAAGCCGACTGAGAGCGGAAAATCTCAACTCGAGTCACAACTCCGACAGTTCAACGTCTGACATTCAAACATCAAGACATTTCACTCCGTCGCCAGGGAAAACTAACCCAAACAACAATCTCACGAATCATCATCACCATCTTCATCATCAGAGTCATCCGGCTGCCAGTTTTCTCTCGAATCCTTTTGTAACTGCTGCAGCTTCGGGGAGATTTGACTTCGGCATGCAGAGGGGTGTGTCCTTGGACTTAAGTGGAGGGGGGGTCTCCATGGCGACCGGAATTAGTGACGTAAGCAAGTCAAGTGTAGGTAACCGGAAAAGAAACCCGTTCAGTATAGAGTCTTTACTAAATCCATGAATTTTGTGAAATTTATTGTGTACATAAATAGTTTTTAATTAGACTTGACAATTTAAGAGCGATTAAAGATCTCTTTGTGTAAATAAAAATAAAAATGTTTCGATTTTTTTTATTAAATAATAATAATAATAAAAAAAATCAAACAATAAACAGTTGCGTACCTATAATTTTCAAAAATACATATTCAAAGTTAACAAATGTTAAATCAATTCGCAAATTCATTCAAGTTAACAATCAGCACTGAACATTTCTTCCCCACTCATACAATACTGTAAACGCCGAAGTAGAGAGAGCGATTAGCCAAATGTACGTCGTTACTAGGGAATGCATCGATTTTATCATTATACCGGGCGAGTGAACCCAATACTTTCGATGGATTCAGCGGTAACTTTGTGGAAGTTCATTTTAATATAAAATAACTTCGATTATTCCACGTATTGTGTTATAAATTGTGACACGTGTTTCGCTTCTTTCAGAGGCATCCTCAGACAACTACTTTCGCAAATGCTTGCTTACATTCGTACTTAAGCAAACATTTGCGAAAGTAGTTGTCTGAGGATGGCTCTGAAAGAGGCGAAACACGTGTCACAATTTGTAACATAATACGTGGAATAATCGAAGTTATTTTATTTTAGAGTAAATCCAAATTGATATTTCAATATATCGTATAAAATACACAATACAATTAAAATATATATCATATGAAGCAGTGATGCACAAACCGCGGCCCGCGGGCCGCATACGGCCCTTTTTGAATTTTGTGGCGTCCCATAAATCTTTTTCTCAAACATATTTTTTTCACGTAAAACATGTATTTAAAATTGTAAGAAAGCTTTTTTTTCAATGAAAGAGAATAAATCGGTTCATAGAAACAGGCTTACAAATATTATGTCAAATTAAAAAAAAAAAGTTAAAATTAACCAAGAACGCATTAACTTATGAATTGCATATAAATGAAACATAAATATTTCACAATGAAACGATTTTTAATATGCAAGCACTCAAAATCCTTTTTTTGCATGGCTTATTTATTTTCGAAATAACACGGTCAAAATAATATAATGGAACTTATTACTCATTTATCTAAATTCACTTAATCTTTTTTATACGGTTTTAAAGCTGTTTTACATGGAACGTTCATATGTTCTGTATAAAAAAGGATTGAGCGTACTTTAAATCATTTTTTTCTTTGCGGCCCGAACCCACGACAATTTGTTTTATGCGGCCCGCTAGAAAGTAAAGTTTGTGCATCACTGATATAAAGGGTCAAAAATTCTGAAACATACAACTATTAAAAGATTGAAAATATTTAAATTCATCGCGAACAATTTTGTTTAAATATTTTTTTTTTTTTTTATAATCAAAATTCAATTTCAGTTAATTTTCAAAATAAGTATTTTGTAATCACAAATACCGGGTTCTCGGTTTCAATAATACCGGTACTGCAATCCCTAGTAATTACCTTACCCCATAATCGTATCCTTATTCTTGTAAAAACGTATGTTGTGGTACTCCACATGCTGGTATAAATACACGTCAGAAGTGGATATGATTATAGGAAAAAAACTAAAGACACTTTTTCACAAACGAAATTTTTGTTTAAGCTGTTAAAACACTGAATCCATCATTATTATAGTAATTTTATAAAAATGTGTTCCTGATATCAATTAAAATTTCCGGCATTGCGTCGTTTAATCTTTCCCTCCCTGCAAAATGTATGTACTACAATTCGACTCAAATAATGTTAATATTGATAAGAAATATAATAGATACGGTGCTCAGAATTTATGTATTCCTCCGTAATATAAATTATATAAAAAAAAATATGTATAATTATTCATCTGGAGCAAAGGAAATAAATAATTTGTCGACATATCGGGGATAGACTCACCAATACAGAAATGTTTGCCGGGGCATTTCGCTGTGTGCGTATCTGTATGCACGTGTTTGACCTCGTCTAGTATGAAACATTGTCGCGGCTGGCACTCGATTTAGTAACATGTAAGTGGTCATATGTGGCGGTACTGCCGAATATTTGCGATGCTTTTTTCTCATTTTCAGACAATTTTCATCGCTAATATTACAAAAAAATTGTTACATTTCTACTTGAAATATGCTTAATAAAATCAATATTCATTAAAACTCTTATTTTTCTGATTTTTAAATCACTTTTTCATAAGTTGTAGTAAATACATATCACCGGAGCGCGCGGGGTTTTTAGCACCGTAAGGAAAAGGTTAAATACGTTGATAGCTTAAAGTACAGATGTGTCTTTTGGTAAACATCGATTGAAATTTTGCAAAAGTGACAGAAAAAGCCAATAAAACTTAAAGTTTTTCAATTGTTTCGTTAAAATAAATGGATTTCAACACGACATGTTACATGTGAAGATGTTATACAAACTATAACAAAGAAATTAATGAATTTTAATTCAAAATGTACTTAAAAATATTTTTGGTAATCGCCTATTAAAAGTTTGCGCGAAAGACAAGAAAACCAAAATAACTTTGAGGATTTCGGCGGTTTTTAAGCACATCATATTTCTGAAGTTTGATTTAAGTTAGACTATTATTTATGATGTTTTAAAAGTAACGACATCCAAATTTAAAATTACTTTATCCAATACTCACTGACAATTTACTTAAAAAGTGCAACAACTGTTAAATAATGGATAAAAGCCACATTATAAACTCGATATTGAAAAACATAGAACTAACACACCTGTGGTTTAATTTATCAATGCACAAGGACGTAAGTGCGCTGGCATAAAGCTATATATACATCGTGTAAATTAATAATGTAATAATTAGTATACAATAAAATTATATTATCATTGTGATTATAAATTATTTTCGACAAGTTTTGTGTGACATGTGAATGTATTTATAATGATGCAATTGTTTTAAAATTCTATCTCAAGTACTTATAATAATTTAATATGAAATAAACAAATGTGATTGAAATCATTAATAGTTATAACAATTTTGAGAATAAATCTTAAATAACACATAATAATGTGACTGCCCCACGTGCAATATTGTTTATTTAATTTATTAATTGAAAAATAACATCGTATTCAGTTATATATAAAAAATATATTGTAAACATTTTTAATTAACTGGATTATTAGAAAAACAAAGCATAAAATTCCGAATCAAATATTATTTAAAAGAAATTGGCCAAGTGCTTTGAAGTATGCCGAAAAAATGCTTATTATTTTTTTTATTATAATTTGCCATTGGCTCTTATAAAAAAAAAAAATTTTTGAGAAAAAAAAAATCTTTTATTATCCAATCTATGATTCTTTCAAGTTATAAGCTAATCACAAAAAACTGCTTGAATACATAAACTATTCAGAAATGGCTGGTAAATAGGAGCTGTTTTAAATTGAAAATAACTATTGAATGTGTATTTTTGTGTTAAATTAATCAAAAAAACACGTTATTTGAAGATACACTAACAGTAGACACTTATATTAATTTAAATCACATGAGTCATTTTTCTTTGACTATGCAATACCACTTAGAACCTTTTGACACTTTTATCAAAATTATTACAACTTGCTTGTTTTAAATGATCACACATATGAGCTCCTGAGACGTGAAGTGAGCTAAGCGGTATTTTAGGAAAATATGATTTAGATGCGTTATCTCATACTTCAATCCACCTAAACACCAAGTAACGACGTAATTTTACTTTTTAGATCAATGGTCTTACCATTCTACTACTTGGCTCACTTCATTTTTTGAGTGCTCAATTATAATCTGTTTAGTCATGTGTATATTATTTGACTGATAAATAAAAAAAGCAATTGACGTATGCATTGTCACTCACACTTAAATGAATAAACATATCAAAAAATAAGAAAAATAATGGAGTGACTTTTATAGTGACGTAACTGAAATATTGAATTTGATTAACTCCTACACAGTTAATTATTGTTTAAAAATCGCTTGAATTTTGTGGTTTATAATATTTATATAGATTGGAGTTAATATCAACACAAAGATGGATTTGAATTTGGTTATTTGACTTTACTTCCCACTAACAATTCATAAATACAATGTTAATAGAAGTTTACACATAATTGATTTGAAAAAGTAATAAATTTGAACTATTAACTATGGTTTCATTTTACATTATTACAAGAAAAAGCGATGAACGTAACATATAGCAAAGCAAAAATAATAATATATATGTATCAAAATGTACACCACAAACAATATTCATTGTTAAAATTTTTGATTTCATTACCATAAAGTGAAGTTTTACTACATATTTAAAAAAAAATCGGTTGATTGATTAAATTTGCATAGAAAAATAAAAATAAAACAATTACAATGTAATATTGTTCATAACATATATTCAATATATTCATGAATAAAAAAAAACACATATTATTCCAGCACAACACCTCGATGTCATAATGATCTAAGTGATGTTAGTTCTTTGTTTCGTTAGTTTTTACTGTAGATTCCTAATTAATGCCATAAAGTACTATTATTAAAACTTCATCCTGTAACAAACTTCATGCATTTAGAAAACTGATTTTCACTTAGGTCGTTGTTGCGCCTGGTTTCAAAAATGTAAATTTATTTAATATCATACTAATGACATAGAATCATTTAGAAATTTTATTAATTTTAGTACTTAAACGAAAATATCACTGTATAAAATATCATTAAGAACGTTCTAATATTTAAGATATATTTAATAATTAGTGTATTAAAATAATATATAATTATGATGTAAGTAAAATGCCAGCTAAGACAGTGAAATATAAATGTACTTTCCTCTACGAGAAAAGAATAATTGTTACAATATTCATTGATAACATACAATAAATTATAAAAAAACAATATTAGAGTTAGTAGAATTGATAGAACATTACTTAACACTATTTATTAAATGAGAATATTTGAGAAACAATGTTGTTTTAATTATTAACTGTTTATCAATCCATCTAAATTGTATCCACGTCCACTTCGTAAGCGTTGTTTTTGTTGAGTATTAACCATCGAAGAGTTTTAAATGTGTAAACAAGAGGCTCGCTTAATTTCAGAGCTATTTGCGGTGGTCTGTGGGGAGAAGAGGCAGATTTTTTATCAATGATACAATTATCGTTTTCTTCTTGGTGCTACAGTACAAGGTACAACAGTACAGTACAACCTTGGACGGTTCAATCAATCTACCTCAATCCACTTGATTCTCCGTCTTCCTACGCCAATCGTTGATCCCCAGCATTTGCAGGTCTTGTAACCCTCCATTCGTCCAGGGAAGTCACGGTCTTTCAATGCTTTGAATTCACTCTGAGGTAGTAAATGTAAGACATTTTGTGGGTTAACATTAATCCATGCGTGGTATTTGTCCAACACAGCGAAGACGTTGAGTTTCAAAAAATTTGTCAATGTCTGGATCACCGTAGAAGTTTATCGTCTCATCTCATCGATGTACCGACGTATGTCCCAGATGTCGTACGCAGACAGTACCAAAAATATTTTGCAGGATCATTAGCTCAGTCACTTGTGGCTTCTGAGAATCTTGGTATAAGCGTCCAGGTCTCTGGCTCATATGCCAAAGCTGGTCTTATGAGGGTTTTGTACTCTTTATTTAATTCCACATTTAAAACTTTATTCCTTTATCTACGCAGGTAATATTATTTAAATATGTCAAAAATTGCAGTTGGGTCCTTATTTGATCTGAGATATCACTTTTTAAAAATTTAGCAAAGAGCTCTACAGTCTAAGTTAAATGTACCAAGGGCTATTCGCGAGCCCCTTGTAGCCCCCTCAAGCCCACCCCTAGTATTATCCTTTTATACTTTTTACAGAAAAATGATAAGAAAAAGTTAAGGAAACGCAATTTATGAGAACTGACTTTCAACCATTCGATCAAAACCGTTACTTTTAAGTAGTTCAAAGGATCAAAGAAATGGTTACACACATTACAAATTATTTGAGAAATTTTGAGTAAGAAGGAATCATCTGATCATTGGGTCAATTAAATTCAAATCAATGTTAGATATAAATAAATATATAATATATGTTATCCATATCCGCTCCCAAGGTGGAGCATATGACCTCTTAATAGAGGTATCTTAACATAAGTTTTTCTACGAGAACTGTATGGTAGTCGGTCGCAGTTCAGTTATTGAATAATCGGATGGGTGGGAGCAGTGACGGCAGCTCAATGTGGCATTGGATCAATGCACCCCTTGTATATGCAGGGGGGGTTATATTTCATGAAATAATAACATTTATACCATTCACTCTTTTTAGATTCTTCATGTATTTATTGTGTAAAATAAAATAAAATAATGTTGTAAAATATTTACTGTAGAAAATAAATACACGAAGAATTTAAAATGAGTGAATGGTATAAATGTTAAATTTGAATATTATTTCATGTCATATAAATATGTCTCTTATTATAAGTATTACGTTATTTTATTTTTTTTCAAAAACATCACTTCAAAAGTGATGGAGTTAAATAAATACCTTGATCAGTAGAAACTGTATTTACGATAACAATCATTCAAATCTCTATCATTGACGTTTCTCTTTGCTAGATATCACGAAACACGACACTTTTGTTACTTATCCAATTCTGTCGGTACGGAGACGATATATTACTTCGAAGAACTGTATAAATATTTCCTTTACTGGTATTGGGTGTGTACAATGCTTATTATTATTTAACTTCCACGGTTCTGATGGTTGCATGTCGAAACATCAAAGAACTACACCGCCTTTTCGAGAAAGTGGCGCAAAAAAAATATATACTTCTGAGCTTTTAACCCGAGCGTGACCAAAGTGTCAAAATTTATTACTTTAAGGTATATTTTAAATTCATTGAAAATCACATAAAATATTAAATATTTTTGCGAAACAAATTGGAATGAGAAATAAGAATAATTTCAATTTATAATTCAATGCAACACTATGGTGCACACACGGCTTAAAAGGATACTAAAATAATATCAACAGCCAATGATTAATCAACGCAAAAAAATACGACTTATCTTCACCGACGCCAACCGGCAGAGTTTTGACTCTAAAACATAGACTAAACCAAGGGTGGGGAACCTTTTATTATCTAAAGGCCACATTATTTTTTCTGATTCGACATGACGGCCGCAGTAAACATTGACTAGGGAATTTTTGGCCGGAAACAATTTCATGCCAATTTCTAAACCCCAGAAATTTGCGAATATCCCAAAATTACCAGCGTGGGACATTTTTTTCAGAATTTACGAAATTACAAAAAAATACAGAATTAGAGAACTGGTCAGAAGGCCGCTGGTTGGACTTAACGATTAAACACAAGTGATGATTTTTTAAATTTAAGATTTCGACTGAAGGTGCGTGGTGGAATTTCAATATTAAATTTGAATCGTTCAAATTATGTACACTCCCACAGATTTTGTCACTAACGACCCGGGTTTCGCCTTTCGGCATCTTCAGGCGTTCAAGTGCACGGATGAACTTGAACTGACAGTTCATCCGTGCACTTGAACGCCTGAAGATGCCGAAAGGCGAAACCCGGGTCGTTAGTGATAACATTTGTGGGAGTGTACATAATTTGAACGATTCAAATTTAACAAGTGATGAAATTGAAAAAAAACTTCGACCTGTTTGACCATCCTGACTAGGCATTGCTATTACCAAAACTGAGAGCTCGGTATTGATGTTGTTAAAATGAACCAAAATCAAATTTTTGATGTATAGAAGAAAAAAAAAATTGATAAAATTGTTATCCATGAATATTAATATTTTAAATCTGCTAAAAGCTGTATCAATACTGACAGGCTCAAGAATTAGTCCGCCTTTCAATGGCGTATTATTATTTTAAGAAAGTAATCTATGAAAATGATTCATAAAAATCACCATTATATAATTATGATATATTTTTTAATAGCGGTATTTTATAATAAATATTGAAATACCGATTTTGATTTCTTTCTTCTTCTTCTTTGGCCATGTTCGCTCCCTATGTGGAGCATATGGCCGCCACGCGGCACCTCCATGTTTCCCTGTCTCCTGCCAATTGCTTTGCTTCCTCCCATGACATGCCAGCATCCCTCAGTTCCGCCGAGTACATCCTATGGATAGTACCCGACGGACTATGGAATCCCACCGGTCGAAAGAAAAGGCAGGCAGGATTGAGGCTTTCCGGAGGCATCCGCAGCACGTGACCCAGCCAGTTTCAACGTCTCTCCATAACCACTGACGTGACGGGACGCTGTCTTGTACGCTCCCTTATCTCTGAATTCCTCACAAAATCAAACCACCTAACCCCCATTATCCGACGCAAGCATCTGTTCTCGAAGCTCAGTATACGGTTTTTCTGAGTCTTCGTCAGGTGCCATGATTCGCAACCGTAAAGCAGTACCGGCAGAATGCAAGCGTTGAATAAGTGGCATTTGGTTTTAATCGAGTACAGCTGTGTGTCCCAGACAGTTCGCATTGAGTTGAATGTTGCTCCAGCCATTCCTAAACGAATGGCGAGCTCCTTTTTTGTACTACCGTCTTCGGGGATATGTACGCCGAGGTATCTGAAGCTGTCAACCCTCTCGATGATCTGTCCCGCGCTAGTAAGGGTCCTATCAGAGTCATGAAAGGTTTGGTTACACATCACATTGGTCTTACTAGTGTTAATTTTTAGACCAATGCGACCTGAGTTAGTTCCTAACCCGTCAATTGTCTCCTGGATGCCCTTTATTGATTTATCGAATATGACAGCATCATCGGCATGATCTTTCAACATTAATATATTTGGCGTATTGGCTTTTTTTTTAAATTTAAAAATAAACTTAACTAACTATAATATAGTTAAATATTAATATTAGCATGTAAGAAGTTCGTGTGATGTGTGAGTTGGCCATAAATTAATACAAAGCCGAATGGTTATTCCGTCAGTCATAACAGGGTTATTGCATTTTTACGATTGTTTTGTCTTGCTGCATTAATAATAATTATTATATTTTCTTGGATTGAGACATTAAGCTAAAGAAAGGTGGCGCGTGGTAACAAAGAACTCCGAGATTCGTCCCGACTCATAAAACCTCACGTCTGCTAGTTGCCTTCGGAACGCCTCAGGACTTTAAGAGGAAAGCCCTTCAGGGTGAAGGGCATGAAAGATCCAGCCGAGTTTGCTAAAGGGAGATGGTAAATCCTTAAAGCTATAAAGTTGAGTACTCGGAGACCATTACAGCATTGTTCTTGATTGTAAATTAGTGATGTTTTAATTTTATAGTATAATTAATGTGTGTTAATTATATTATCATTAATTACTCGATGATGATGCAAACTAATAAATGAAATAATGCGCTCAGATAATGCTTTGCTTAATAAAGTATACTTAATAATAGTGAATCATTAATATCAGTGCTTTTTTTTAAAAAAAAAAAAAGGTGCTGGAACTCAAATCTTGTCAAGCTTTTTGGGAAAATGTGGCTTCGTAATGGAGGTATCTCAACAGAGTTTTTTTTAACGAGAACTGCTTGTTAGTAAGTTGCTCAACCTTCCTTTTTAAAGAATGTATGGATTAAGATGAAACATTTCACAAATTCCCAACGCCTTCGAACAGAAATCGGTCTTGTAATTCTGATATTTTTTTTACTGTTATTACTTTTTCGGGAGATTTTAAAAAATATTTATTTAAAATATGAAAATAAAATTTTGCAAACATTGATTAGAAACATCGAGGAAAAGAGTGCCGGAACGCCGTTCCACCGCGTTACATGGGAAAAAAGCACTGAATATATAAATTATTCTGCCTGGTCGAGTGTCGTTCACGGGTTCGAATCCCAACACGGACAACTTTTATAGATTGATTTTTCTGATTTCTGTCCAAAGGCCATGTTATGTCTTGAATTTCCTCCCATCCTATACTTAAGCGAGAGCGATAAGCTGACCACCAGTCCTATCCTTCTATCCCTACTCTCTTTGAAAAAAAATACATTGAGATACTTCCATTACTAGGAAATATGCTCTATATTAGGAGCGGACATGGATTAAAAAATATATTATAATTAGTTCACACTTTTATTTCTCTATTTAAATACAGATAAATAGCAAAAATATCACTTTGACATGAATATGTAAAATAATATAATCGATATATGAGTGTATATCGATAGTATTGAGTGAACATTGAAAATGATTTTCTCACTAACGACTCAGGTTTCATCTTTCGGTATCTTCAAGCATATAAGTGCACGGATGAATTTAAACTGAAAGTTAATCAACAGTTATGTGATCTGAATCAATTTCGATCACTACCAACACGAAAGTTTCCACTGTCAAAAAAAACTTAAAATATTTTTCTCAAATTCATTAAATTAACTTTACGGTGGTTTGATTAAATAAAAGTTAACGGAAAAACATAACACAACACCTGCCTCAAATATCACAGAAAAAGCTCATTACAACAGCATCCTACAATCATCGGTAGTCTGACTGTGATAATGAATCCAAGATATTTTTAAGTGCAACTCTTGAACTCAAAAATACCAAAGATAAAAGTTAAGCGCTGTTTGAACCTTTTTTTATTACATTTAATGTAAAATTAACCGATGGTTGTAAAAAATACAGAATACGAACCAACTTATTATTTTATTGTTATTTATTTTAAGTAAAGAGTTTTTATATACGTCAAAATAATAAATAATTCAGTATAAAATAATTTAATTACTTTAAGGTCTTTACTAGTATTACTGAAATTTGGGATCCTGCTAAAAAATGCAAAAATGTAATATAAATAGATCATAACATTATTATTTTTTTTTAATTCCATATCCGCTCCCTATACGGAGCATATGGTCACCACGAAGTTCCTCCATGACTCTCTATCTCCAGCCAGTCTCCTTGCTTCCTCCCAGGTCATCCCAGCGTCCCGCAACTCCGCTGAGTACATCCTGAGAGTGGTCATCAGTGGCCTTCCACGACGCCGGTATCCATCCGGTTGGAAGAAGACACAGGCAGGGTTCAGGCTCTCTTGAGGCTATCATTCATACTAACATTCATAGCATATTAAAATAATATTGTTCGCAACCAATCGAAATATTTTTAATCTGCCGAGAGTTACATCAACATTGACAGGTTGCAGAATTGACGACCAGTTTTAATTGTGTATTATTATTTTGTAAGACAGGGATACTTGTCGCCTGCTGTGGCCCGTGTGTTGAAGCTTGCTCCACCAATCACGCAGGTCTGGGTTCGATTCCCGGTAAGATTACAGTGAATTTGAGAACTATTCAATTCAAAGTTGGTGTGTTTGTGATGTCAATTCACATCACTTCCTCTCCTCCCATCCCTCTTTTATAACTGCGTGTAGCAATAGTGATTAGTCAACCACTAGTCCTGTTCTAGCCCTATCCTTCATTCACTACTACTCACTTTGAAAAAAAGTGAGGTTGAGCGACTGAGTAACAAACAGTTCTCGTAGAAAAAAATTGTCATTAGGAGGCCATATGCTCCACATTGGGACATAATATGTTAAATTTGTCATAAAGCTTATATCCGTATATTTTTCATCGTTTTCTATCCGTTTGATTTTGGTGGACCGCTATTTTGAAAAAAAGTGCATCGTGACTTCGAAAAGGTTAAGAACTACTGTTCTAAGCAAAAGCCAGCTTAGAACAGTGATTCATCAAAATAATAAGAATGTACTTACCTATATAATTTAAGTTAAAAAAAAATCAATTGTTGTATAGTTGATTTTTGGCTCAGTTGACTAAGTGAACTTGACTTATGACCAATGTTCCTGCTAAGGTGTGCGCGTGTGCGCGCGCACACCTCTCAAAATGCACCCGCACACATTTTTTAATCCCCGCACAAGGCCGCACACAGAAATATTGTAAAAATAAGTTTGTTTCACAAAAATTTTATATTTGCGCACATTTTTTATTTTGTTGAAAATTTACTGCTCACAGAAGTTGATGGTCCGCACACACTATAGAAAAATTAGAGCGAACGTTGCTTATGACATTGCCGATCACTGGTCTAGGTGGAGGATAGCACTTGTTTAGATCACGTATTGGCTTAAATTCTTACTTAATTGCAGAAAATTAAGTATTTACGAGTGTAGAAACAGTAGGAAATGAAACAATTACGACAGCACAACTTTTGTTAAAACAGAGACAATTTGAATCTCATTTTTATTTATAATTGCACAATACCTTGATATCAATTATGGTATTTTTCGTCGAGCTTTCCCGTCATGCACGTAAATACGTTTTTATTTTGAAAATAATTAGCCGGTTGCGATTTAGCGGACGTTAAATTTTATTGCCATTTTATTGTTTCGCCTCTAGGGTTTTGTTGCCATTCGCAACACCCAAGTGTTTCTCTTTTAAAATAATTAAAGCTCTGTTTGAGCTTTGAAAAAGGCGATTCTGCTGGCTAAATATAGTACAATGCATACCTACAGTGTAGGGATTCCAATCCGGATATTCGAACATTCGATATCCGGATATATTCGGCCCATTTTCAACTATTCGATGTTCGGATATTTGGGGAAATATCCGAATAGTATTCGTAATAATTTTTAATGAAATATGTTACAAAATCTACCAAAGATCGCATCACAATTTCTTCACACTTAAAGAATAATTATGAATTTCTCAGGTAGCGGTGTCTCGCCTTCACCCAAGTCGGGTGTTATCAATATATTTTTGCGTGCGAGTTATACTTACGATTATTTAGTAAAAAATCTGAAATCGAGACCACCACTAGCAAAAACAGCCGTTTATTCCGTGTTTATTAAAATATGTTTTTTTAAATCATAGTTTTAAAAATATTTTGTATATGATATATTTGGATCAATTAAAAAAAATAACAAAAAAGTTAGACGTGTTGTTAAAAACAATTCTAACAATAAAGCCAACATCAACTGCTGCTAAACAAGTATTTTTAACGCTAGGAACAATTAAAAACTAAGTTAGAAACAAATTTACAATTTAAAACATTTTGTGCCCTATTTTTTAAAAAATATTCATTTTTTTTAATTTGAATAAATGATTTTTATAAGTGTTAATGACTTAAATAAGCAATCGATAAATACTTTTTTTGTATCCAAATTCGTTAGCAATGTGGAGAATATGTTCTCCTAATGGAGGTATATCAACATTTTTTTTTATAGAACAACTGTTTGTTAATCAGTTGCTCAACCTCTTTTTTCCAAAGAGGGTAGTAGGTATAGAACGATAAGGCTAAGATAGGACTAGTGGCTAACTAATCGTTCTCGCTACGCCCAGTTATTGAAGGATGGGAAGGGTGGGAGAGAAATTTCCCGATTGTTACCTAATTAATACACTTATAATATGTAACAATATGCAATTTACCGTTAACTAATCAATAAAAATGAGAAATTGTAGCTATGTACTAATTTGATCTGAAAATATTGTTTTCTCTTAAATTAGCAATGGGCTCGCCGGCCTAAGAAAAATTTACAAGGGGCTTGCGCAAGCCCCTCGTAAAGCCTACGTTGTGAGCAACTGCGGTTATTTATAGCATTTGTTCTGTTTTCACCATTTCCACTTTTTCTGCGGTGCACCAATTTGAGAACCACTGGCGTAGAGGGAAGAAACTGAATTTGTTTCCAAAGCGAATTAAAAAAAAACTATTTTAAATAGAATGAAAATAGATATGATACTGAAATATCAGCTGTCAAGCTGTACATTTTTAGATCTATGATGCTGCATCCATAGATTGAAAAAAAATAAGCAATCACAAAAACCTAAATACGTTTTCGAACAGTAATCGATAAATCGATTTAAAAATGCTGTTCGTACTGGGAATCGAACCCGTGAGGTCTGTCACGGAAGCCAGCGGCATTGACCACTACCCCACGGACCTGACAGTTTACTTAGCTAACTTTATCGTTATTACTTTATATTATTTTATAATAACCATGCCCTCCCCACATTGCGAGCGGGCATGAAAAAGTAATATACGTCACAGCACTCCATATATTTTGTATAAGATATAAGTATGTATAATATATTATGCAAGTAGAAAAAATATTCCCATATTAAAATATAGGCACGACAGTTTAGAGGGTAATTTGACAAACGAAAGTGTCGGATCGCGTGATCCGGCTCTGCCCTCTGAGGCCGCTGTCAAACTTGACGTCGTAATATTGCCCGGCAAGGAGAGAAAGACATTAACGGCTGACTTTTCACCGCTAATCACCGTGGTCAGGGCCGGATCATACAACACAATAAAACTATTTTAGAATTACATCTCTCTACAGCCATACTCGCATAGTATTTGGAGAATATCGCTAAAATTATGCCAACGCTTTAAGTATAATTAATCTTTGGTGAATCGTTAAGAAATACAGGCGGATCGCTACTTTCGAACATTCTACTTTCGCGAAATTCGCTATTTCGCACATTGCTAGAAAATCGTTCTTCTTAGATTTTTTGGCGATAATACAAAAATGTTTTGTTTCGGCAAGTAACGGCTGGTTTGCCAAATTAAAAACGAGGTATTATTATTATTTACATAATATTAAATTAATTGGAGAATCGGCAGATGCGGATAGAGATGTTGGAAAAGACTTTATTTCCTCACTGTCAAAAATTATTGAAGATGTAGAATACCCCATGTCAAATATTCAATGTAGATGAGACTGGTTTATTTTGGAAGAAAATGCTTAATCGTACATTATTATGAAAGGAAAAATCAGTTTCCCCTGGGCAGTCTTTAAGAAAAAAACCGATTGACATGAAAATGACATAGTTTGAAAATATTAGGGCTTTAAGTCTTAATTTACCTTATAAGATTATTTTTAAAACTATTTATTAGAGCTTCATGATAAGCCATGGGTTATTGTTAATGTAAAACCAAATTATGGACAGATTATATTATTTTACAATAGTTTAATAAACCATTTTTTTTTAACTTGATAATATTACCGATATTTGCAGTCACTTTATTATACAATATCAACATCATGAATTTTGCAATTATGAAAAACGTGTTTTTTCAATCACGGTGAAAGTAATACTCATAATTCAATACGTGTGAGCAAAAAACTAATGAATTTAAAAATGAATTGAGCAAAAGTTTTCCTAGTTTGTGTCTGTATACTTAAGCTTAGTTGAAAGTTTACCAACGGTGGCGGCGTGGAGGTAAAATCTCGGCCTCTTATCGTATTCTTGGATCAAAACCAACTTGAAATGTTATTTTGAATGCGTTGCAAATATATAATTAACTACCCTTAATAATAAAAGCACAAATATTACTTCTGAGAGGGGAGTATACTAGAATCAGTTTAACAATACACTGCGAAGCCTACTGTGCTAACCGCAGTTGCTCACTACCAGGGGTGGGTTGGAGGAGGCTCGGAGTGTCTTGCGCGAAACCCTTGTTCAATTTTACTAAAGACGGCGAGCCTCTTGTTAATTTAAGAGAAAACAATATTATCAGATCAAATTAGTACATAACTGCAATTTCTGACTTATATATTATCTACGACAGCTTTATTAAACACAGTAGTACATTTTTAGCCATTTACATTGATTTATTTTAGGTAAATTGGATATTGTAACATATTATAAGTGTATTAATTAACAATCGATTGCTTATTTAAGAATTGTATATAATTGCATATGAGTGATATAAAAATTCACTCCTTCCCCAGAACACAGAATTGCTTTGAGATTAAGCGAGCATTTGTTAACGTATTGGCAGCCTACCGCTACTCACTACATAATATATTTTAGCAAGTGCGAGAAAACGAATGATACATTTTTGTATACAACTGTCGACTATACTGTGTGTTTATAAATATATGTATGCAGGGCTTGTCTGGAGGGGGCTCGGAGGGGCTCGCGCGAGCCGCTTGTTATTTTTTACTACGGCCGGCGAACCCCTTGTAAATTTTAGAGAAAATAATATTCTCATATCAAATTAGTATACAACTGCAATTTCTAATTTATATATTATCTATGACAGCTTCATTATATATACATAATAATACATTTTTAGCTATTTACATTGATAAGTGTACGGTAAATTGCATATTGTTACATATTATAGGTGTATTAAGAAACAGTCGATTGCTTATTTAAGTATTGCATATAATTAATTGCATAGGAGCGATTAGAAAATTCATCCTTCCTTAGAACGCTGTTGCTTCGAGATTAAGCGAGCCCCTTGTTAACGTATTGGCAGCCCACCGCTGTAAGTATGTATCTTATTCCGTCTATCAGTTAAGCATTTAAGTTATGTGTTTTTAAGTTACTATAGTTAACTCATGAAGTTTTACATTTTTGATTATTAAATAATCTAATAAAACACACATTATAATGAAAATGACAGTCCAAGAAATATTGTATTTATTACAAGTATTTTAGTATAAATCATTGCTATATATTTTTAACATATTTTTATTGAAATATGTATGTATGTACAGTATTATTTTTGTAGTTAGTTCAATTGTACTTTTTTACATAACTTAGTAAATTTTTATGCCAATAAAATACATAATCAAAAAAAATATGGCAGTACCAAAGATTTTTAAATTACAGTGAATTAACAATTATATACATACAGTGGAACCTCGATTTTACGTTTTACAAGGGACCGTAATAAATGAACGAATAATGCGGGAAACCGATAATGCGGGAAATTATCAAATAATACCAAAAAAATGTTTAATTTTCAAAAAACTTATTTATTTATATAACTAAATGCGATGTAAAACTATTTGACCCAAAAAAAAATATTCTACAAAAACGGTCAATCGGGAAAATAATTGGGACGGAGCGATAATATTATTTAGATGATAAATCGAGGAAATCAGTAAATCGGGGTCTTGGTCGAGTAAAATATAAACGATCCATGCAAAAAAACGAAGATAGGGAGAACGGTAGACCGGGGTTCCACTGAAAAAAACGTGAAGCGAAATGCGAGGCAAAACTATTGAAAAAAAACAACGAAAATTCAACGAAAACGGTCAATCGGGATAATATTCGTGACGGGACCTAAGTATTTAAACGATAGATCGAGGAAAACGGTAAATCAGGGAACGATTAATGCGGGATTCTTTTACATTGTTCTTATGGGTGTTTGGCCGGGACTATGAAAAATAAACGATCCATGCGGGAAAACGAACAATGCGAGAACGGTAGATCAAGGTTCCACTGTATTGTCAAATAATATTTCAATGTTGGTTCAATAATAATTTCTGCTGTCAAAGAACTACGCCACGTCCAAAAATTATGACTGTCACCATTTTATATCTTGTTAATTTTTTTTTTTTTTATTGAATTTGCTTGTTTTATCAGATTTATTAAAAAGTTTAAGTACAAAGAATGGATGCGGAAAAAAATTAAGAATATGTTAATTTTCTGAAAGTAAAATCGTCGATTATTTTTAACCCTCTTTGTGCGGCGTTAAAGTGGTTCGCCTATGAGCCTCGAAACCGTCTCGGGGCAATTTTAATATTGCCTATGAATAATAAACAAGAGTGGCGCGGTGGGCTGATACGAGAACAGTTGTTTTGTCGCAAAACTTTAATTTATTTTCCCCAAATTCGAGAAATAATTTACGAAATCATTCGCGTGCGGGGGGCGGCAGGGGGGCCCCGAGTAAAATATTATTAAGGATATTGTTAAACATGTAATTTATTTCACTGATTTTAAACGCTGAATTATTTTCACATTTGGGGACTTCGCGTTTTGAATACTTCATTTAAATCCAATTACACAAGTATACTTTCAATTTTGGTTAGGAAATTATTTAGAAAATAAAATATGGAAGCATGAGGGTTCTTAATCGAGGTGAATGTATATTTATCTTGACTCTTAATTGATTTTTTTTAATCAATATCGTCTCATTAAGAAAAACAAAATATTCCTTTGTTTTTTTTTCAAACCGGTTCGCTGTCGGAATTTGACAGTACATATATTAATACCGGAGTCGAGCCATTTGTAAATGACGGAGTCGAGTTCACAGTCCTGAGATTAATTGCTCGTGTTTATGCTTGCTGACGAATTGTAATTATATTTTAATGAAAAATCTTAAAGCAGTAGTTTTACATAAACTAGTTGTTATTCAGTCCTCAATCTTTTTTCTCGGAGAGGGTAATGATAAGTGTAAGGATAAGGCTAACACAGGATTAGTAGTCAATGATTCTTGCCATGGTGAGTAAAAACGTAGAGATAACAGACATCCATGCTTTTAAATAAAAAAATATAAAATGATTCCAAATATTTTTAATTTAATTTTAATATTTGCGTAATGGGATTCGAACATGTAGACAGTGCTGTAAGCACCTCTTTATTTACGCCAATAGAACATTTATTATTAAATTAAACTTCAGATATAGTAGTTTCTGTGACTTTTTAACCATTCTCTCACATTCTCAACCGTTTCTAGTATATTGGACATGTAACTATCAGTACCCGTAACATTTTGATCACTAAGCAGAAATCTTTTCACAACCTAACAATGACTCATATAATACTTTTGATTAGTCTAAAGTAGTGGGGCGAAAACTTTTCGGATGAAGGGCCAAATTCAGGAATTCAAAATGAGTGGAGAGCCGCAAGTAAAATACCATTTTTAAATAACATTATTTATTATCATGAAAAAAACAATCTAATGAGAGGAATGGAACTATTTTACGTATTTTAACATTTTTTAAATTCAGGGGCTAATTTTGTAGATGCGATTATTAAATCTAATTGTAAATCTTCATCGGTGATGGTTGATCGTAAAGAGTTTTTATTGAGGTTCATGATTGAAAATGTTTGTTCAAATATATAGTTGATCCAATAATAAAATCCTTCTTTTCAAAAGGCGTTAAAAGATAAAAACGTGAATCTTTTTCAAATATATAATATTGCTCGCGGGCCGCAAAAAAAATACGCGTCGGGCCACAGTTTGCCCGTGCCTGGTCTAAAGTATATAAAATTGAACTATTAGTACCCGGAACACTTTGACTACTAGACGGACATATTTTCGCTAGCTTACAGTGGTTATCATGATAATATTGTCTGATTAATCTTACTTGTACTATTTGTATGGAATATTAAATGACTTGACGTACAACACTTAATTACACCCAAAAATGATGAAAAAATCGAGTTAACGTTGTATTCCTAATGGCCTGGACACATATTCAAATTAATATCGCATTAATCAAAACCAAAAAGCTCCACTTGTGTCAGGAGAAAGAGCTTTTACTTGACGAATCTAACGATGATTACTTTTACATTTACTTCGATTCACATTAAATATTGTTTACTCTATTGAAATGTTGTTAAATATTTATTAAGACATTTTTTCTGTTTGAAATGGTGAACAACTAATAGTAGTGTAATTAGTTATAAAATATCAACGTATTTAGTTATACATTTTTTTATAACATGAGTTTATAACTATTTCGGCGTGCCCCATCGTCAGAACTATGTTTAAACTTGCATATAATCAGCTATATATACTGCCTTAGAAGAGATACACAATACATCTTGTTAATTGCTCTAAAATCCTAATTTTATATTAAAACTATTACATTTATTAAATTGATTAACTTGGTAGAACTCCAATATAATAGTGTTATAAAAGAAACGTATTTAGTTATACAGTTTTTTATATTTATTAGTTTATTAACCTTTTCAGTACCGCGATGTTTTATGCTAAAAATACATTCACTCACATGCCTACCGCAAGTTTTTAATAATTATTGAATAGTTTTAAAAAATAGGACTGAATTTATGAATATTAAAAGTTTACTTATAAAATGATATATGTATATAGTTTAATATTTTCAAGTTACATTCGCGGTCTTCAGTGGCCTCACGGTATTCACGCCGTTCGTATGTAGCGGCCACCAGTGACATTACGGTACTGAAGCGGTTAAACATGACTTTAGTGTTTCTAGGAACGATAAAAAGTATGGGGTTATTCAATGTTAATTAGTTTAAATTAAACGGCTATTTATTATTAGTAACATTAGGGGTTTTAGTAACGGTGATGGGTTGATGATTGTTTGGTCATTTAAATTACTTCTTAAATCGTATTACAGTGAAGTTCTGCCAAGTAAAAGCCAATTCAATCAAAAAAGTAGATCAACATTAAATAAATAATTTATTAAATTCATTCACTCGGTTACTGTAGTCACGAGTTTGAATCCTATTTGAATATTATTATATTTGTCGACCGCTGTGGTCAAGTTGGTTAGAGCTTGCTCTACCGATCATGTGAGTCTGGGTTCGATTCCCGGTAAGGTCAGTATCAAATTGGATTTTTTCAATTTTAATTTGAGATCTAAGACATGAGTGTTTGTGAAGTTAATTCTCCTTGAGTTAATCTCATGTGACTTTCAAAAAATTCTCATCGAGTATATCTCGTATGATCTTTCAACTTAAAAATATTTGACGCATTGGCGTAAGCTGTAATGTCAAATATTTTTTTCTTTTTTTTTTAATTTAAAATTTAAAAAAAATATAAATTGATTGTTTAATTATCGAATCAAGTTTAAAACTTTGCGGGCTTTCAACAGATTATTGAATAGACCACATTTTTTTATATATATAAACGCTAATTATTTCTATACATATAATTTTTTTCATATGTCTAAAAAACGAAACTATTTTTTTTTCTTTAAAACTGACTTTCTCTTACATGTTTGGGTCTAAAACTTTTAGGCTTTATTATATACATTGTCACTATATTGGCAGAAGTTTACTAATTAATAGTTCTGAGCTTTAAGGGTAAATAAACCTTTTAGCCCTGATGTTTATTTTTACTTAGATAATCATAATTAATAGATTGACGTTGTCATAGCACGCATAATGTTTGATATAAAAAGACAATAAATCTGCATGACTACATTTCCCTGAAAACGAATCGTTTTTTTATGCGAAACGTGCAATATTATATAAAATAACGTAAAAAAAATGATTTTCAATAGTCTCTTTATGCGCTTAAGTCATTTTTTTCACGTGTCTACTTCTTCCAGAATGGTGACTTTATGCAGTTTTTCTAAAAAATAAATAGTAAAGATTTTCGTTCATGGTAAAAATAGATATACGTCAATGGAAAATCAATTAAATATATTTTCTTATAATTTAAGATTTCGACTAAAAGTGCTTGGTGGAATTTCAATATTAAATTTGAATCGTTCAAATTATGTACACTCAAACAGATTTATTCACTAAAGGATCCGGATTTCGACTGACCAGTCAGTTCAAGTTCATCCGTGCACTTGAACGCCTTAAAATGCCGGAAGGCAAAACCCGGGTCGTTAGTGACAACATCTGTGTGAATGTACATAATTTGAACGATTTAAATTTAATATTTTCTTATGTTGAACCGTTGTTGGGTAAATTTTGCATATTATATGTCGGCGTATAGAGGTGTCCAATATCAAATACGTCCAAGTCAGTTTCAGTTTATATATAAAAAGAACCAAAAGTTTGTTTGACTACTTTTTAACGAAATTTGAATGTAAATTAACTTTGATAATCACGTAAAACTTTCCTTATAAAAAAACTGAAAAACATTCGGTCACCTAATTCAAATCCTGCAAACTGATTGGCCAGATGATAACAATTTTATTTTATTTGGTCACATTTTATGGTAAAGTCATTATTCAACAGTTGATTTTTATACACTTAAATTTTAGGTTATTCAAAAGCCATTCTGGACTTAATAAAAAATGTTCATCGGAAAAAATACGACTCGACCGTGTTTGATACTTAACTGAATAAATGCGAATATGCAATTTAAAAGAGTGCAAAAATAGCATTTCAATTTTGGATTTTTTTCACTCCGAATCCTCATATGGGGCATTTAAAATGATCGACATGAAAACATGCACTAACTACAATAATAATGGACGGCAAGCTGAATAAATTGTTTTATTTCCGCTCCACACCACTCCAGCAACATCACTCTACAATTTGGCCTTATTTACAAGTGAAATGACTCTATTATTTCGGTAGCGAATAGAATTACGTATTAGCATGAATTTTTTCAACCCCGGCCCAAGTCATGGGGAGCACGAAATTTATTTTGACCTGATCATCGTCTACTGCAGAGCTTGAAAATTTAACAGAGTATCTTGGCTATTTTGAAGCGCTTAAAATATAATTTATTTATTTATTTATTTATTTAATTAACATTGCAAAAGGTTGACAAATTATAAATTTAAAACTTTTACAATGGAGAAAAAAAATAGTACAATTTAATATTAAAATCAGTAGAAAAAAAATGGCAAAGAAGTCAACTGAGTAAGCTCCGACGAACTCTACTTTAATACATAAAAAATAGTATTCGTCGGAACTCACCCACGTCTACGTGGAATATGTCGCATTTGCATTTTAAAAACCTCCTATGTGAGGTTTTTGACGAAAATGAGTTATTGATACCACGATATGCGCATTTTTTTCCTCTACCATATGTATTATAGCTAGTATGAAAAGACGTGACTGTCACGAAATGATATCGATTTTAAATTAATCCCATGTGAGAGCATCCAAAATCATACATCACAATTACTCCTATGTGAGGCTCCCCCACAAAATTTACAAACAAAAATGACTTTCAGTGACTGTGGAGCAGATGATATAAAATTATTTCAAGCCATCGATATTTGGTCTATCTGATTACATTGCCTTATTAAACATATTCCCTTGAGAGAATCAAAGATTAGACACTTGCAGAAACTTAAACAGGTTATCGGTAAGGATCACCATCCTTTTTAAGATTCACTGTCATATTGTAGAAACAATAGATATATTTTTTAGTTCAATTTATGGTAGGAATCAACGATATTATATAAATTATTTAGTATTATTTCATTCCATCATCAACTATCGTGACTGTGGTGCATGGAGATCCCAGGTTCATTATCTGGCGGGACTAAATTTTAATATATGCTGAAAACTTAGTGGGTAGAGCAATTGACTGACAATCAATCATTTCGATGAAAAATCTTTCACGATAAGTCTTTATACTTTGAGTATCCATATGCTCTACGTTGGGGGTGTAAATGGTAAAAAAAAACTCAAACAAAATAAGTCAAATACTATAACGAATAACACAAACAATATTATTTCCAATTTGAAGACGATAGTCTTATAGACAGATAGAGGTATTTACAAGAATAAAATCACTCAGTTTCCCAACCTTTTTTTTTCAAAGAGAGTATGACAGGACTATTGGTAAGCTAATCGCTCTCACTACACCTGTTTTAGGAAAGGATGAGTAGAAGGGAAGTCAAAACATCACATGTATACATGCATTTTGACAGAAATCTATAAATCGATTGAAAAATCAATCTATAAAAACTGTCTATACTGGGATTTGAACCCGTGAAATCCGTGTTTTAAGTCAATTTCGTTGACACTCGACCACGCAGTCGGCAAATTGGTATTAATACAAAACTTAAATTGATATTTTTTTAGTTATTCCACGGATTGTGTAAAAAAATGGGACAAGCTTTTTCAGACAAACTATCGAAAGGTTATTGTCAAATAAACTAAAACTTGATTCTTATATACAACTTATTAAATTACACAATGGAAGTTGGCATTTTTTTTCTTTTTTACTGGACACAGGGTCAACCTGTGGTCACTCAGTTGTTCATTTTAATTTTTAATAAAAAATAAACTTCCACAAAGCTTTCACCGAATCCGTTGAAAAGAATGTTTTCTTATTGTTATTAATAACAAGATAAGATAAGATGTTTTAGTTGGGATGAACTTAAGTTGGTTTCCTACCACCACCCGTTGTGTATATGCAATCACACTTTTTTGTGTGGGATGGGATTGATTGGGATTAACTGATTTTTCTAAAATAAATCCTTATGCCACATTATCGGCCATTGTTGATACATTAGTATTGCATACAATGCTTTCATCAGCTGAGAAGTTTTCAATATTCATTGTCATTAATCAGCGGTGGGCTGCAAATATCGTAACAAAGGGATCGGTAAATGTTATTCATTGTTTTATCCATGTCCGCTCCCAATGTCGAGCTAATAACCTCATAACGAAGGTATCTCAAACAAAGTTATTTTTCTACGAGAACTGCTTGTTACTTAGTCACTCAACCTCTCTTTTCCAAAGAGAGTAATAGTGATGATAATGATTAACTAATAGTAGCGCCCAGTTGAATTGAATCAGAAAAGTGGGAGGCAATCTTAAGACATCACAAACACCCATTCCTTCGAACAGAAAATAGATAAATCGATCGAAAAAATACTGTTTCGTACTGGGACTCAAACCCGTGAGGTCCCACACGGAAGCCTATAACGCTAAATGAAAAAATGAAGGGACAACTAATTTTCAAATTTAACCATCCACAGAAATTGCAGTTATGTGATGATTTGACCTAAGACGAATGTTTTTATTATCTTAACAAGGGGCTCGCCGGCCGCGCCGAAATTTAACAAGGAGCTCGTGCGAGCACCCCCGAGACCCCTCCAGCCTATACCTGTCATTAATCTAAGGCTTTTTTGTCATTAAAGATTTCTAAACATTAGGTACATAGAAAACTAAAAAATATTGAATATGAGATAGACTGTAATATGAGATACACTTACTATCATTTGTATGATCTGTTTACGTGATATTATGATGAAAACATTATTGTTTTAATTGCCAGGTTTAAGTGTCTTGAATTATTTCAACTAAGAAAAAATGAATGCTTAAATCTTTCGAATGTGAACAACGACATGTTGTAAGTAAAATCGTGTAGTTCCTAACAAAAAGCACGCCATCATAACACCACTATCATGCAATGGGGCGCAGTGGCGTATTCAATCAATATCACAAAGAGGGCGGAAGAAGAAGCATTGGTCATGGCATCACAGCTTATAGTGGCCTCAATCTATAATTCTGGAACCAACCCTTTGGCATAAGAAAAATTCAAATCGTCGCCATTAGGGCATCCAATCCCGGGATTCGGAATCCCGTAATCCCGGGATCCCGTTAAATTTTATGATCCCGAAATCCCGAGATTGACATGGTTGCGATCCCGGGATTTCGGGATTGAGAAATTTTGGGCAAATCCCAAAAATTGAGACGAAATTGGCAAATTGTGGATTTGAAATTCCTCGGTGAGCTAAAAAAATAAGGTTTGGAGATAATCTGAGGAAAAAATATAGGGAATTGAGAATTTCAAATTCCTCGGTGAACTAATCCTTATCCCGGAATCCCGGGATTTCAAAAAGGCTCCGGGATTGGATACCTTAGTCGCCATACTGACAAAAGTTTAAATATGATATTGAAATTCCATCAAGCACTTTCAGTTGAAATCTTAAATTATGACAAAAGTTTGTAATTAATAAAATAAAAATGAGAAGTGCACACGACGAGATTCTTGGATAATCCATCTATATTTTTTTGTTAAAATAACAAAGCTAGAGTTTCCAAAAGCTAAAATTGACATTATGTTTTCCCAATTTGCAGCATATGGCCGTCTAGTACAGAGTTTTTTTTTCTAAGAGAACTGCTTGTTAGTCTTTTGCTCAACTTCTTATTTTAGGGCAGAAGTATTGTAACTAGGAAAATACTAGTGGTTGACTAATCACCCTCGCTACTTTTCGTCATTTTAAGATAGCAACCATTTGCAGGAAATTTCTCTTCTTTACCCTCGAACATAAACCGATATATCGATTGAATTTTTTTTTTCTGGGACTTAAAAGCGTGAACTGACGTTAACGATTGCACCACCGACCCGACGTATAAGTATTCATAGTAAAAAAATATATATTTTATTTTCTTTAACCCCTTAGGGTGCGCCACTCAGGGTACGTGCTACGTAATTCCATGGCATGCTCCGCCACACAGCCAACGACCCTAATAGAATTTGCGACACTTTCCTTCAATAGAGCCATTTTAAATATTAATAATAGCCCTGTTTAATAATAACAAATTAAGTACCCGGTGACACGAAGTTGAACCAGGACCACTTTGGTTTTTTTGTTATTTTCGGGGGTGAATGAGTTAGGGACTCAATGGCACACAATTTCAAAGATACAAACATTGCCATTTAAATACGTTATCAGACGCACAAGAAAGTATTTAATTGAGGTGACATGGTTACTAGGTGAGCCCATGAGTGGTGGATTGTGCCAAGTGGTATTTTAGGAAAAGTTTATTTGAATGCGTTATAATATTCTACATAACTTAAAGTATCGCAATATAAAGTGAAATACAT
This sequence comes from Himalopsyche anomala, assembly GCA_031772345.1. NCBI lineage: Eukaryota > Metazoa > Arthropoda > Insecta > Trichoptera > Rhyacophilidae > Himalopsyche > Himalopsyche anomala. The sequence continues at coordinate 12,187,810 of CM062840.1, forward strand.
ACTACAATAGTCTTTCTCAAATAAAAAAAATGAAATCCACCAAAACACCTAGAAAGTTGTGATTGTCCAGAGTAAAAGTTTTACCATTTTATTACTTGGCTCACTTCGCCTTTTGAAGGCTCATATGCAGTGACGTTCTTAGGCTATATGCCGCCCCTATGCAAAATTTAAACTAGCCTTTTTACTATTTTTCCAAATATTTTTTTTGAAATTATTTTATCTGCCGCCTATAGTGCTGAGATCGGTAAATGTCATATTTAAAGAAGATTTTAGCGATAAATTTAACTACTGTTTTCCTATCAGTCATAATATTATTACCATTGAGAATGTATTTTTTCGGCATTTTTTTTATCAAGGACATTGGAGACATTTTTGACAGTCATTAAAAATAATTCTGATCATTTGCCACTCCCTAGGACTTGCCGCCCCTAGGCAACTGCCTACTCGCTTATGCACATGGTACGTCCCTGCTCATATGTTCCTCTCTGTAATAATAGCATGTAATGTACTCATAAGTACCTTTCATATTAATTGATTTGCCGTCTACGATATTTTATTATATTTAGGGTTAAAAGGCAATGTTTTTAGTTGCACAATAATTTAAATTGGTATTAAACAGTGGAACCTCTAATAACGAGCACCTCGTGTAACGAGTAATTCGCATAACGAGCAAAACAGATTGTGGCAAAAATGCTCCCTTAACGAGCGATATTTCGCATAACGAGTGATTCAGAGTTTTGGAAAGATCACTTTAACATCGTTGCTTGCCTTAAGATGATTAAAAAGGCGTAGGAAGGGGTTACCAAGAGAGCCCTCACTTCAGCTTGGTAGAAGCTTTGCCAAGGAGCGTTGTTGAATGTGATTTTAAGGGGTTTAAAACAGTACCTGTGAAGTCTACAGTCAACGAGATCTTTGGTCAGGAGGTGGATAACAACAAAATTGATGAGCTTGTGAAAGAGTACAGTCAAGAGCTGACCACCGAAAAATGTATGGAGTTGCATTTTTTTTCGCATTCCAGGTTGTTACGCTCCTCAACAATTTATAAGTATGTAATTTTACTTTAATACACGTTAAAAATATAAAAGTTGATTTTTTTTTCGGCAAGGAACACATTATTGTATTTTACATTGTTTTATATGGGAAAAATTGTTTCGATTAACGTGTTTTTCACACAACGAGTAAGATTCTGGAACGAATTAAACTCGTTATGAGAGGTTCCACTGTATATGTATATTAATTTATTGACTTACTCACTCTGTATTATTTATTTACTTCCTTTCTATGGTTAAAATTTTAAAGAACCATTTAAAAAATTTGACGTCTTAGTTTTCTATTTATAAGATATATGTTGTACAATTACTTTCTATATGTTAACTATTTTTTTTCTACTATATTAAATATTAAAAAGCCACGAAGGCTTACCACAAAAACCCCAAACAAATCGCTAGCAATTGTTTGGCAATTCATTTTAACATTACTGAATGAGTAGCAATAACTAACAAAAATCGTAAACAATCTTAACTAAGCGATGTCCACTGTGGCCAGATAATTTGTGCAACCCTACGAGAGTCGCCTTTGAATGACATAATTGAAGCTAAATAATGGCCGGCGCTTTGTTTTGGTTTTTACATGAAAGTATAAAAATGTAGTAAATTATTATTTATAGCTTCGCAGTGGCCGTACAACTTTGGTAACGCTTTTAAACGTTATAAATATAGTTGGCCATTACTAAAACCATTATAGGGTATATTATTCAACTACAGGGTTCACATAAGATTGTATGCTTACATAGTCTCTATTATACATTATTTTTTTATTGTTTTAGAGTCCGTGGTCGAGTGGTTGGCCGGTTACCAGCGGTGGGCTGCCAATACGTTAACAAGGGGCTCGCTTTATATCAAAGCAATTCTCGATGTTCTGGGGAAGCATGAGTTTTTTTTTATCACTCCGATTGAATTATATGCAATACTTAAATAAGCAATCGATTGTTACAATACGCTTATAATATGTTACAATATGCAATTTACCGTAAATTTATCAATGCAAATGGCCAACAATGTACTATTGTGTATACTGAAGCTGTCCTAGATAATATATAATTTGTTCTGAAAATATTGTTTTCTCTTAAATTAACAAGAGGCTCGCAGGCCTTCGTAAAATTTAGCAAGGGGCTCGCGCGAGCACTTCCGAGTCCCCTTCAGCCAACTCCTGCCGGTTGTCATGGGTTTTTTTTTAAATAATTTCATGCCAATTTCTAAAACACAGAAATTTGCACATTTACCAAAATTACCAGCGTGGGACCTCTTTGTTTAGCTCTCAAAATCTCAGGAATTTACGAATTTACAAAAAATAACAGAATTGGCCGATCGAGTCAAAAGGCCGCAGGTTCCCCTCCCCTGATCTAGTCTGTAGAGCAGTGGTCAACGTCGTTAGTTTTTGGATATAACAGTACCCAGTACGAACAGCATTTTTCTGATATCTAAAATTACCTCCCACCCTTCCTATCCTAAAATAACGATTAGCTTATCACTAGTCCTGTCCTAACCTTATTCTTCCATCTTTACTATTTTAGTGTATTAAATTTATACACTTTTTTTCTATGCACGGTTTTATGTGTGTACTTGAAAAATTAAATTTGATAAACTAGTTATTACATTTATTTATTGACTTGGCATTTCCTTTTTTTTTTGTTTTCCATGTCCGCTCCCAATGTGGAGCATATAGACTCCTAATGTAGTTCATCTCGACATATGTAGAACTGCTTGTTACTCAGTTGCTCAACCTCTCTTTTTCCAAAGAGAGTAGGAATGGAAGGATTGGGCTAGAACAGGACTAGTGGTTAGCTAATCGCTCTCAATACTCCCAGTTCATAAGATAGGATGGGTGGAAGGGGGGAATTCAAAACATCATATACAACGTCGTTGGCTTCGGATACGGAGGTCACGGGTTCGAATCCCAGTACGGACAGTTTTATAAATTGATTTTTCAATTGATTTATGAATTTCTGTTCGAAGGCATGGATGTATGTGGCATTTACTTGGTAGAACTCAATCAAGCAATCTGAACATTTAAAAACCCCAGATTGCTTATCGTTCTTCAAAACACTAGAGTCATATTTAGTAAGTGTAATATTATAATTGTAATTTGAATTAGGATGTAAGAGTGAATAACATGATGTATTGTGTATCTCTTCGGAGCCAGAAAAAATGCTGAGAAAAAATGTAAGTTTAATCATAGTTCTGACGATGGCGAAAGCCGAAATAGCTATCAACTAATAAATATAAATACTTTCGATGGTTTCAGCGGTAACTTTGTGGAAGTTCATTTTAATATAAAATTTAAAATAACTTTGATTATTTCACGTATTGTGCGACTAACTGTGACACGTGTTTCGCCTCTTTCAGAGGCATCCTCAGACTTACTATCGCAAAATTTGCTTAAGTTATAAAGCAAGATTGATTCTAACATTTATATTATGAAATTACAAAATGTTTTTTTTTCCTTTTTAAGGAAGCAAGGAGGGGGTAATATAATCGAAATAAAGCAAACAAATAATGATACTAATCAATCAGATTGGGATTTTTCCTTTTTAAAAAAAGCAAGGAGGGAGTTATAGAATCGAAACAAAGCAAACAAATATAATCATACTACTAATGACGTTAAACATTACAAACTATTAAACTAATGAGCTGCAATCAATCAGATATGTTGGTGATTACTCTATTAATTGGAAACAATGTAAGCAATGGCGAGCAACTCGTCCTATTAAGAATATTATTTAATAATATTTCTTTGGGATCTGGGATCTGGGAGAAATCCCAATCTGATTAGATTGGGATTTTTCCTTTTTGGAGAAGCAAGGAATTCAGAGGAGCACCGTTGCTATTTTTACCCTATTATTCTTGTTATTACACTTGATGTGTTACAGAACGTTACACGTGTTTCGTTTCAAATATTACAACTTCCATTCGACGTAGTGTACCCGTTTACAGTGTTCCCAATGGATAGAGCCGAGAGCAAAACACCTTTCGGTCGGCAATACGAAAGCACCGAACGTGATATCTTAATAACTCGACCTGACAGCTAAATTACACTAAATTACAAAACATCTAAATTATTTCTGCCGGTCTGTTTAACGCCCTCTCGCTCGCTCTCGCGCCCGTACGGATGGTCGCGTCCCGCTCGCTCCGCCGAAGAGCCCGGGGCGGCCTAATACAAAACAATGTCGGGTAGATAGTATGAGTCCATCTATCCATCTAACTATGCGGACTTCACGGCTTTTAATATCGTGTAAGCGACAATCCGCGTAAGTCGATCGCGTCATCGGTCATCCACAATATGAAGTGAAACCCCGATAACACGTTTTTCAAGGGACCGGAAATTACGATCGAAAAATGCGGAAAACTGATAATGTTTAGTTTAAAATAACCTATTTATTTATTTACACTTTTTGTATTAAATAATAATATATATATATCGTGTGGTCGAGTGGTCAACATCGTTGGCTACCGCTACGGAGGGCACGGGTTCGAATCCCAGTACGGGCAGTTTTATAAATTGATTTTTTCAATCGATTTATGAATTTCTGTTCAAAGGCGTGGATGTATGTGATGTCTTGAATTCCCCCCTCCCATCCTATCCTATGAACGAGGCGTATCGAGATCGATTAGCTAACCACTAGTCCTGTCCTTGCCCTTTCCTTTTATTCCTATTCTCTTTGGAAAAAGGTAGGTTGATCAACTGAGTAACAAGCAGTTCTCGTAGAAACATTTCTGTTAAGATAAACGTGGTAAAATATATATATATATATATATATCGACTGAGGAAAGAAAAAAGGATGTAAGCTGAAAATGCCAAATTAGTAACTAAATTTAGCTTTTAAGTTTGAAAAAAGAAGGGCATGTGGAAATTGCGATCAAAAAAAAATACTGAAAAAAAGGTTTTTTTTTTTTTTTAAATATATTTAATTTATATCAGATAAAGTCAATTCAAAACCAGTTTATCAGTTTCCATGCATTAAATGTTTGTGTGTATTACATAGTTTGCCTTTGCCCAAAATCATCAAAAATGTGTTGGTTATGTTCTTTTTCCTTTCCAAAGTCGATATAAGGCTATTACTTCCAACCACGGCTCGTTCCAAAATTAGTTATACATGAACTGTGAATGTAATTTAGTGAATACAAATACATTTTAAAACCATTTATAGAAAGAAGACTCCAAACTGGCTTGGTAAAATACAAAATATCATTCCAAAGTCATTTAAAACTAAAAATACTTTAAAAATGTATATTGTTTTACAAAATGAAATTAAAGTTTCATTTTTCAACCATTTTGGAACAAGCCGGATCGCAAATAATAGATAGCATCATATATAAATTGCTTAAAACATATATGTTATTTATTTGCAGTTTGGCACTGTTTAACAAAGACCATTCAAATTCAAACTCGCGTCATATTGTAAGTTAACTCTTTTTTCTATGTCATTGGTCTTTTTTCAATGTCTTGATGTTTTTAGTTTCTTAGAAAGAATTCTTATTTTCTACATGTAAGCATTTTAGTTGCAAGTTAGAAAAAATAAACGTAAAACTAGATTTGAGGCAAGGCTACGTCCATATCTATGAGCAAAATGAAAAATAATCAACAAAAACAGTCAGTCAGGATAATATTTGTGACAGGACCATAATATTTAGACGATAGATCGAGGAAATCGGTGAATCAAGGAACGATTAATGCGGTATTACTTAACATTGTTTTTATAGGTGTTTGACCGGGACTATGAAAAATAAACGATCCATCCGGGAAAACGAATAATGAGAGAATGGTAGATCTGGGTTCCACTGTATTGACAACTTGACAAAACACAAGTTTGTACATAGTATGCACCGTAGCTAATTTGAAGGTTTTTATTGACTGCATTTTTCGGATTATAATATAAGAAGAGGACACTCAAAGAAAATTTCATAATTTAAGCATTTGTGAAACTTTTGTTACAGGCTGATTATCTTTATTATGTATTATACTTATATGCCGTAACAAGCAGTGACTAATTAAATATTATATTATATTGGCTTAAAAAACTTTTCTGTTATTCTTATGTAGTATGTACAGGATTTTATTGGAACACTTTGAGAATGAGCCAATTAAAAAAGTCCAACACTCAGGACTTCTCGATTGCACTATAAACATAAACAATTGGTAAGGTGTCTTATTTTGATAGGCGAATGTTTTATGAGTAATAATCAGGGTTGTGAAAACAAATAATTAGATTTTATTTTCGTATAATATTATGTATGTCTATTGAGACAGTATACTGATTGCAATATATTTTTTTTATACAGGGCTAAAAATAACTCTGTCCCTAAATAAATCACGAATGTAACTTAATATTCCCATAAATATTATGTACCCGAAAAAAGATTTATATCTATACATAAAAAATGTGCTTACTTAGAAGGCTATTGTAGATTGCAAGATTGAACAGTTCTAAGATTACGAAAGTACTTTTAAGTTACTATTATTTCCACACCAATTCCATGTTTCAAGCTTTTTACGTATAACCAATGACAAACCAAAGGCTTCATTAGACACTGACGCATTAGACGTTTCAGATAATTCTAGCGATGAAAATCAGGGCTGTGGAGTTGTGTGAAAAAAAGACGACTCCGACTCCAGCTTTAAAATAATTATGATCTAAAGAACTGTGAGTAGTCAGAATAAGCATCATATATAACTATTTATTAACCTTCTTTAAAAAATTCCTATATCGAACATAAATTAAATTGATGCTATTATTTGATAACCATGAACCATGAATGTAATTAAGTCTTTTTTTCTTCTTCTTTGGCCATGTTCGCTCCCTATGTAGAGCATATGGCCGCCACGCGGCATCTCCATGTTTCCCTGTCTCCCGCCAATTGCTTTGCTCCCTCCCATGACATGCCAGCATCCTTCAGTTCCGCCGAGTACATCCTATGGATAGTACCCGACGTACGTCCGGGACGCCGTAATCCCACCGGTCGAAAGAAGAGGCAGGCAGGATTTAGGCTTTCCGGAGGCATCCCCAGCCGGTTCCAACGTCTCTCCATAACCACTGACGTGACGGGACGCTGTCTTGTACGCTCTCTTATTTCTGAACTCCTCACAAAATCAAGCCACCTCACCCCCATTATCTGACGCAAGCATCTGTTCTCGAAGCTCAGTATACGGAGTATTCGTCAGGTGCCATGATTCGGAACCGTAAAGCAGTACCGCCAGAATGCAAGCGTTGAATGAGTGGCATTTGGTTTGAATCGAGTACAGCTGTGTGTCCCAAACAGTCCACATTAAGTTGAATGTGGCTCCAGCCATTCCTTATCAAAAACATTTTTTTTTTAAATATTTGTAGAAAATAGTCTCAAATCTGGCTTGAAAACATACAAAATATCATTCCAAAGTAATGTAAAACTAAAAATTATTTAAAAATTTATATCGTTTTACAAAATGAAATTTAAGTTTCATGTTTTAACAATTTTGGAATGAGACGTGTTTGCAACGAATAGCCTGCCTATTACAGGTTAATTAATATAAATAAATACGAGCAGACATTTAAAAATCAACATGTTGTGTCAGCCCTAATTAAATGTTTGCCGTATTATTTGACGAATAGTACCAACAAGCGTTTCTGGTATCGTATAAATTATACGTTTTGTTTTTTGTAGTTGTTTTTATGAAGTGTATATGATCAAAATTAATTATTTATATTGAGTTAGGAACATTAGGATGTGTCTTAGGTCCTTTGCTCTGGCAAATTATAATTTATTACCGAGGTACCTACACACACAATCTGAAATATACCATTAAATAAACTTAATAACTTTTCGTATGGCGAGGTAGTTTTTCAATTTAATAAGATTTTACGACAATATACTATAAGTTTTACTGTCCTTTTATGGTATATGTAAGTTTTAAAGATTTCAGGGGATTTTCATTCAGATATTATTTAATGATGAAACCGTGGCTGAATTGTTAGTAACTAATTGCTTGTTTCTTCACCGATGCAGGCAAATTTCAATTTAATTTTCCAGTGTTCTTAAACATTTAACATTATATGATACTCTTATGATATTATACTCTTTGCTGATGATTTAAAACTGTTTTTACGTATCAGTAATGAGTCTGACTGTACTATTCTGCAACAGAATATAAATGCTCTTTTGAATTGGTCTATAAAAAACAAACTCGACTTCAACATTTCGAAATGTTTTTGCATTTCCTTCTCTCGCTCAAGATTTCCCATCTTATATAACTATGTGATATCTAATGATGCTTTAAAGCGTTTGTCTGAAGTTGTTGATCTTGGTATAAGATTTGACTCCTCTTTCAACTTTCATTCACATATTACTTCTATTGTACTGAGTGCAAGCAAACTTCTTGGGTTTATTGTTAGACAAAGCAAACCATTTGAAAACCCAACTGTGTTTCGCACGCTTTATGTTTCTTTGGTCTTAAGTAAGCTTGAATATGGATCCATCATTTGGAGTCCGTATGAAAGTTCATACAAGCTGCAATTGGAGAAAGTCCATAAGAAATTTCTTAGATATTATTATTTCAAAAAATTTAAATTCTTTCCCTTTGATAATTCCTTAAATGAATACTACCCCACCAAATTTCTTTTAGGAATGTTATCATTTCACTCTCTTGAAGCTCGAAGATCGTTTTCAAGCTTAAAGCATTTTTCTCTTCTCCTTCGGGGCCGAGTTAATAATCCTGAAATACTCATGACTATTAATTTACATGCTCCCAATTTATTTTCACGTGGGCGAAATTATGAGCGAAAACTTTTATTTCTAAAAACTTATACCTCGCTTAGGAGGTATGAGTCTCCAGTTCCTAGGGCCGTTCGATTGATCAACTCATTGCCTAGTGAAGTGGATGTTTTTGGTGATAGTATTTGTGAACTGTTTGTGAAATTTTACTATTTTATTTCTTGATTTTTTGTGTTGATTTTTATGTATTATGTAATTTTATTTAATATTCTGTGTCTTTTATTTGTCAAGTACATGGCGAATTGGCGTCAGCTGTTATGCCATGTACCATAATTTTAATTTTAAACAATAAATAAATGATATTAAACAAGCAACAGTTACAGAACGACCCATGATTATAGCCAATAAAATCCGGAAAAATTCACCGTCAGTAATTTATCTCTAGCAAGTTACCCCTGCGTCAATTGATCGTACAAACCAAGAGTAGGGAACCTTTTATTGTCTAAAGGCCGCATTAATTTTTCTGATTCAACATAAGGCCGCAGTAAACATTGATTATCTTTGGCCGGAAACGATTTCATGCCAATTTGTAAAGAATTTACTGATTTCCCAAAATTACCAGCGTGGGAGCTTTTTTTTAGCTCTTACAAAAATTTTCGAATCCAAAGTCTCAGGAATTTACGAATTTAAAAAAATTTGCAGAATTGGCCGATCAAGTCAAAAGGCCTCACTTAAGAAGCCACAAAGCCGCAGGTTCCCCACGACTGGTATAAACTGTTTATAAGACCACGAACGATCGTTAGAATATTAATTTTCTAGCCTAACTCAGTCACACTCAACCTGCGGCCCATTCAGATTTTTTAGACGGACCAAAAAATTAAAGTCACCCCACTATTCTTAAAATATCTGGTATTGTTTTCAAAACATAACGAATACGAATCAATATTTTTAATACATTCGACTTTTTGTGTATTTTGTATTCAATTATGTATTTTGGTTAATAAGTGTAAAGCTACTCATGCGTTTGATTATTATAATAGTATACATTAAATAATCTGAAAAAGTTTTATTTCGACACCACTTTATTATTTATATTTATTATCTGGTTTATTTGGTTTATTTACAAAAATGGTTATGTTAACAGAAAATGGTCGACGGAAAAAAGGTTGAGTATGACTGACCTAACCTTATGTTATATTGTGCAACTTAATATATTCTTATTGTTTAAAGAGTAGGTTTTGTAATATTTTTATATACTATCAAAAAAATATAGAGAAAAAAATAGTTCAATGAACCTATTTTTCATTGACGTAATTTTCCCTCATAATTCAAAAAAAATAAAAAAAGTAAATCGTACCTTAAGGCAGGAACTGTATTAAAAACACCTTTTTAAATATTTGACCTCACATTTGTTTATCAATTGTAGGCTATTTATGGTTTATGCGATCAATTGACGCGGCGGTAAATTTTTCAAGACTTGGTCTCATCACAAAATACTATGTGTATTTATTCAATGTCATAAAAAACATTTAAAAAAATACTTAGTTTGGTACCATTGTTCTGAATGCTCTATTTAAAACAGGAACATATCGTATTCCTTCGCTCCTAGCATCCAACAAAAATTGGTTGTGATGCCATCAACATTACTTTTTTTTGAAATTATTAAGGTATAAGTATTTAACCAATTGAACTTTTTAGCATAGAAGGTAAGTGAAAAGGGATAAAAACGTTCTAGAAATTCATGACTTAGAATTTCCGATTTAACATTTGAATACATTTTGGCTGTATATTTTTTTTTGTTACTTCATCCTGATACCAGAGTATAAAAAACTGTACAAAAATAAGATACCTTATATCGGCAATGAATTTTAGGTGATTTTGATTACCAAATCGCATGCAAAAAAAAAATTTTTCGACTTCTTGAAAAATGGCGATTACTCTTTTACAAAGGTAATAAATTAAAAACTTGTTGACTTCCTAATTTGTCAGACACCATAACACAAGCGGGGGCTTACGAACACATGCACTTAACTTAAAAAATACGTTTTTTTAATTAAGCTCGGTCATATATATATATATATCTTTTTTTTACCATGTACGCTCCAATATGGAGTATATGGACTTAGTTGCTCAACCTCTCTTTTTCCAAAGAGAGTAGGAATAGAAGGAAAGGGCTAGGACAGGACTAGTGGTTAGCTAATCGCTCTCGATACGGTCATATTTATTAAATCATAAATCATATTTATTATATACATCCAGGGGTGGGCTGGATGGGGCTCGAAGGGGCTCGCGCGATCCCGTTGTTAAATTTTGACACGGCCGGCGAGCCCCTTGTTAAGATAAGAAACTCATTTTTCCTAGATCAAATTAGCACATAAATGCAATATATGTAGATGGTTAAATTTTATTTTTAAACAAGACTTTACTCTTCGCCTTTCACCAGCAGTACGAAACAGCATTTTTTTGATTGATCTATCGATTTTCTGTTCGAAAGCATGGGTGTTTGTGATGTCTATAAATTCCCTCCCACTCTTCCGATCCATTAATTCAACTGGGCGTTACGTAAGCGATTAGTTAATCACTATTCCTGTCTTAGCCTTCTCATTTTATCTCTACTAATCTCTTTGGAAAAGAAAGGTTGAGCGACTAAGTAACAAACGGGTCTGGTAGAAAAACAAAATTTTGTTGAAATACCTTCACTAGCAGGCTGTATGCTCGACATTGGGAACGGAGATGGAAAATAAAAACAATGATAGGATTAACCGAGCCCCATTGTTAAGATATTGGCAGCCCACCGCTGTATACATCTAGTAAATAATATAACCGTTAGAATATACAGTTGGGTCTATCTTAAAATACAATTATAATGTAAGAAACACACAGGTAAATTGACTGCTATACTTTAGTGAACCTAAGACTATGTTTTTTTGTAGATAGACCCTTGTGATCTTAAGCCATCGCAAGTTAAAATGTTAACAAGATAATATTTTACTTCATTTTGCAGATTAATCAATGCAAAATATCAGTATTTTTAACCTCCATTAAATATACTTCTTTTAAAATGTATTAAAAGATATCGAATAATGGTGGTTGGTAGAACTTTAACACTCGCGACTAGGAAACAAGAAAAATACCTCTCTGCCGGGGTCGCTTAGGGACCTTTGTGGTTTCCTCATTATTGGCCTTATTCTTATGAATTTCAAAAAAAAAATAGTCTAATGGCTTTAAAATATCTCTCTGCATCATTCCTCATAGATTTTTTTATAAAAATCCGTGGTTTTTGAATAAATAATCATATTTTAAGTTGCGCGCAAAAAAGACGTCATCCCAGCACACATATGAAATCGCAACTGACGAGATTTAGCAAATGCTATTTTACGAGCGACCGCTTATCTCTTTGTTATCTGTAATGCTTATCGCGACTTCTCATGTTGCCAGAACTTATATAAAACTAGGCATCGATGTAAGTAAGATATTGTTTTTTTTTGAAAATAGTATTCGAGGATACATAAATTATTATCTTTAACTTCGTACACATTAAACCGTTTTTTGTTCTACTTTGAGGATCTTTTTTATTTAATTGATTTTTTTTCTTTTCTGTTTTATTTAATAGAGACGGAACTAGCGATCGAATATTTTTTTTCTTCTACAAAAGGTCCAAAAACTATGATATAAGAATACCTTAATAATATACATTGTATCACCCATATTAAAATAGATATTTAAGAAAATGTGGGTATTGGGGTCGCATTTCTTGAGCTTAGAACCGGTAAAGTTAGTATCAAATTTATCGAATAATCGTGCATTTGAATGCACGAAGACGCTGAAAAAGCAAAACTTAGCGATTAAACTTACAAAAGTGTACAAAATTTTAATTTAAAAAAAATGTGTTATTGTAGTCAAAATAATACACACTAATACAATAAAATGGTTCCACCACTTGCCTCAGTTAATGATCATTTCAAATCGACAATTAGATCATCTAGGTTGTATTACAAATAATAAACAGCGATTTAAACATTGCTTTTAATCACACTGTATGTGAGATAATTGTCTTTACAAGAAGTGAGATAACTTTGAGTTGGCGTGTTCAAAAATTTCAATTTCACTAGCACTCATCTACTAGTATGGTATGTTTCATATAATTACTATATACCATAAAGCTGGGCCAATGCTTTTCATTAGATTGACTGTAAGAGCATACAGTATTGCAAACACTGAGAAATATTTAATTAAATTATTAAATATTAACAAAAAAAATAAAAAAAAATTGAATCGTTCAAATTATGTACACTCCCACAGATTTTGTCACTAACGACCCGGGTTTCGCCTTTCGGCATCTTCATGCGTTCAAGCGCACGGATGAACTTGAACTGACAGTTCAAGTTTGAACGCATGAAGATGCCGAAAGGCGAAACCCGGGTCGTTAGTGACAAAATCTGTGGGAGTGTACATAATTTGAACGATTCAAATTTAATATTGAAATTCCACCAAGCACCTTCAGTCGAAATCTTAAATTATAAAAAAAAAATATGTCATTAATTTTAAAATTAATAAGAAATAGTTATTATAATAGTGTGTCATCAAAGCTTTGTGACAGATAAAATATACACTACCGTTCAAAATAATCTTCAGGAAAATATGAAAAAATATTTATATGAAATAACACATAAATTTAACCGATGATTTTATTAGATCATCCAATACAGCACCCATTTTTGATCCAGGGATTCGGGATTCAGATTTTTTTTCAGCATTCGGTATTTCGGGATCCCGCGATTGATTACTTAACATTGTTCTGACGAAAAAAGTGTCGACAGATTTCAGAATTATTTTCAATTCGGAGACCTTTTTTCCTTTAGCTCCATCATTTGTCATTAAGTATCGAAATAATAGATTACAGAATTATTTATAAGTCGAAGAGTTTTAATTTCGTTTTAGATCCATCCTTTGAAAAATGTTACATATGTCAATGAATTAGTAGTTCCAACTTTGTGAGCTTTTTTTATATTATAGTGAATCCCGAAATCCCGGAATTGGTACTTAGACGAACCCGAGATTACCGGGATCACCAAATTGATCGGTATCCCGGGATTGGGTGCCCTAGTTTTAATGTTATAATACACTTTTATAACAAAATTACAATAATAAACATTCACACTTCATGCTTCAATGTTTTAAAAATCTGTTTTTTTATTGTGTGATTATAATTTGTCGTGAAATCGGTAGAACACAATGTACAACCTCTGGTGGCAATTCAACAGCGAATTTACTACAATGTGGATAGGCCTCTATACATACCCATTAGAGGTGAAGTGAGCTAAGTGGTATTTTATAAAAAAAAATAGTTAGATTCATTGTAATATTTTACACGTCTACACATGGAATTCCCAAAATTAAGAACTTGGGAGTTTACGTATTTGCCCGTGGTTTCCAAAGACTTTGCTGTAGCTCCAGTTGAGAAACCGTGGTCTAGATTCTAGAATACTGAGGTTTTGACGTAATTTAAAATGATTTTTATTTAAATTTTGTAGAAAATATCGGAAGTTTTAATAGTAATGTGAAAATATAATTATTCATCTACCTTACTTAGTGTTTTTATTTATTTATTAGTACCTTTATTTATTTATGTGTGCCTTGAAAGAAATATTTTTTTTATCAAATAATCATACTACTGGATTCCGACCCACAAAGCTGTCTGAATTCTGAGCGAGAAGACCAAACATAAAATAATTGATGCATTATAATATATCCACGTCCCACAAAGATTAAGCAATTAATTTTATTTGTTTCTCTTTTGAACGAAAACCGTTTTTAAATAATAAAAACGAAATAATAAAAAAAACCAACAAAATTGAAACACGTTTCCTGTAGGAGTAAATTTTTTAATTACATACGAAGAACCCCCCAATTATGATGTTTTTAATAATCTCAAGTTGAGGAACGAACGTTAAGCTCGCCTCTTGACTTAAATAATAATTAATTTAGCGGAGAAAATCAACCGACAGCAAAAAATTGCGAAAAAAATATCTGTTTGAGGCAACTGTAATTTACACCTTCCAACGACTGCGGCCTTAATGATCACGCCACTGGATGATTACAAAAGAATTTCACAATCAACATCATCATAATATATCAATCGACGAAACTAAGACTTCCTCTTTTTAATCATAGTATAGCATATCCTTTGGAAATGTCTACTTATGGGCAACAAACATGAACAAATATACAAAATGATTCGACCGTTGAATACAGCGATGAGCTGCCAATACGTTAACAGAGGTTCTCTTATTCTCAAAGCAATGTATCACTCCTATGCAATTATATGCAATACATACTTAAATAAGCAAACGATTGTTACTTAATACACTTATAATATGCAGCAATATGCTGTTTACTATAAACTAATCAATGTAAATGACTGAAAATGTACTACTGTGTATACTGAAGCTGTCGTAGTTAATATATATAAGTCAGAAATTGCAGTTATGTACTAATATGATCTAAGAATATTGTTTTCTCTTAAATTAACAAGGTGCACGCGCAAGTCCCTCCGAGCCTCCTCCAGCCCACCCCTGGTTGAATATGTATATTTGATTTAATTTTCGACTAATAACTAGAAATAAAAAAGCACAGGTTTCTTTTGAGAGTTAGACAATGTCAACTTATAAAAGCTTTTCCAGAGCTTTTTTTTCCTCGGATATTTAGTTTCGAGATGATTGAACTTTTAGGTTTGTGTTGTGGTTTGTGTTGACAAAAGATGATGGTAGGTTTTTTTTTTGTACATGATTTTTTTAAGTTACAGGACAATATCAATATTGGTAAATGTAAGATTTTTATTTTTTAATGGGACATTTTCTTTTAAAATTCAAATATTTCAGTCTTTCGTTATAAAGGTTTACCTTTTAGCAATCGATTGGCATACTTATCTTAAAATAGACATTTTTCAAATTTGAATCTATGAAACTATGTACACTCACACGTTAAGTTTTGTCACTAACGACCCGGGTTTCTCCTTTCGGCATCTTCAGTCGTTCAAGTGCACGGATGAACTTAAACTGACCCGGGTCGTTAGTGACAAAAATTTGTGTGAATGTACGTAATTTGAACGATTAAAATTTAATACTGAAATTCCATCAAGCACATTCAGACGAAATCTTAAATTAGACTTTTTTCACTTTATCTCACTGTTGCTTTGTGGTATCAAAAAACGAACCAGTCGCAATCAGCAATCATTAAGATGAAAGTATTTTCAATCCAAACTAAGCCAATGATATTCATTTATGTGTGATTAACATTAGCAAGCTAGGAGATACTGACTTAAGATTAATAAATAAATTTCTATGTAACGTATTTGTAATTAATACTTATGTCTAACAACAACTGTAAATAAAAAAGTGGTACTTAATTAAAAAGTGTAAACGTAATCGCTTGTAATAATTTGAGTACATTTTTCAATGGAGGTAATTACAGGTATACCAACACTGCAGCGCACATGATTCCGAAAGATGAATGTCTTAACGTAACACTTCGGATCCCGTAAAAGTAAATATTCATTAAAAAAATATATATATTACATGGTATAAAAAAAAATCAAAAGTTTTAATCGATGACTGTAAAAACATTATACAGAAAAAGTCATAAATGAATGTAACATGTTTTGTTATTTTCTAAACATGGCTGTGGAGTCGGAGTCGTAAAATAACGAGTAACTCCTACATTATTAAATGTTAATAAAGTGAATTTAAAACCAGTTTATAAGTCTCCGTGTACTTCAAGGTTGTGCATATTTCATAATTTGCCTTTGACCCAAGATCATCTAAAAACGTTTTTCGTGTCTCCTGTAAAATTTGTTGTGTGTGGGTTACGTCCTTTTTCCTTTCCACAATCGATATAAATATGTTCACTCTTTTTACTGGTATTATATTTTGCACGTGTGGTGTAACAAAGTAATCAAATTTTATTATATTTAAAAAAATACTTTTCACAAAGTTACCGCCAAATCCGTTAAATACATTGGCCATACGAAAACGTTATCTAATCGTACACGACTGCGCCTTGGTATACAGCCTGCAGTCATAACGTCACACGGGCTAATTTAAACTAGCCCATACATACAAAATCAATCGTACCAACCTCTGTTCGTTAAAAAATAAACGTCATAGTTCGTTGTATTCAGAGACAAGTTGTGTATTGTATGAAACAAAACACGGTAGTTCACTTTGAAGGAGACGAATTTGAGGTCCAGTTTTTACTATTCTGTTATTTTATACTAACATTAGCTTTGATTTTATTATATAATAATTTATGCTTTACAATAGTGTCGTAGTATTTGTTAAATTTGCTTGTAGATAAATGTATAATGTTAGGTGGAAACATACACAATTTCGTAAATAGTATACAATGCTAAACTTTTCTCTAGCCCACCCAAGATTTTAGGTCACGAACCGCCACTGCTTTCCACCAAGTATTGACAGTGAACACCCTAAAAGTGAATAGTTAAACTGTTCACCCCTCGCTTTCAGATTAATATTCTATCTTCTTGATGACTTCAAAAAGACTCATCTGATCATATCGATACCAAATTGTATATCCCAGCTAAGATATTATTTGGTCATTCGGGACCAAAGTGTTACGAAGAAAAAAAAAGTCCGACGAATAATATTCTCTGCACTGGCATCACACGTCATCTATTAAGCTCGCGTTCACATTTCCTTTGACGACGAGTCGTCGGCCGTAAATATTTTCTCGTTTCTTTTAACATTTCAATTAAAAGATAATTTCCGAGGCGAGAAACGTCCAATAGGAAGGCGAGCGGCGGCCCTCTTTTGTTTCCACACCGTCATTCGTGATTAGGCTCTTGTTGCCTGAATGCGGATGCTGCATAATCTGTTTGTATCTACATGGCACAACACAATACAATATATATTGTTTGATATAAATTAAAATCGTAAACGGTATTTGTGTTGTGTAATATACAATACATTTATAACCGTCACACATATTTTATGGTGGTGTCCAGCGGTGGGCTGCCAATACGGTAAAAGGGGGCTCGCTAAATTTTATAGCTATTCGTGATATTCTGGGAAGGTGTGAATTTTTTTATCACTCATATGCAGGGGTGGGCTGGAAGAGGCTCCGACGCCGGAATCCCACCGGTCGAAAGAAGAGGCAGGCAGGAACGAGGCTTTCCGGAGGCATCCGCAGCACGTGACCCAGCCAGTTCTAACGTCTCTCCATAACCACTGACGTGACGGGACGCTGTCTTGTACGCTTCCTTATCTCTGAATTCACAAAATCAAACCACCTCACCCCCATTATCCGACGCAAGCATCTGTTCTCGAAGCTCAGTATACGGTTTTTCTGAGTCTTCGTCAGGTGCCATGATTCGCAACCGTAAAGCAGTACCGGTGGTTTTTTTTTATAAGTTACATGAGATTAACTCAAGGAGAATTAACTTCACAAACACCCGTGTTTTAGATTTTAAATTAGAATTTAAAAAATCAATTTGACATTGACCTTACCGGGAATCGAACCCAGACCCACCTGATCGGCAGAGCAAGCTCTAACCAACTAGACCACAGCGGGCGAAACAAGTGAAAAACATGTTTTTTTCTCTTGGTTCTTTAAGGGCCAGCAACATATCGAAAGTATTTTTTAGCACCGTAGGGGAAGTGTTATGAAACCACAAGCTATTTATGAATCATGTATAATCTTTTCACAAGTGAATAATTTAAAAATGTGGAATTATGTATTGTTGAAAAATATGAAACATTTAAACGTTTTATTTTTAACAATAATTGAATGTTATCCAGACGATACGAATTGGATATGAACAAGAAATTAGTGAGGGATATCTAAAAATAAAACAAAAACAAAAACAAAACATCTCTGTTTTGGTCTTAAGTCTAATTTTGTTATCTTATAAACACTGGCGCACGCTACCCAGGTGCTTTCAATCGCTTAATTCCCAATTAAGCTTTTATTAATTTAACTTAAAAGCTGTTAACATTACATTGATGGTTTTATTAATAAATAATTATTAATTTTATATTGAATTCTACTATATTCAGTATTTTATTATTACACACAATTTTAGATTTATAGTAAAAAGATTTTCTGTAGATATATATATATATATATATTAAAGAAAGCACAATCGTACCATTTGTATAATTTTACAATATAATTATCAAGACTGATTTCGTTTATCACAAACATTTACATAAAACCTTATTCGCCATTTTTTATGCTACATAGACAATTCCTGGGTCGGGGTGTACATATAGTTTCACTTATTATAATAAATTTCGGCGCGATTCCTTTAATGCAGTGCTCCTTAACCGCTGTGCCGCGACACACTAGTGTGCCGTGAGGCAATGTTAAGTGTGCCGCAGCGCATTACTTCAGTGAAGAAAGGGTCAAACAATTTGTAGTTGCAATTAACAACGATTAACAACGATTTCTAATGTTATTTTTGCATATACCCTTATGTATATATGTATATTTGAAGTGGGCTGCGGAAATCTGGAGAAAATTATGGTGTGCCGTGTGAGAGAAAAGGTTGCGGAGCACTGCTTTAATGGAATCAACCTAAAGAAGCGGAATATGTGTAGCGGATAGCTTCTTGGAAATGATTGAAAAAGTCAAAATTAGTTCGTATATTTATATTTCTATACGTTGTAAAATTATAAAAATATATTTACTACCTGAAATAATTTTCCATTTTTTTTCTAGACTGACCAATAAGCAAAAAAAATGTTTTTATATTTTTGTGTATATCAATGGTAAAAATAATCAAAATCTACAAAAAATCCTAATTTATTAAAAAATAACCCATTAATCCTATGGAGCATAACATTCAAATCCCCTGATCGTTTGCCAAGACTGCGGGTACCTAATTCTCTTTCTTTCACTCCCCTGGCAAAGTGATTATTTTTTTCTTCATATAAATTATTTTTACCACTAAACCATAATTTATATTCATGCCTACCCTCGAAAGAGATTCGTGCTTTAAAACTTAGGTTAGGAAATTGATAATAATATTTTTTTTAACTCACCCAGACCCAATCATTGTTATTAGGCAAAAACAGTATCAAGGTTTGTTGAATGTGATTGATTGTAATTCAACATTATTTTCAAATTATAAATACATAATAATATATCATTATATTTGTTTAATTTGAAATTTCGAAAGAAAGTGTTTGGTGAAATTTCAATATTATATTTGAATCATTCAAATTGTGTTTACTTTTTACCATACGTTTTGTCACTGACGACCTAGGTTTGGCTTTTCGGCATCTTCAAGGATGCCGAAATGCATTCAAGTGCAAGGATGAACTTGAACTGACGCTTTATAATATAAGAATATGATTTATTATCACCAAACTAAAAGCCATACAATTATTATATATCTTCATCAATAGCTTTTAACTTCGTGATAATAAAAAGCGCAAATGCAGGAGTTGGCTGGAGAAGGCTCGGAGGGGCTCTCTGGAGCCCCTTGTAAAACAACAGTTTGGCCAGAGAGCCCTCTGTTAAAATAACTACAAACTTCTGACATATATCTATATCTACTATCTAAAACAGTTAGAGTCTAAATATTGAAACAAGGATTTGATGCGAAAACACTCTTCATACTCTTGAAACATTTTACTTTTGTAATCTAAAGTTGGTACGATATTTATCAGTTATTGGGATTTATTATTTTACGGCTCAAAAATATAGCTTACAAGTAATTTTAGTAAAATTCGATTGCTGTAATAATTATTGCGTATAAATAAATAGCGAATAGTTCTGAGATTAAACAAACCCCTTATCAACCTGTTGGCAGCCCACTGCGCAAATGTATATGGGAATGGAGAATCTTTATTGTGGGGGCCAAGCCAATTTTTTTGTTTTATTTGGCTTAACCTATAAACTCATTGATTATATACAGTACCGGCGCGAGGTTATTTGGCGCCCCAGGCAACGGTTATTGGCGCGCCCCCTTTTTAACAAACTGTAGAATATTTTTTTTAATGCATGCCCGCTCTCAATGTGAATCATATGGCCTCCTAATGAAAGTATCTCAAAAGAAGTTTTTTACGAGAACTGTTTGTTAGTCAGTCGCTCAACCTACCTTTTTCGAAGTATATTGAATGCGATACATAATTATAACGAACAGATAAAAGCATAAACTATTATTTGTTATTAGAATATAAAAATAATTTGATTATTCAATTTATGCGCCACTTAATGATTTGCGCCCTAGGCGATTGACTATTTCGCCTGTATGGTAGCGCCGGCCCTGATTATATAAAAAGTAAAAATAAATGTAAAATGTAGTAAGTCTAAAACGAAAGAAGAACATTATAATCTTCCTTGTGGAGTTCAAGTCCGATTTGTTGCCTTATTGAACTTAATTAAGGTTTAAAAAAATATATATATATGATAGGAAATTGATAAAATGGCAACACAAGTGAGTGCTTGCGATGTTTTGCCGTGTTTTGAATAAAAATAAAACCAAGAAATGCAAACTTAATCGGCCGGCTTACTGCAAAACACTTTATTTCGCTTGAGAGATATATTTAATGAGGCCTTTTACATAGGCTTAATCATACTTACGGCGTAAAAAGGCCTCAACGTTACGTATTTGGTACGTACGTTCGATTAAGCCAATTAGGGGTGGCAACAAATTATGCGTCGTCCACCAAGGAAATTACCTTAGTAGTGAACGAGAGTCACTACTAAGATAAGTTAGACTCAATCGTACTATCAAAATAGCAAACTATTTAGTTTTACAAGAACTCCCTCACACCCCAATAAACGGGGCGTAGTGAGAGTGATTAGCTTACCACTAGTCCTTTCCTAGTCATATCTTTCTAACACTACATTCTTCGAGAGTTTGAGCAACTGAGTTAAAAGCGGTTCTCGTTGTTTCTGTCTCGTAGAAATTTGACATTTAGCT
The DNA here is from genome assembly GCA_031772345.1 of Himalopsyche anomala. Classification (NCBI taxonomy): domain Eukaryota; kingdom Metazoa; phylum Arthropoda; class Insecta; order Trichoptera; family Rhyacophilidae; genus Himalopsyche; species Himalopsyche anomala. The sequence continues at coordinate 12,209,503 of CM062840.1, forward strand.
TACCGGGAGTTGAATCCAAACCAGCTTTACCGGTACTTTACCAACTTGACCACAGCAGGCGACAACTTCCGTCGCAATAAGTTTAATGTTACAGAAAAAAAAACTTATAACAAACATAACTTGTAATCAGTGGTGAAGTGGTAAATAAATAGGCACCAGGTCGGTCATTGATTTCTTCCCTATATATATTTTTTATATGTTAAAAAACCACAAGTTTTAACAATTAAATCAATAGAAATAACGTTTAAATAAAGTTGCAAGTCAAAAAAGCGGCAGGGCGGCGCCCTGGCTCATTTTCAGATACCTGGTCGCCACTACACCACTGCTTCTATTCTATAAAATGTTTCTGATTATGAAAATCTTTTAACCGTGCGGGAACCTCTGCCGCTCGTATACTATATAATAAAAATCATCAAAAATACAAACCGCCATCTCTAGAGAAAAAAAGTCATTAAACAATGAACAGACCTTTCAATTTAGCCGAAATAAAAAAAATCATTCGTATATTAATTTTTTCTCATGTTATTATTATAATATTATCTTCCAAATTAATAACCGGTTACGTTTCATTAAAATTAGGGTCGAAGAAAAGAATTCGTATTTTTTTTTGTTTTCCAAAATTATGACGTCAAAAACGCCCCCAAAGCCACTAATTTTACCGGGTTGTATCTTTTTTACCCAAAATATAATTTTATATACATTTGCTCAGACTCTACGATTACGAGATTTTTTTTAAATATCTTTTTTTTTAACCATGTCCGCTCCCAATGTGGAGGAGCATATGGACTCCTAAGTGTTTATACGAGAGCTGCTTGTTACTCAGTTGTTCAACCATTTTTTTTTCGAAAGAGAGTAGGGATAGAAGGACAGGGCTAGGACAGGACTAGTGGTAAGCTAATCGCTCTCAATACGCCCGCCCCGTTCATAGGATAGGATGGGTGAGAGGGGGGAATTCAACACATCACATAGATCCATTCCTTCGAACAGAAATTCATAAATCGATTGAAAAATCAATCAAAGCCAACAACGCTGACCACTCGACCAAACAGGCATCAATTTACTGATTTATTAATAAATATATATTATTTTTTACTATTCTTATAAAATAGGTGAAAATTAAATTTGAATACATGTTGGTTTATTAATATGCTTTATAATTATGTACAACACAACAAATAAATTTAAATCTGTTTCCACTTTTTGGCTTGGCGTACTTCTGTACGGAACAGATTTTTAAGATCATATAATATATTATATATATAAAATATACACACATCCATTGCATGCTTAAAATATGAATTACAAAGTCATAAATGAAATTATCGCCAGCTGTGGTTCAGTCTGTTAGATCTTACTCTACCGATCGCGCAGGTCTGGGTTCGATTCTCGGTAAGATCACAGTGAATTTGAAAATTATTCAATTCAAAGTTGTGATCGAAGACTGGATGTTTGTGATGTTAATTCACATTATTTCCTCTCCTCCCATTCTTCTGATCCTTTAATAACTTGGTGTAGCAATAACGATTAGTTAACCACCAGTCCTGTCCAATTTTCCCTCTAATTTTCGGAAGGTTATGTGCGCAAAAGTCATTGGCTGTGAAACTTTGACAAGAAATAACAAGATTTATGCGCCACATAACGGTATTTAGACCTGCTAAACGAAAAGGTTGATTCTTAATAATGATGTCAATTAATTTATTCTGGTGATGATATAGCTATAATTTTTGTGCGCTCTGTTGTAATGTATGTGCGCACTCTCGGCGAGCTGTGTACGCGCGCACACGCGCACAGCTTATAGGGAACACTGGTCCTGTCTTATCCTTCATTCCCTACAACTCACTTTGAAAAAAAAAGAAAGTGAGGTTGAGCGATTGAGTGGCGGCCGGTCAATGTGAAATTTTATCAATGCAACCCTTTTATTTGCAAGGGCGGTTATATTTCATGAAACATAACATTTATACCATTCACTCATTTTAAATTATTCATGAATTCTTTTTTCTTTTCTAAATTTTTAAAATATTTATCATAGACAATAAATACACGAAGAATATAAAATAATTTAATTATATAAATGTTTGAATATTATTTCATGAAATATAACCTCCCCTGCATATACAAGGGGTGCATTGATCTAGTGCTACATTGACCGGTCGCCACTGTTTGAAACTTCCGGGAAACACCTATTAAGGACAGCGAATCCTTAGCTGATGGTGTTGGGTCCAGTGTTAGGTATCCTGAAATGATATAAAATTGATATACACACGTAATTTGATGAAAATTATTATTGAAGCCATTTAATAGATATTTAACATTGTATTCTATTCCCATAACGGCATCCGCTAGTCAAATGCCGCCGGTTCATAATTTGGAAATCAATAAAGAATACGAATCTTATATTTTTGGCTAGACACTGTTTTTTTAAAAAACTGGGCCAACTGTCACAGGTCCTGCATCAATTTACCAATAAAGAAATATAACGAATCAAAATATATAATAGAGCAGTTGTCGACAACTCGGGGCTCGTGTAGGGTATTTAGATTACCTGACAAAACTTAATATTCAAAGTTGTTTTAGAGAAGTCTGTAAAAAATTGCAAATCCCAGCATTGTGACAGATAATCATTTAGATTTATAGGAAGGAGATGTTGTTATTCCTGTCTTGTCCTGGTCGACTAGATTTCTCCTGCATCAGTTAAAAATTCAAGACTTTCGTGACACACCAGTAGTGATTATATAAATAATTCGTCGCCCGCTTTGGTCTAGTTGGTAAGAGCTTGCTCTACCGATCAGGTGGGTCTGGGTTCGATTACCGGTAAGGTCAATGTCAAATTTTTTTTTTTTTCAATTTTAATTTGAGATCTAACACATGGGTGTTTGTGAAGTCAATTCTCCTTGAGTTAATCTCATGTGACTTTCAAAAAAATTCTCATCGAATATATCTCGTATGATTTTTCAACTTCAAAATATTTGACGCATTGGCGTAAGCTGTAATGTCAAATATTTTTTTTTAAATTAAAAAATAAATAAATAAATAAATTGCGTTGGTTACTCAAAAATCATTGCAGTTTATGTGTAAGCTTTCACGTCATCTTTGAAGGCATTTCAATACCAAAAGTGTGTTTTGATAACACCAGGGATGGGCTGGAGGGGACTCGGGGGGGCTCGCGCGAGCCCCTTGTTAAATTTTGGCGCGGCCGGCGAGCCCCTTGTTAAGATAAGAAAATCATTCAAATCATTAAATAACTGCAATTTCTGTAGATGGATAAATTTGAAAATGAGTTGTTTTATTTTTTCATTCAGCGTTGTGGGCCCAGTACGAAAAAACATTTTTTCGATCGATTTATCTGTTTTATGTTCGAAGGAATGGGAGTTTGTGATGTCTTAAGATTGCCTTCCACTCTTCCGATTATTCAATTCAACTGGGCGCTACTATTAGTTAATCACAACTCCTGTCTTATGCTTACCATTTTATCCCTATCACTCTCTTTGGAAAAGAGAGATAGAGCGACTAAGTAACAAGCAGTTCTCGTAGAAAAATAACTTTCGTTGAGATACCTTCATTAGGAGGCCATATACTCGACATAGGGAGCGGACATGGATAACATTTACCGAGCCCCTTGTTAAGATATTGGCAGCCCACCGCTGGATAACACTAACTAAATTCACGTAAAATAATAAAATATAATGTTGGTTGCAATACGCAAACTATTCTCGAATAGTTTGCGTATTGCAACACCTCGGTGTTCGTTTCAGTAAAAAGGTTGCCGTCTACCGATTTACAGAATGAATGATTGTTAAAAAAAAACACAGCCGTAGTCTGTCGAAAATGATCTCGTTTCGACCCTAATTGAGTTCTCAAAGTAATTTCCTCGTGACTGCCGAATCGGTTATGGATAATTGTTAATTATATTTTGATTTCTCTACACGCCCTTTTTAATGTTGTTAATACATATCTACGCGAGAAACGTGTGCTGGCATTATGCCCGGCTGACACGTCACGTGTATTTTAAAATCCGGCATGAGAAGACAAAATCGATCACATATTAGACACTCGATATCTCAAAAATAAGTGTATATAAACAAGCTTTAGTTTCAATGATAAAAAAATAAAAATATAATACGACTATTACCGTGCAAAGTTTAATTTAACTAACTTAACTTTTTTCGAAATTTTCGATATCGATAATAGAAATGCCAATCGTCCAACTCATTCCACAAAACTTTTTTTCTCCATATCCACTCCCTAGTCGGACCATATGACCACCACATGATTCCTCCAAGATTCTCTGTCCCCTGCCGGTGTTCTTGCTTCCTCTCCTGTCATTCCAGCGTTCTGTAGTTCCGCCGAGTACATCTTAAAAATGGTCATCAGTAGCCTTCCACGACGGCGGAATCCATCCGGTTGGTAAAAGAGACAAGCAGAATTTAGGCTTTCTTGAGGCATCCGCAGCACATGTCCGCGCCAAGTCCATTGGACACCATAAACTCTGCGTAACGAGAACTCTTTAAGCTTAAGCACGTCGGTATAACTGACGGGCTGATAGGTCTGACTGATCATCGTATTGCTTTGAGCATTTCAACCGTTCAAGTCCATGTATTGACATTCTCAAATGATATAATGATCATCCTGAATCATATTGCCGCATTTACATGCTGGAGTATCTACTAACTGACTAGGCTCAAAGAGCTTAGCAACAAAATGGCCAGTAATAAAATGACTGGTCCAGAAATTAGTATTCAAAACTTTGGTTATCTCCGTTCGTAAGTTTGTTAGTTTCCTGACCTTCAATTATAATAAATCCAAATTGTAGTGTCTATCACCATACTACGAGCCGTAGTTATATGCCTCTGGCCAAGAATCTGGTCACGGAGGAGACTGTAAAAGAATTCCTCCCATCTAGGACTCGAAACCTTTATGCAGCACTACTACTGTGCTACCATTAACTATTTTTCCAGGAAATTTTAGAAATAAATAGAGCACAATTGAATAGCCTTCCGATTTTAAATGAGCAAGTAAATTTGCCGAATTCCCCACTTTTATACCTTTACCTTGAATATGAATATCTAAAGGAAGTATACCAGCTAGGACCGGCAAAGTTTTGGTTAGGGCTGTCATCATACTGCGTTATACTGCGTTATACGCAGTGATGTAGTGGTAAATAAATAGGTAACAGATCGGTCATTGATTTCTTCCCTATATTTTTTTTTTTGTAAAATCGGTCGTGTAGATTAATTTTGATATAATACTTTTAAATTTTATTTACAGTATTTCGACTATAGACTTTAAAATTAAGTTACAAGTCAAAAAGGTGGCAGGGCGGCGCCGTGGCTCATTTTCAGGTGCCAGGTCGCCTACCTGGCCTGACCTGGCCCCACTACACCACTGATTATACGTCCAGAAAGATTCTAAGTGATCAACTTGTGTGTGATTCATTTTCTTTCAGAGACGCTGACAGTGATTATCATTAACAGGAAGTTATCATTCGTGAGTTGCGTCACTGTATTAATTTATTTTTTTGTGATATTTATAACTAATAAAAATATTATCATTTGGCTTGTTTTACTCACATTGATTAGCCGTCGTTCGTAATGAGTCCAACTAATAAGGTACTTACTTCAAGTCATTAAAGTGTTGATCCAATTTAGATCGAAGCCGCCGAAGGAAGTAGCAAATTAGTTACATTATACCAAACTACGCGCCTCTGAGTGTACCCGAAAATTCATTCGACAGATGTCAGACTCTAAAAATGTTATTAAATTTTATAATATCTATCAGGAAGTACTTATCGACTCGCTATGTTAACTGTATACAGGGATGTCAACTTGAGAACTAAAAAATTAGAATAAAAATAAAACAAATTCACAATTATACAGAATGATCGCGAGAAATAATCAAAATCAATCTTGAGCATTTTATAAAACTGTCGAATTTAATTTTTTTAAGTAAAAAAAAAACAGTATACGTTCAAAGTTAAATACATACTTTCTTTCAATGAATTAATTCAATTTTTATAATTTTCATATTCAATCAAATTGATTTTTAAATATCCTTCAATACTATGGTAAAAATTTGCTGTCTGATTGAAACATTATTAACATGACACTATTTAAGATTTTGACTAAAGGTGAAATTTTATCATTCATCTTGTGTGAATGTACAAAATTTGACATATTTTTTTACTTACAAAGAACGACTATGTTCTGTTTTTGTTCATTGCATCAACCATTAAAATCATCCATATACTTAAAATTGAATTAATGTTTTATATACTGCTTTTACAAGAAATAAGGCAGTAACTGACTGTGATAAGCTTTTAAGATTATTTAAAAAAATAAATATTACTGCATGCATAGACCAGTGTTTCCCAAACTCTTTCTGCAATGAAGCATTTCACAAATCTGAAAATTTTAACGGACAATTAATAACGGTAATTCATAATAGTAAAAATTTAAAAAATATATTTTACCAAAACACTTTACATTTATTATGTACATAATTATCTTCCAAACGTGACAGATAAAAATATTACTATTTAAGCATTAAGAGCTTTGATTATTTTCAAGCACAATTTGGGTTGAATTCTTATATGTATCTGGTTTTTTACAAAGATTTTCATAATCTCTTGCGCTAAAACGTACTCGCTTAGATGTCGCCAATTTTACACAGAACACATTTTGGGAAACTCGGTTTTCGTAACAAACACACAGTAACTGCAATATGTAGGTGCATTGAATACCCCTTTGCATAGACAAATTCATTTGCTTTTTTTCCTAAGAAATATCAATAATTTTAACAGATAACCATTTCCCACTAAAGATTTTAGTGATTATACTCCTGAAAGTAAACGAGATATAAAGCATTCAAAATAATCTATTAGGTGACATTTTAAACTAAATCTCACATTGTACGAGTAACAAAACCTTAATCGGTTAAGTTTTTTTTTAATCTTGATATTCAATTAAAATGATATTAGAGATACGAATATAAATTAATATAATAAAATATTTTCATTCATTAATAAGTGAATCAATTAAAAGCAACCCTGATATTAATTAACCTGTCATCGCGTTATATATAGGTTTTTTTAAACTACCGGAAACTGAAATGAAAAAATAAATTTAGTAACAAATCTTTTTTTTAAATAAAATTATTGGAAAATACGGACAAGTGGTCATCTTCCTTCTTTTTGGTTGAGATGAATAGAATTCTGCTGTCATTATTAAAATTCTAGTTTAGTATTTCAGAAAAACAAGTATTAATTCACAGAAAATATAGTACGAAACAAATTTCGATTTAATAATAATAAATTTACACAACTAGCTGTCTGATTCTCTCTTTATGATAAGATCAATTAAGGTTAGTCAATCTGTCATCTATAATAATTGATAATCTCAAATAAACTCACGATGGTGTTCGATCGAAAAAAACAAATATTTAAACCAAATAATCGATATATTTTAAGCTTTTAGCATTATTTTTTTACTCGGTCCGCTCCCAATGAAAAGCATATTCCTTCTCAACAGAAATTTATTGAAAATATACTGTTCTTACTGGGACTCGAGCCCGTGAGATCCAGCACGGAAGCCCACAACGCTGACCGCTTCGCCATAGGACCCGACTATCTATCGCTACTTCATTATTAATATACGGACTCTTTTATGTAAGTCTAGACGATCTAATGCAGGGTTTCCCAAACTATGTTCCGCGGAACACTGGTGTTCCGCGAAGCCAGAGTAGGTGTTCCGAAAAAAATTGAAATGGTTTTATAGGCTGCAAGACAGTTTAAAAAAATCTTTAAAAATTTCCTAAGTGTTCGTTATATTTTCCGGACATGCAAAGTGTTCCACTCCATAAAAAGTTTGGGAAACCCTGATCTAATGGGTGATCTAATGAAGTCTTTCCGTTATCCGATTCTGTGTTTTTGGTGTCTAGGAATAGTGTTAGAATAAATAATAGTATTCGTTATTTTTGATGGACCGTTTCATTTCAAAACCGTGTATAAGAAAGATGAGTGTTATATGTTAATTTAATGGGATTTGAAGAATTGTTTTAAAGTGAACGATAAAATGTGTCTTTGCTCAATGGATGGTGAGTAGGGATTCCAATCCGGATATTCGAATATTCGATATCCGGATATATTCGGCCCTTTTTCAACTATTCGATATTCGGATATTTGGGGAAATATCCGAATAGTATTCGTAATAATTGTTAATGAAATATATTAAAAAATCTACGAAAGATCACATCACAATTTCTTCACACTTAAAGAATAATTATGAATTCCCCAGGTAGTGGTGTTTTCGCCTTCAACCAACTCGGGTGTTATCAATATCTTTTTGCGTGCGAGTTATACGATTATTTAGTTAAAAATTCAAAATTCAAGACCACTGTCTACTAGCAAAAACAGCCGATTGTTCTTTGTTTATTAAAGTATGTTTATTTAAATCATAGTTTCAAAAATATTTGTTTATGATATATTTGGATCAATTAAAAACAAATAACATAACAGTTAGACGTGTTCTTTAAAACACTTCTATCAATAAAGCCAACTTTAACTGCTACTAAGCTAGTATTTTCAATGCCAGGATTTTTTTTAAATATGAAACATTTAATGCCCTATTTTTTTAAATATGCATTTTTGAAATTTTAATAAATTACTTTTATTACAAACGAGCTCGTTTTTAATGTAGGTACTATTTAATGTAATATTTTAGTATAAACATATAAGGTATGTATATACTAAAAACTATCCGGATATCCGAATACATCCGGATAGTTTCAATTTTACTATTCGATATTCGAATAATTGATAATGACGAATAGTTGGAATCCCTAATGGTAAGAACTTGTCCTATAATCTTTGAAAACTTTAAAAAATAAATTGGTTTTAAAATTGTACATATTATTTTATATAACGCGAAGTATCCATAATGATTTTAATACATCTGTTTGATGTCCTTCCCATTAATAAACAATCTAGTTGTCTTTGACGTCTTTTCATCCATTTATTATCTATATGATGAACAATTTAGCAGAACTATAATTATTGCGATTTATTGTGGCAGTCATAATTGGCTTTGTTCATATAATTTCATTTATGGAAGGAAATAATCATATTCCATACAGGATACGAATATCCTACCATAAAATAATATATATTTTATTTTTATATTAACAATTACGTGCGACTTGATCCCTCATATCCTGTTATAAATAATAAAAATATAAACGATACTTATTCCCGTATTTTAATAACATAATTAGGAAGTGTCTGTATTTCAGTTGCTTGATTTAAATACTTATGGGAAGAAAATGATACATATTAATTTTTACGACTCTATCAATTGGTCAGTCATTAAGATTAACCACTTGAATACCAAGCGGACACAGGTCTCCGGAACATATGCAAGCGAACACGGATGTCCAAGACGTTTAAAAAATCAAATACTTGATATTATAATAGATTATGAGCAATATTTTGATGAATATGTGAAGTGCTATCTATACAGAGTCAATATAGTTTTTTAAAATATCGAATTCGAGTGTATATTAGGCAAAATTATTTTTCTCAAAAGCACGCGGTATCTCTGGGACATATTAATGATTTATTTGCGCGATATTCGGTTAAATAAAACATATCGATACACGAAAGCATTAGTGAGATATTTTTAAGGTGTTCACTGTCAATACTTGGTGGAATGTGATAATAATAAAAATAATAAAACATTTTTAGTATTTTTTCCACATAAAATTTATTGGATAAGGACCGGTTTCGCTCATTGCGAGCATTATTAACTGATAAGAAAAATATATAAACAGTGCTATTTATACAAATTTAAATTTAAATAAAAGGTGTAAGCAACTATTAATAATGAAAAGGATTTACAAAATCTATATATTAATAGTCGATAATGTCCGTCCGTCTGAATGATTGTCCGCGATTTTCCCTCCCCCTCCTCCGCCCCAGCCCCGCTGTCACCATTTTTTTATTCATACCAAATACATACTTTTTTCGTTTGTATATGGTCGCGATTTTGCCTTTTCGATGACGTCAAGAAAGACGGTCCTCCTCCCCCCCCCCCATCCTGCCCCGCTGTCGCCATTAATTAATACACTGTTATTTGACGAAACAAATCAAATGGCTGAAAAATTGAATTCTCATACAAAAAAGCGCCGCGGCCGTGGTTCGAACCATCGCTTCTGGATTATGAGTTGAAATCGTTACCGCTCGGGCAAACGAACAACTGTCAGCATCGATCTGATTTAATTATATATATTAAGCACACATTTAAATTATTCTAAAAATTCCAAAATACGCATACTTCACATGCATACATAAACAGTTGAATTATCAAATGGCTGAAAAATTGAATTCTCATACAAAAAAGCGTCGCGACCGTCGATCGATCCCATAATTATGAATTATCAGCCGAGCTCTTTGTCAACTGAGCTAACGTCACAATTATCAAAATGAAGAAAATATATAATATATATTAAATTTCGTTTGAAAATGGAACCTTTCGTTTTTTATTTAAAAAACAGCATGCATATTATATGTTTTATTTTACGAGCTTTTCTCAATTCTACTGTACCCTAAAGGTAAGGCGCTCGACTGATAATCTGTGGGAAGTTGGTTCGAATCTAGCCTAGAGCGCTTTTTTTGGGTTTATAACAATTTTTTTTTGAAAACTATTTTTTTAAATCACAGTACATCTTGATCGTATGAAAATAAATGCTACCAAAATAACAAAATCCGATTGACTAGCGAAATATGTTTTTCAAAAAATAAATATAAGACGCAATTATTTCAAGATTTGTTTTTAATCTAGGTACATACGTGGTATAGTTAGTTGTTGGCGAAAGCATAATTTCAGTATGTGTAATAAAATAACTTCAGTAAAAATCATTATATATATTTTAAAAAATAAGTTCTGTTTGGAGAATCAGTCAACATTTTGATAAATTTGTTTTGATAAAATGTGCAATTAATTTATACCATTTTGCATGTGAAAAATGATTATTAGCAAACTTAAACATTATTTCAAAAATTAAGTAATTTACAATTTAAAACTGCAGGGCTGTCGATATATGCGCCGAGGTCGATTTATGCTACTATGAAAAATGATTGTTAGCAAACTTGAACATTATTCCAAGGATTTAATATTTTACGAAGTTTCTGTCACTACGAAAAAAAATGTTAGCAAACTTAAACATTATTCCAAAAATTAGGTAATTTACGAGGTATATTTCTGCTAATAGGAAAAATAATTGTTAGCAAACTCAACATTATTCCAAAAATTAAATAATTTACAATTTAAATACAACAGGGCATGCTGTTGATATATGCCCCGAGATATATTTATTTTATTTTTAGTATTTCTGGCTTATTCAATAAATAGGTTTGTAATTTTCTGACTTCTTAAAAATGCAACAAAAATCCCCCCGTTGAGGTCAACGGGCTTACAGCTAGTACATTATAATTACACAAAATTAAATTGCTTAACATCTATAAAATACTATTAAAAAATTATCAAAGACTAATCTATATATTAATAGTCGATAATGTCCGTCCGTCCGTCTGTAAATTGTCCCCGATTTTCCCTCCCCCTCCACCGCCCCCACCCCGCTGGCAACCATTTTTTTATTCATACTAAATACATACTTTTTTCGTTTGTATATGGTCGCGATTTCGCCTTTTCGATGACGTCAAGAAAGACGGTCCTCCTCCCCCCCTCCCCCACTCCTGCCCCGCTGTCACCATTAATTAATACACTGTTATTTGACGAAACGGCTGAAAATTTGAATTCTCATACAAAAAAGCGCCGCGGCCGTGGTTCGAACCATCGCTTCTGGATTATGAGTTGAAATCGTTACCGCTCGGGCAAACGAACAACTGTCGGCATCGATCTGATTTAATTATATATATTAAGCACACATTTAAATTATTCAAAAAATTCCAAAATACGCATACTTCAAATGCATACATAAACAGTTGAATTATCAAATGGCTGAAAATTTGGATTCTCATACAAAAAAGCACCGCGACCGTCGATCGATCCCATAATTATGAATTATCAGCCGAGCTCTTTGTCAACTGAGCTAACGTCACAATTATCAGAAACGATGAAAATATATAATATATATTAAATTTCGTTTGAAAATGGAACCTTTCGTTTTTTATTTAAAAAACAGCATGCATATTATATGTTTTATTTTACGAGCTTTTCTCAATTCTACTGTACCCTAGAGGTTAGACGCTCGGCTGGTAATCTGTAGGAACTTGGTTCGAATCTAGCCTAGAGCGCTTTTTTTTGGGTTTATAACATTATTTTTTTTTGAAAACTTTCTTTTTAAATCACAGTACATCTTGATCGTATGAAAATAAATGCTACCAAAATAACAAAATCCGATTGACTAGCGAAATATGTTTTTCAAAAAATAAATATAAGACGCAATTATTTCAAGATTTGTTTTTAATCTAGGTACATACGTGGTATAGTTAGTTGTTTGCGAAATCATAGTTTCAGTATGAGTTATAATATAACGTCAGTAAAAATCATTATATATATTTTAAAAAACAAGTTCTGTTTGGAGAATCAGTCAACATTTTGATAATTTTGTTTTGATAAAATGTGCAATTAATTTATACCATTTTGCATGTGAAAAATGATTATTAGCAAACTTAAACATTATTTCAAAAATTAAGTAATTTACAATTTAAAACTGCAGGGCTGTCGATATATGCGCCGAAGTCGATTTATGCTACTATGAAAAATGATTGTTAGCAAACTTGAACATTATTCCAAAGATTTAATATTTTACGAAATTTCTGTCACTACGAAAAAAATTGTCAGCAAACTTAAACATTGTTCCAAAAAATAGGTAATTTACGAGGTATATTTCTGCTAATAGGAAAAATAACTTCAGTAAAAATCATTATATATATTTTAAAAAACAAGTTCTGTTTGGAGAATCAGTCAACATTTTGATAATTTTGTTTTGATAAAATGTGCAATTAATTTATACCATTTTGCATGTGAAAAATGATTATTAGCAAACTTAAACATTATTTCAAAAATTAAGTAATTTACAATTTAAATACAACAGGGCATGCTGTCGATATATGCCCCGAGATATATTTATTTTATTTTTAGAATTTCTGGCTTATTCAATAAATAGGTTTGTAATTTTCTGACTTCTTAAAAATGCAACAAAAATCCCCCCGTTGAGGTCAACGGGCTTACAGCTAGTAAATATAATTGGCAAATGATGTCAATTATAAACCGAATTAAAATTTGGGATTTTTTTTTTGTTTTTCCCGCTTAAATCATTATCAAGTTATTTACTTTAGTAATGAAGAGTTTCACTTTGCTTAAAAATTGTCGAGTGGTCAAGGTCGTTAGCTTCGGATACTGTGGTTACGGGTTTGAATCCCAGTACGGACAGTTTTTTAATTTAATTTTTCAATCGATTTATGAATTTCTGTTCGAAGGCATGGGTGTATATAATGTCTTGAATTCCCCCCTCCCACTCATCCTATCTTATGAACGAAGCGTATCGAAAGCGACTAGCCAGCCACTAGTCCTGTCCTAGCCCTATCCTACTCTCTTTGGAAAAAGAGAGGTTGAGCAACTGGATAACAAGCAGTTTTCAAAGAAACAGTTATGTTGAAATAAACTCCATTACGAGTCTATATGCTTCACATTGGAAGCGGACATAGTAAATATATATATATATTATATACGAAATAATTTGAAGCCAAGCGTCAGTTCACGTACATCCGTGCAATTAAATTCCTGTAGATTCCGAAATTCGATACCCTAGTCAAGGGATGGCGAACCTTTTTCGCATGTGGGTCAAATTTGATTTTAAAAAATTAAAAAAAATATGTCACGGGTCACATATAGGATTCCGGGATTGGGATTAGCTCGCCGAGGAATTTGAAATCCTCAATTCGCTATACTTTTTCCCCGAATTATCTCCAAACTTCGTTTTTTTTTTTTGGATTGTCACAGAAATTCGTTTTTCATCATTTCTAAAAGTTCAAGCGGGTCAGATAATTTATCACGCGGGTCCCTGGTTCGCCATCCCTGCCCTAGTCGTTGGTGATAAAACGATTGGAAATGTAAACAATTTGAACGAATAAAATTTAATAAGACTCATACTTTGACGAACACTGATTTTTTGCTCATTAACCTTATCTTAGATTATTGATTCGGAGACTATACATTTGTTATTTTTGTGTTAGTGTTAAAATTGTTATCAAACGTAACATCATTTCATACGCTAGCAATTGAACACTAAATAAACATTTTATTACGAAACAATCTCCTTCCCCTATTCTCATTTATTTTTATTGCATGATACACCAATTTTTTTTTTTCATGAGATATACTTATCATATGATAAATGTTATTAGTTAATACCGTAACTAGAATAACATATTAATCGAAAAATTCCAAATATCTTCTCGCAATCGATTTTTTTCCAATATCTACATTTCGACAAATATAATTAGACGCTAATAGTAATTAAACTTTGATATATGTCGAAATAAATTCTGGGAAAGGTGTTTTTTCGCTATTCCAACAGATGTTTCAACATCCATTTTTTAAATAAAAAAATACAATTTATAACGTAAAACATTGGAGTCTATTGGGCTGCCAATATCTTAACAAGGGGCTCGGTAAATGGTATCCATTTTTTTATCCGTGTTCGCTCTCAATGTCGAGCATATGGCCTCCTAATGAAGGTATCTTAATAAAAGTTATTTTTCTACGAGAACTGCTTGTTACTTAGTCGCTCAACCTCTTTTCCAAAGAGAGTAGTAGGGATAGAATGATAAGGATAAGACAGGACTTGTGATTAACTAATAGTAGCGCCCAGTTGAATTGAAGGATCGGAAGAGTGGGAGGCAATCTTAAGACATCGCAAACACCCATGCCTTCGAACAGGAAATAGATTAATCGATTGCAAAAAATGCTGTTTCGTACTGGAACTCGAACCCGTGAGGTCCAACACGGAAGCCTACAACGCTGAATGAAAAAAAGAAGGGACAACTATTTTTAAAATTTAACCATCTACAGAAATTGCAGTTATGTGGTGATTTGATCTAAGACAAATGATTTTCGTATCGTAACAAGAGGCTCGCTGGCCGCGCCAAAATTTAACAAGGGGCTCTTTTTTGTTTTTTATTATTGTTATAATTAGTACTATTAAAATCCCGGGATTTTGGGATCACAAAATTGGACGGAATCCCGGAATAGGAGACTATATTGAGCACATATCCGTAGCTAACGACACTGACCACTGAACTACAGTCACGGCATTTTCATTATGTTGTAAATATTATTCACTATTTAACAAAGTGTAGTTCTGAACGTCTGATCGTGTATGGCATACATCATATAAAACTCGTTATCACACCATGTACAAGTAATTGATAGGAAATTGGTTATTAATAGAGATGTAAAAAATCCACTTGGAAATTGTAAGTGCGTAATATTATTCAATACAGTAATAATTACTCCGTGGCACAGTGAATAGAGAATTCTTCTGACATGCGAGAAACACTTGCGGGAATACGATCTGTTAAAAAAAACTTGATATCTTAATTTGATTCATAGAAATATCCACTATTAATCATAACATCATTATTTATATTTCACATTCTTGTTAATATGTCAATATAATATATATAGCTCAGTTCCCGGTTTAGCTCTACGTAAAAATATATATATGACATGGAATTTAGAATATCAAAACAAAAAGAAACGTTCCTTTGCCGTAAATATTACCCTTTTTAACCCTTTCTTAACTAAGATGTGTAAATAGTGCACAAACCTTCTAATCAGGGGTGGGCTGGAGGGGGCTCGGAGAGGCTCGCGCGAGCCCCTTGTTAAATTTGACTAAAGCCGGCGAGCCCCTTGTTAATTTAAGAGAAAACAATATTCTCAGATCAAACTAGGTATTGTCTGTCGGTGAGCCCCTTGTTCCATTAAAAAAAATATTCTCAGATCAACAGTAATTGCTGTGGATGGTTTATATGTAATATGAAGTAAAAGACTTAGTTACATTTGGAAATTTCTTGTAAAATACAATTATTACGGGTCCATACAAAAAGATATCATGAGTTTTTAATTTATGTAGCAGTATATGTTTACACAATACAAGCATATTAAGTAACATTCGATTGATTTCATAATTGTTGCGAATCATCATATGTGATAAAGAGATATATTAGCACCGCGAATATCTCTCAGGCTAACCGAGCTCTTTGTTAACATTTTGGCAGCCCACCGCTGCTTCTAATCATTTACATTTCTCTATATATAATAAATACTCGGCCTAAAATTCAGATAATCCTCCCTTATACAAATACGCATTGAGTAATGCAATAATAGAAATATTGTAGTAGTGTTATATAATTGTCATGATTCACTCCCGTTTGCCTGATGTGCAACGGATACACAGCTTAAGAGCGCGTGCTTTTTTTTGCACAGTAAGGAAAGGGTTAATGAGTTGGTTATTAAAGGCATACAGATCGAATAGAAAATATCGACCAATAATCGACAAAAGAACTTAAGCGACACAACTCGGTAAATAACGTTTTAAGCCAATAATTATTCACTACAGCCCAAGGCAGTGGTTTCTAAACTTTATGTTACTACGCCTCCCTTTGAACACATATAAATATCTTCGCGCCTTCCCATCCTTTATTTCATATAATAATAAAGACAGCAGATGTCTGTCCTTGGACCCAAACATAATACGGTGGTCGTAAAAACGTTCATGCTGAAATATTTCTAAAGTAAATCGATAATAAAACCTCATTTTTTTCAAAATATCGCCTTAAATACTACAGGAATGGTTTATTTTACAATCCGTGATAGCTTTGTGAATATTTTAGCTCAAATTAGTGGAAATTAATTATGTTTTCGAATAAAATTATTCCAAATATGATACGCGTTATTATGGTCACCATTGGAGCTTAACAGATTGTCTCTAAAATACGTTTGACTTTTTGTTCAAAACCGTATTTAATTTGCTGGTAATATGAGTAAAATCTGAACCCAGAGTAGTCTATTGGTGATGAGTAAATCTAGTGAGAGTGCAAAGTGTTTCAGGGCAAACAAATATTTTAAACTGTTACCGCCTCCCTTCGCAATAGTCCACGCTTCTCAGGTTGGAAATCACTGGCCTAATGAGTCAGTGACAAAAAACTGCGTTATCTCATTCGCGTGATCTTTTTTAGCGCCTGCATTTTAGTGTTTTGACTTATTATCGTTTTTTTCTACGTGTACCCCGGTTGAGAAACGCTGATCTTCAGAACTGAAAATAGTCGAACAATTTTATAATAATATGAGAATAGACATTGACCATATGTTACTATTTAACATACTAGCAGCACTTAAGGAATTATTTTTTAAACCTAATTTAAAAAAACCTCCTGTAAAATTTATAAATTGTCGGTTACAATGTTTTGCCTATTACGGGTCGATATCGTCACCGTACTGGCAGAAGTTGGTAAGTAACAAAATAAAAAAAGATGAGGTAAGTACACAATGAAATTTTTGTAGATAAATACTTTGTCTGGAATAACTCAGTTGGTGCATTTATTGTACTATTGTAGTTTTGTAAAACAGCATTTTTTATTTGTTATTATTATCAATTCAGATTATAAAGCAGGCAAATTACCGTACATATAAATTGCTAACTTTATTTATGTCAGATTGGCATAAAACATCTATCTATATTTTGTTGTGACAATTATTTATGAAACATATAGATCGTGGCTAGATGCTTTACCCTTTGCACTAAAAGCTAAAACCTTTTATTTGATGTTTACTTACAGAACTATCAACTTGTCATTTAATAACTTTTTCCAGTATGGTAAAGATATTTGAATCACAGATTTTTTTTTTCGGTGCAAAAATTTAGCTACCACAGCTGACATCCCACATCTCGGCAATCCCCGTTTTTTTCATATAAAACTCGCATTGGGCGTACACACAGCAGCATTGTACAGTTGACCCAACATATACAGTCCAGGTAATTGGCTGCTTGTTTGTTGTCGACATCAGTAGCTAAATTTTGCTCGTGTATTTTGACTCTTAACGTTTTCTGTCGGTATACTGATGACATTTAAACTTTGCATATTTTCATGCTTTTATCGGTATTTATTTTTATTCAATTACGATAAAGAATGTTATTAATTTATATTGTTATCGCAACATGCAACAAAATTAATAAATATTAATGAAACAATTTAAATGATAATTTATAAAATAAATTATACGAACGTAATCTGTTGCTTTGATTAAATTTCAATTTATATAAATATAAAAATATATTACTGCGCAGCGGTAAAGCATATAATTTACAGAAAAAAACGAAGCACTAATGGGTTAAGCACGCTGTAGAAATTAATTAATAAACTATAAATTAATATGGTGCTAGCTACAGCACGTAGATAAGTTAGCAACAAAAACATGTCTGTTTGGTAAATGCTGTTTGCTAGTCAGTGACGTGCTTTATTATGTCTTGTATTAATTGATCAGCATTTAAATCAACTCTTGAACATTATTTAACATTATATCTTAAGTAATCTTTTTATTAAAAAAGTGCCGGAACGCACTTCTTGTCAATATTCCTTTTCCAATTGTCTGATAAATGTGGTGCATATGGGTTCTTAGCCCGTAACATGCCATCCTACAAAATTACTTTCCCTGCCATGGTGGCATCTTAGTTTCACTGTTTATTGACAGTATTTAAACCTAAGTTAGCAGCTAAAAAATAATTTAAAAAATGTTTATGTGCTAGAATACCTAAAATGATAAATACTTATTGACACTATTGAATGATTTAATGGCTCAACTATTTACGATTGCGTCATGGGCATGGAGGTATTTCAAAAGTGTTTTTTACGATACTTGTTTGTTACTCAGTTGCTCAAACTATCTTTTTGTCTCCTGAAGTGTAACTCCACGAATACATAAATCGCCCACGTCAGCTGCAGTACATTTGTTAAAGGGTCCAAATATTTTTTTCTCTGTCCAAAAACTTGAGCTAGTGAATTTAATTTTTGATTTTTAATATAAATATTTACGTTGACATCACAGTTCAAATATTGCAGGTCTAAATTTAGTTTTGACAAATCTCAGAAAGCGTAACATATCAAGACAAGATCCGAAAATCAAAAGATTTCAAAGCAGATTTTTTTTGTTGCAAGTATTGATTTGAAACATTTAAAAAGCTGAGAAAAAATATGCCAAAACGCTGTTCCACCGCGTTACATAGGAAATAATACGTTGGTTTGTATTTCAACCTCACGTTCATTTTCATCTTGGTAACCAAAACTAACCCAACATAACCTAGTCACATATTTACGAACACGGCTCATGAAGTGATTATGCAACCTGGAGTCTTATCCTATCACTTATATCCTTATTCTTTTCGAAAAATAAAAGTTGATCAACTGACTGACAAGCAGCTCTTGTAGAGAAACTTCTGTTGAGATAAACTTCATTCAGATTCTGTATGCTTCACATTGGTAGAGGAAATTGTAAAAAATGAATAAGTCTGAGAATGCTATCCAACTATAAGCAACATGTGTATCAGCTTATAACACAACCAGTGAAATGAAAAAACTACTATTTAATTTAATTAATAGTAGACGCCAGATCAGCGATAATCAACTTATTTTTTGTCTGGGACGTACGCCATTGTTTGCAACATTACGTGGGCCGCAGCATTTTAATAGTTATGCGTTAATATACCCTATACTTTACAAAATATACATAGTGACGTAACATAAATGTAAGCAGCGGTGGGCTGCCAATATCTTAACAAGGAGCTCGGTAAATCTTATCCATTTATTTGTATCCATTTTCGCTCCCAATGTGGAGCATATGGCCTCCTAATGAAGGTATCTCAACAAAAGTTTTTTTTTCTACGAGAACTGTTTGTTAATTAGTCGCTCAACCTCTCTTTTCCAAAAAAAAGTAGTTAGGATAGAATGATAAGACTAAGGCAGGACTAGTGATTAACTCGAACCCATGAGGTCCGGCACGGAAGCCCACAACGCTGAATGAAAAAATGAAGGGCTACTAAGTCTTGTTTCATAATAAAATTTAACCATCTACAGAAATTGCAGTTAGGTGCTGATTTGATCTAAGACGAATGATTTTCTTATCTTAACAAGGGGCTCGCTGGCCGCGCTGAAATTTAACAAGGGGCTCGCGCGATCCCCCTCGAGCCCCCTCCAGCCCACCCCTGAATGTAAGTACATAAAAATACAAATGTATACAAAACATTCACGCGTTTATTTAAAGTTTTGCCAACAATACCAGATTTTCAAAAGAATACCGTTTGTTTTGGGCCACACATAAAATCTAAGTGGGCCGCAGTTTGTGTATTGCCATGCCTGATCCATGAAAATATTTATTATTCTAAGACTTTATTCATCAACAATTTTTTCAATTGGTATTTTAATATACGGTATATTTTATGTTTGAAGCAACAAATCCATACTATTCCAAACCTTTAGAACGCCACTGATTGATATTGGTATGTTATACAAAGATATTTTTCAAAGTATGCTCATATCACACTATGTACAATGATAAACGCTTCGCTCGTGAGACTTTATAGGCATTTAGTAATGACATCAAATAGTTTCCACATCTAGTTAACCCTTTAAAAAGCAGTATGTTTATAATTTCACTAATTATAATATATATTTTAAAATCAAGTTTGCGGGTAATGGGGTGGACATTCGTGCATTATATTCGGAATTGTAATTACTGTATAAAGGAAACTGTGATCCAGGAATTCATAACTAATTTTCACGGTGTTGAAAATGCAATATTAAAAATTAACCTGGTGTCTTTCATCTTTTACAGAGAGACCGTATCAAATTTGAATCGTTGAAATTATGTACACTCCCACAGATTTTGTCACTAACGACCCGGGTTTCGCGTTTCGGGGTCTTCCGGCGTTCAAGTGCACGGAAGGCGAAACCCGGGTCGTTAGTGACAAAATCTGTGGGAGTGCACATAATTTGAACGATTCAAATTTAATATTGAAATTCCACCAAGCACCTTCAGTCGAAATCTTAAATAAGAGACCGTATCGTATAATATAATGGCATTCTTAGAACAAAAATTAAGGAAAATATTTTGCTTTAAAACATCTCCATTTAATTGTGATTTCGACTAATTAAATTCCAAAAAAACGACCCTACATCAATTTTGATATTGATAAGTTGAGAATAATAAATATTATCTACTTTTTCCGTAAATAGCAGGGCTGTAGAGTCCAAAAGACGACTCCCGAATCTGAATTGATATTTTAAAATATTTCCGCTTCACTAACACTATTAGATCATTCAACTTACTTTTCTAGTAAATATGATGAATTGACTAATATAATTTAGAATTTAGACTGAAGGTGCTTGATGGAAATTCAACGTTAATTTAAAATATATTTGAATATATTGTACATAATGAAAATAATTCTAAATTAATTGACTAATAATTTTTCAATTTCTTTTTTTTTAATAATTTATCTCCGGTTTTTACGACTCTTACTCCGAAAAAAACCACTCGAATCCAACTCAGACTCCAAGTCCATCTCGTCCGACTCCATCTGAAGATGATTTTCAAAGAGGCGTAATACGTATCACAATTTGTTACCTGTGGAATAAAAAAGTTGTTAGTTTTTATTTCATATTTACAATGAATTCCCTCAAAGCTACTACCGAATTCATCGAGGTAAAGAATAATACGAGGCTAAATTATAGTTAGTTTCGTTTTACACCCAATACTTTTTATACGCGATTTTGTTTTTATGCATTTTTTTCATACATTGTTGATACTTTTTTACGCGGATTTGAAATCGATTTATCAAATTATATGAAAGTGAGGTTTTTTTACTCGCCACTTTCAGGAACCAATGTACAGTATAACCCTCAATTACACTACCCTGAATTACGCGCTAGCTTGAAATATTCGCCACAAATCCCCCAATTGCACGGTCGCATTCCATTGTCGTTACTAAGAGACGGTCGTCTGTGCCGCGCATACAGTCAAATGTTGGCTAGCGTCTGTGTATTCAACACGTGCCAGGCTATACACGCATAGCTGGGCGTCTGTCTGTGTGCGGGATATTTACTACTACAAAAACTAAATATTTCGTCCATATCATTTTTTTTGCAAAACTACGGAAAATCTTAGTTTTGCGTTTTCCGCGGAAAAAAACCAAATCCCTAATTTTGTATGAGATTCACACCCCCAATAACACGGTCTCAACTATAGTGTAAATGGGGGTTTTACTGTATCGCGTAAAAAAGGATTAGTTGTATTATAATTCGTATACATTCTATCCGTATCACACAACTTGTTACTAAGTACCTCACGGTTACCCCAGACTCATAATTCATATTTAAATATATCGCCTTGCCTTGTAAATCTTTGTATACGCTCCGTCCATATTGGGGGCCTCTTCTCCGCTCATTGTTAGTGTGAGAAATATCATTTAACCCGCCGCCCCCTTTTGGTATTTAAAGAGAATATTATTAATCTCTCAAGTGAGATAAGATGGACACGTTTTCAATAATGTTTCTACAGGTTGCACGATCTCAAAAACATCGCCATGCCTAACGATCCTCCCCGTTACAGGGATATAAAATTAATACCTACTGCAGACGTTTGTAATTTCAGCATCTCGAACAGAAAACTTCTGATTACTTCTGGCGACAAAACAGTTGGAAATTTTCAATCAACTATCATCATTGACAAACAAAATTCCGTAAATGATCGCTAGCGTATTAAATTTATCGCCAGGCAATACACATAAGTCATACAGATTTACCGGTCACTTTTCCGAACCTATCCTAACCTATTGTTATATTGTATCATTTAAAATCTACATATTATTTAATGCCGCCTGTGTGGTCGAGTGTTCAACATCGTTGGCTACCGCTACGGAGGGCACGGGTTCGAATCCCAGTACGGGCAGTTTAATAAATTGATTTTTCAGTCGATTTATGAATTTCTGTTCAAAGGCATGGATGTATGTGATGTCTTGAATTCCCCCTTCCCACCCATCCTATCCTATGAACGGGGCGTATCGAGAGCGATTAGCTAACCACTAGTCCTGTCCTAAGCCCTTTCCTTCTATTCCTACTCTCTTTGGAAAAAGAGAGGTTGAGCAACTGAGTAACAAGCAGTTCTCGTAGAAACACTTCTGTTGAGATAAACTCCATTAGGAGTCCATATGCTCCATATTGAGAGCGGACATGGAAAAAAAATATATATTTTAAACTGTTTTTGTGATGTAAGTAACTGTAAAAATACAATATCTAAACATCATGCAAGGTTCGGTTAGTTGTAAATTGTCGTATTCGTGAGTTTAATACAATAAGATCTTGTCAATTGGTATTTGTGTTGTCTTTTGTCATTCAGGTTTTTATATCTATTATTTCTTTGACTTTAAACAAAATTTTAAAACTTATTGACAGTTGACAATAAATACAAAAATGTGTTTGTAGAACAATTCTGCCAAAATCAACAGCAAGGTAAAGTATAATATTATAAATAATTTGGATTTTATTTTCAATCATTTATGAGTCTTCAATTTTATCTATTTTTAATAACACGGGCCAAATTAAATAGTAAGATTAAGCAAGGGAAAAAAATGTGTTCAATTAATATGCCCCATTACCGAAATAGCATCTCAGCATAAAAATGCAAAGGAGGGGCCCGAGCGCAGTCCACGGGCGTTATAAAGATTAATTCGGAAACAATAACAGATCCGGCGTAAGAGATAGGCGCGTGAGCTATTGCCTCGCGGTGTCTGGTGAGAATTGATCCGTAGACCTTGCATTTGGCAACCGCCATTTCGCTGGATAACATAAGAAACATATTTCGTATTAATTTAGTTTCTTTGAAGTTACCACTAGTAGAAATAGTATTCGTTTGACTAAAAATCAAATTGTTTATATGGGGGAAAAAACGGATATTTAAGAATGTTTAATCTTAAACACAACAATAATTCTTTTTGTTTATTTAGATTTTTTTAATTGTCTATGTTAATATTTTCGTAGCTATTATTTCTTTTTTTAAGCCATGTCCGCATCTAATGTGGAGCATATGGCTTTATAATGAAAGTATCTCAACAACGTATTTCACAGATTTAAATCCCAGTACGAACAGCATTTCTGTTCGAAGGCATGGGTGTTTGTGATGTCTAAAAATTCCCTCTCGCCCTTTCCGATCCATAAATAATTGGGCGTAGCGAAAGCGATTAGTTAACCACTAATCATGTCCTAGTCTTATCCTTCTATCCCTATAACTCTCTTTTAAAAAGAGAGGTTGAGCGATTAAGTAACAAACAGTTCTCATAGAAAAAGTTATGTTGAGATACCTCCATAAGGATACCATATAATCCACATATCCCACCACGTAATAATCCGCATAATCCACCCGTGATATCCGTCGCAAAAGTCAACGGCGTTGATCACTGCGCCATGAATCCGTCAGATTATTATTTAATTAAATAAAAAGCTTATGTCCCAACTGGCAGATCATAAATAAAAAAATATGAAATATATGTATAACACTATTTATATTGTCATTTATCATTTTCGGAAACGGTGGGAACGACATCACAAACACCCATGCCTTCGAACAGAAATCGATCGAAAAAATGCTGTTCTTACTGGGACTCGAACTTGTGAGATCCGGCACGGAAGCCAACAACGCTAACCGCTGCCCCATAAAACCTGACACAAGATATTGCAGTAATAAAAAAATCATAATACTTACTATTTCAGTCGTTTTTTTTTGTTACGTTAAAAAGGTTGTTTTGAAAATGTGACGTTATTTAAACAAAGAGGGTAATAGTTTTTTTGCTGATATGTTATCATTATTTATTAAAAGGGAATCGAAAATACTCAAAACTATGTAATGTAATTTATAGACGTCCGAAGCGGCGTAGTTTAACACTTCCGTTCCCATGATGCAATCGTAAATAGTTCTAATTTAAGATTTCGACTGAAGGTGCTTGGTGGAATTTCAATATTAAATTTGAATCATTCAAATTATGTACACTTTAGCTCTACAATTAAGCTCTTTTTCCAGGAAATTTTAGAAATTAATAGGGCACAGTTACATAGTCTTCCGATTTTGAACGAGATATTAAACCTTCCTGGCTCTCCACTTCTATACCCTATATAAATAATATCATAAAACCTTTGCCGACAAACAAATAAATATAATTCTAAAAACCACTCACTACTCAAATCTTTGGGAATTCCCATGAGCTTACCCTTTTTCGCCAGCGATGGCTTTAGACTCAGTGATACATTTATTTAATATATAAACACGAAACATCCATTTACTAAGCGTCAGTTCAAGTTCATCCGTGCGCTTGAACGCCTGAAGATGCCGAAAGGCGAAACCCGGGTCGTTAGTGACAAAATCTGTGGGAGTGTACATAATTTGAATGATTCAAAAGTAAATAGTTCTCTTAATATTGTCAATATTTTAGGTATTTTAGCATATATACATTTTTAACATTATTTTTTAGCTGTTAACTTAGGTTAAAATACTGTCAATAAACAGTGAAACTGAGATGCCATCATGGCAGGGTACGTGATTTTTTAGGATGGCATGTTACGGGTTAAATACTCAAATCCCGCTACGGCGTAGAGGGGTAATTTTTATACGATTTCAAATTAAGCCTTTAAGTAAATCAAATAGAATGATTTTTTTGTATTTTAATTTTACTCGTGTAGTAGAACATTAGCCAAGAGTTCGAATCAGTTTTTAGTTTATTTGTAAAAATTGCGATGTTCTATCTGATGATGATTCTTAAAGAAGCACAACACTTGTCAAAATTGATAGTATAACTAATGCCAAATGATATTTTAGAGAAAGAAAAATGAGTTGGATGTGTTATAATATCCTAGATATATTTAAGTATAGCAAAGGTGAAGTGAGCTTAGTTAATACACACTATACATATTAAATAAAAATAAATGAAATCCACCAAAACACAAAGTGAAGTTGTGATTGTACTTAAAAGTTTTACCATTTATTACTTAATTCACTTCGCCTCTTGAGGGCTCATTTTATATAAAAAATGTATTTTTTTGTAAGTCTACTGAATAACGTGACAATGAACTGATTTTGAATTCAAAATAAAGAAATAATTGAAGAACAGACTCTGACTGGAAAGTCGCCCGGGGGCCAATCTTTCCAACACCTGCCCAATCCAAATGGGCGTTTCGGTTAACACGAAAGGTGTAAACCAGAACTGTGCGGTGTCCGTCCAAATAGCATACCTACCCTGGACCACAATAAATATGCAGCACCATCCATGCTCTTCTTTAAACGTCCAGTGATCGACAATCCTGATAACAATGCAGTAATGATGTACGCACGATTTTTTTAACTCTGCGTCTGGAATCAGGAGTGCTTTACTGATATATTTTATTAAATATCATCGATGGACTTTTTATAATCTTCGATCATAATATTGAGTACATCGATGTTTTAATTTAATCTTAATTTACTAACGGCTAGAATTACTTCGTCAATTAAACTTAGGAGATAGAAACAACTTCACAATTTAACTATTTAATAGAATATAACAATTAAAAATATATTCATTTATTTGATTTTATTTTATTTAACAGTCGGCTGCTTGGTCAAAAGAACTGCGTATTACTAAGTTGCTCAAACTCAAAGAAAGTAGGAATAAGGCTAGGGCAAGACGTTATTTCCATGTCCGTTCCCTAGTCGGAACCTATGGCCACCACATGATCTCTCTAAGATTCTCTGTCACCCGCCAGTCTTCTTGCTTCCTCCCATGTCATTCCAGCGTCCCGTAGCTCCGCCGAGTACATCCTATGGATGGCCATCAGTGACCTTCCACGACGGCGCAATCCATCTGGTAGGTAAAAGAGACTAGCAGAATTCAGGCGTTCTTGTGGCATCCGCAGCACATGTCCAAGCCAGGTCCATCGTGGCTTTTTTATTTTGCCGCACTCCCAGTATTGAACAGGACTAGTTGTTAGTTAATCGCTCTCACTACGCTCCGTTTTTTTGGAATAGGACGAGTGGGAGAGAGAATTCAAAACATCACATACATTCATGCCTTTGAACAGAAATCTATTAATCGATTTAAAAATCCATCTGTAAAAATTGTCCGTACTGGGATTCGAACTCTTGACCTCCGTATTCTAAGCCAACGATGTTGACACTCGACTACGCAGAATAACAATTAAGCATATTTTATTTGGTATTTTTTCTGATTAATAGATATAATCGAAAGAACACAAGAATTCTAAATTTAATCAGTTGTCCTGATCATATTGAATAAATACGGAATTAGTACAAAGGAATGTTTTATTTTTTCAAATAAAATACTTATCCACTGAGTGTTGACAGTGACTCATTAAACATGAGCCACATGTAATTGCAAAAATCTCTCGATTAAAATTCAATGCGTAATATGCAACAATCGTGGATTTTTTTGTGACCCTCCTTAACAATTATTAGCTGGCGATACTTGCTGTCCGTACAATAAAAGACAAACTATAATTATTATTGTGTGGGCACTTGGCGGTAACTATTTTTCGCATCATTTGCCCCACTGCACTTCCGCTGATATCTTTCCGGGCTATAAAGCATAATCGAAAACATAAAGCACAATTCATAACACCAGAGCAATAAACAAAAAAACATTATTGAATTCGAACAATATTATTGTGTGAACAATAAAAAGATTATTGAATCTTTAAAACTGTGTCCACTATCATTTGTTTTGTGTTTCACGAATCAGAAATTTGAAATTCGCCATTTACGAGCATTTAAGTGCAAAGATAGACTCGAGCTAATTGTGACCAGATTATTACAAGGTTCTAAGTGTAGATTTTTGGCGAAATTAAAGTAACAGTGAGGCGTCTTCCAAACACCATTAATGGTATTAATTGTTACTCTGCGCTGCTAAAAATCTACACTTAGAACTTAGTAATTCTCGGGTCGCGTAATTGTAGCGTTTCATTAGATACTGAAGATTAATCAAGCTCTTAGTCAAATTAGTTTTTTTTTGCCTAGGCAAAACAGACTAGTCTATGTAGAAAACAGTCAAATGCGTCGTCGAGTATGCATGGGCTAAAATTCCAACGCGGGCAATTTAAACTATTCAAGAAATTAAAAGATTCGCTTACAAATGTATGGAATGATGTCTGTGGTATCTAAAAATCTTTCTGACCCGTCTTATTTAAAAAAAACACAGGTCATAGTGACAGTGATAAGCCAACCACTAGAACTATCATTTTATTTTTTCTGTCTCAAAAAGAAAGGTTAAGCAACTGACTACAAAAAGTTCTCTTAGAAATAATTCTATTCCGATAAGTTCCACTAATAATTCCCATTGAAAATGGACAATATATATATTTTCTAAATTAGTAGCTCATCTTAGGTTAAGCCAATCTTAATACCGTTGCATATTTTTTTCTAGTTAGGGGCATTCCCCAGGAAGGAAATTAATTTCCTTTATAATTTATTCGGAAATGACGCACGGCCAGATGACAATTAAGATTGTACCTATATTTGATTGAGACACGTACCATAAAAGCTCACATTTATATGGTCCTTGCATGTTCCGTAAAATATATTATACCGAATATTTCTACTAAAATAATAATATCATCAAACTATGTACAGTAAAACCCTCATTTACACTAAAGTCGGAACAGTTTAATTCGGGGCAGAGTAATTGGGGATGTGAATCTCATACAAAATTAGGGATTTGGTTTTTTCCGCAAAAAAATCCAAAACTAAGATTTCCGTTAATTTTGCAAAAAAAAAATATTTAGTTACCAAGTGATAAAATGCAAGGCGCTCCAAAATCCCACACATAGACAGTCACCCGCTATACGTGTATAGCCTGGCACGTGTTGAATACACAGACTCTAGGTAACATTTGAATGTATGCGCGGCACAGACGACAGTCTCGTAGTAACGACAATGGAATGCGACCGTGCAATTGGGAGATTTGCGGCGAATATTTCAAGCTAGCGCGTAATTCGGGGAAATGTAATCGGGGGTTCCACTGTAGTATATTTATTTAGCGTATTGGCACCCCACCACTGGCTACACTCCGTTTCTTTTGGATCAGATGGAAAGGAAAAAATTTAGATATCATAGAATAACATAGATTTATTCAAAACAAGAATTTTTTTTGTAGGAAGATATTGAAAATCTCTAATAATGTCCAATAAAACGATGCAAATACTAAATTTTGTTATCCAGTAAATTGATCGACAAATCTGTAGAAGCTTTAAGTTTACTTTGGTCAAATAATCATTTTTTAATGTAGGTATAGTTGACGAATTGTTAGGTAGTCGTACGTTGAAAGCCAAATTGACTGTAGTGAAAAACACGTTTTTTTTAATTAATTGTATGACTAAAAATATTAGCCCCCTTTTATAACGTCATAATCGTAAATAATATATCAAAAAAACCAATTTAAAAGTAGGCGTTGTGAGCTTGAATTTCACGAGTGTCAAAGAACTGTGTTAGATACATATATTCGTTACTTATATTGCTTTGTTATATAAGGGCGGAAAATATAGTTAATTGTTTGGTATAACCGTTACACAGCCTAGTGTCAAACATTTTAGGGTTTTCGCCCTTGTCGACTTGGTGTTCCAATTCCCGTAAGTAAACTTTTGTTCGTTGATTTTTAAAAAGCAGTGTTTATCTGCATTTGTTTTTAATTTGTTCGCTAATCTGTCACCTATCCGATCTAAATCTGAATGAAAAGCGTGTGTTTTTATTAATATTCTAAGTCAGTATCCAAGATTCACTTACAGATAGAGTAAAATGGTAAAATGGGGATACGATAGCAGAAGTAAGATTTTTATTATACTTTCAATTGATTATTGGAATTTCATTCTGTCTGTGATGCGTATTTATTTTTTATCCATGTCTGTTACCAATGTGGAGCATATGGCGTCCTAATGGAGGTATGTTAACTGTTTGCTACTCAGTCGCTCAACTTCTCTTTTTAGTAGTAGGAATAGAAGGATAAGTCTAAGATATGACTTTTGTAATGTTGCTATTTCATACGAAATATCGAAATATCAATTCTGATTCACTCGCCTTCAATTACGATCTCAATTAACCTCCAGAGGCAAGAGCTATTTTCGATAAAAAAATATCTTTTAAGCCATATTAAAGTCACGGATAACTTTTATTCCTAACAAATTTTTTAAAAAAAAAAACGCAAAGTTGTTGTATAGAAACCCCGCATGACTATGTATATGGTCATGCTCATCTTTTTATTACCGTGTAATATTGTGCACGGACAGTAGTAAAGACAAAAGTGACCGTATGGGGACGCAAACATTCGGGGTTGACATATGGCTAAACGTATTTTTTTTTTAAATATTTACGATTTGACCTCTTTAGATCAACATAATTTCAATACATATTCAAAAGATAAACATTGAATTAGCACTAAAATATCATAAATTACAAACTATGAAAATTAATTTATAAAAGTGCATTATAATAAGGCTTGTATATTTATGGTCAGAATTTAAATAACATTAGTCAGAATTTATATTTAATGGTCATAATTCATAATATATCGGTCAGAAGAAATAGTCATAATTTAAATGAAATTAAAAAAAACCTAACCTAACCTAACCTACTGACCAAAAATTGTTATTAAATATTACGACCCTTAATATGTTTATTCTGACCGTTCATATTTTTATTCTGACCAAAAATTCATTTCGATTCTGACCATTTAGTTTGTTTCCTTGTAATAATGCTATAAATATGCATTTGTTTAATTTTACAACGTTGTCGAGTTTAATTGATTATTGGACCTATTGTACGAATTGATAAATAAAATTTTAACATCCCCTTCTGAGAATTTATTGTTAATAATCACAAAGAATAATATAAATATTGCCGTCTTAATGATTTGTTCTGCTATACCAGACAAACGAACAATACGTAAAAGTTTGAGTCTTCAAGTTGGCATAACAACCTTCATAAAACCTTTGAGGTATGTATACTAATTTTATGACTTTACAAATGGGTTCTCAATGTCATGATGTATATCATATTTTGGAAAAATAAACGGTTTAAATATTTCTTTAATATATGAAAGCTGTTTTACTCACATTAAACACAGGGTCAAAAAGCTTTTCTACTTACGGTTACTAAGCAGATTCCAACTATGACTATTGCACATCATGTACAATTGCGTATTTAACCGGTCAGAATTTTAATTCAGCTTCGGTCATAATTTTTAATACATTGGTCATAATTTATATTATTAAATAGTCATAATGTATCGGCCAGAATAACAGAGGGCAGACTAAATAATTAATGGTCAGAATTTGTATAAAATAGTCATAATTTAAATGAAAATAAATAAAATAAAAACTTAACCTAACCTAACCAAAATGGTTATAAAAATATGACCGTATAATATTTTTATTCTGTCCGTTCATATTGTTATCCTGACCAAAAATTGAATTTTATTCAGACCAAAAGTTTATTTGAATTCTGACCAAAAATTGATTTAAACTCTGACCATTTATTTTGTTCCCAAAGACAAATGTGAATAGTTCTTATCGATATTTGCAGTTTTGCGGATAATAAAAGAAACTAGCTGTAAGCTCGTTAACCTCAAGAGGGGGGTTTTTGTTGCATTTTTAAGAAGTCAGAAAATTTACTGGCGTGAAAAATAAATTACAAACCTATTTATTGAATAAGCCAGAAATTTTAAAAGTAAAAGAAATATACCTCGGGGCATATATCGACAGCCCTGCCCTGCAGCATTTAAATTTATATAATATATTTTTTAGAACAAAATCTGGTTTTTTATTGACTTAGCCTGATATTAATTTAATAAATTGTTCAACATCGTTGGCTACCGCTACGGAGGGCACGGGTTCGAATCCCAGCACGGGCAGTTTTATAAATTGATTTTTCAGTCGATTTATGAATTTCTGTTCAAAGGCATGGATGTATGTGATGTCTTGAATTTCACCCTCCCACCCATCCTATTCTATAAACGGGGCGTATCGAGAGCGATTAGCTAACCACTAGTTCTGTCCTAAGCCCTTTCCTTCTATTCCTACTCTCTTTGGAAAAAGAGAGGTTGAGCAACTGAGTAACAAGCAGTTCTCGTAGAAACACTTATGTTAAGATAAACTCCATTAGGAGTCTATATGCTCCATATTGGGGAGCGGACATGGTAAAAAAAAAATTGTTCAAGAAAAACCTTTTTTAGATCCTTTTTCCTGGTTGCAATCTCACGACCCTTAAAAGTAAAATTTATATACTAACTCGGCATTTTCAGCTTCCATCCTTTTGATACAACGTGTGTTAAGTTGTTTACATTGTGATTATCGAAAAATACTGTTTTGGAAAAACTGAGGGTTACATCCCTTTTCCTTTCCACAGTCGAAATATAATACAAGGTGAGATTTTTACACCTGGCTGTAATAAACGATACAATGGACTGTAGCGTTTTATACATAAAATAAAACAACCTTATTTTTCCAGTGTTTGTTATGTTTAAAATCCCTGCCTTTCAAATATTATTATACTCGATTGTATCTGATATATACTTCTGCGTAAATAGCGCCCATACATCAAACTTTATTATTGATTGTCTGCATCGCGGTATAATGCGAGGGTATGCCCATTTCAGGCACTGGCAATGGTAATAAACCAATAACGAATGGATGATTGTTTATTTTTTCAACTTTGTTCGCTAATAACAGTAATACTAATGAATATTAAGACGATTTAACACGAATTACAAAGCAGTGCAATTATTAAATGACTCAATTATTTGCGGTTATAGACCATTTTAAATCGATTCTTACCTGAAATATAAATGTAAATTCAGATGACTTCAGATCACAAAGACTTTGGTCTAGTTGGTAAGAGCTTGCTCTACCGATCAGGTGGGCCCGGGTTCGATTCCCGGTAAGGTAAATGTCAAATTGGATTTTTTTCAATTTTGATTTGAGATCTAAGACATGGGTGTTTGTGAAGTCAATTCTCCTTGAGTTAATCTCATGTGACTTTCAAAAATTCTCGTCGAGTATATCTCGAATGATCTTTCAACTTGAAAATATTTGACGCATTGGCGTAAGCTGTAATGTCAAATTTTTTTTTTTAATTAAATAAAAAAAAAATCTAATCACAAAAATGTTTGTTTTCAGTTAAATTTACATTTGCTAATGCCATAATTATTGAGCTCATTTAGAAACGAATCGAGCCAAGTGGTATTTTAGAAAAAAAAAGTTAAATGCGTTTTAATATTCTACAAGTCTTAAAGTATCTTAAAAGTGACGTAACCTCGGATAATACGAATTGCAATAGTCTAAAATAAAAATATGCAATCTACCAAAACACCAAATTAAAGACGTGATTGTAATTTAAATTTAAAGAAAAAAGTTTTACCATTTTACTAGTTGGCTCACTTCACCTCTCGAGGTTTAATATTGTTTGCTGATTAAAACCTTTATCTAGTACAAGGATGGTGAAAATGCGGCACGCGTGGCACGTTTGATAATTTGGATGGAACGCGAACGATTTCCAACTTCAAAAAAAATAATTTGTAAGTAGTTGATTAAATAATCTGTGAAATATTAATTTATTTCGTGTTATTAATTTTCAAAAGTTTCCCAAGATAAACGACAATCGTTTAAAAAACCATTTGTTATTTTTTATCATTTTGTTAAAATATTATTACTGCTTGGGCGAGCCACACAATCGAGAAATAATGTTTGACATACAATCCTTTAAAAGACAGGGGATATTTTTATCGACAAAAAAATTTAAAAATTATCTTAAGACAAAATATAGCTTTCTATTATTTTTCATGTATTTACATTCAGTTATATAAGTTTATAAATAACAATGTTACATTTGTGTTTTAAATAATATTTATTTAGTCTTTTTATTGCCAATCCATTGAGAATGCTACGATTATTTTATAAATAATTTATTATAAAAATGGGTTGTATAATATATCAGTTAAAATTTCTCAGTTTTGAGTCGAGTGAAACTAGTTCTGAACATTTTAAATAATAATATTTTTTCACAAGTTTTGACAGCGAACGCCTTAAAGTGATTAAAGCTTAACTTTTAATTTAAAAAAGACTATTTATTGTTGGCGTTTTTTTGCAAAAAAAATATATTACCCAACTATTACAAATAGGCGATGAGAAACTATAAACTGTTAAATCGTGTTAAATCTAAACGATAAAGCACGCTTAGCGAAAATTGTTATCTTCTCAAAAATACGCTAAATAATTATTTCCGCCCGATTTTTTGTTATAACAAAGGCACTGTTATGATTGAAAGCACGCAAAAATTGCAAAATGCATTTATAAACACCAAACCTATAATAAAAATCGAATTCGTGCCTGCAAATTGATACTATGACGAAACTATACAATTTAATCATACATTGGTTTATGGTCGTGCTTTTAAAGAAAATTTACAATACGTACATGTATCAACGGTTCAGTTGCATAGTGCTTCAACTAGAATTTGATAGTTTTGAAATACAGCTGACCAAAGAAGTATTGACACGTTTAAGCTGGGGTGTAAAAAAATGATAATTATTATTTGTCACACCTTTTAAGTGAATCCCTAAGTCATTTACCTCAATTCAATAAAAATTTAGTGCAACGTTGACCAAACCATCAAATTATATTTCGAATTGTATGTACAGATATGAATCTAAAAGAAGATTGTTTGTATTTCTTTATTCCATATGCAAACATCTGCCTACCGAAAGAAAACTACTATAATTTTCTAGTTGTACTTTTGTTGAGCTATTGAAGAGAGGTATTTTGAATATAATGGGTAATAAATATAACTTAAATCATCAAATATTAGACTTATCGTTCTATGGAACTAAGCCATTGATATGTGACAGTTAAAGTATTCTTCTAGCCGATCTACAAATCAACTATTCAATTTATAGCCAGTTACAGTGCACACAAGTACAACAAATGTACACTTTAATTAACTTACCCTCCCCTACCCACCACTGTTTTTCTATTCGTTATTTTTATATGGCATAATCCAGTGGTGTGACAAACGTTAAACGTATCTACAGACTGGGAGTGTCTTAGAAGCAACTAGTGGCACAGGGCACGCAAATAGCTCACTGCAATTCATTATTTCGTCCCGTCTTTATATCGGTTTCGATAGTTGGTCTGAAGATGCATCTCAAAAAAGCATAACACGTGTCATGGTTTTTAACAAAATCAGTAAAATAACTAAGTTATACATTTTTTAATATTGCAGTATTTTATTCAGATAATATTCTGATTTTAGTTACAGTTTATAGTAAGCGAATATGGCCGGAAAAAATAAGAAAATTTATTACTTTGTTTGCAACTGGTCTCAGACAACTTTTCGATAATTAAGTAAACCTTATATAAAATAATTCCAAGCAACTTGTGCAAAGCACTCCACCTTTAACAAGAAACGTATTAATTTTACATGATACGTGCAAGTATATGTATAGAGCTGAAGTAATTTGGTCCAGTAACATCTCTGTTATATTCAAGTCATGGTATTATTAATTTAATACGCGTTTACAAGTGTTATTTTAGCAGCCAGCCATAGAGGCCTAGTAGGTTTACTTAATCTCTTGTAATACATCTCCATCAAACATACCTGTTATTATGGTGGCCGCAGATATCCAACTTGCATACACCCGACGCTATCTATGTCTGCCTGATACATTTTTATCTTTTACATATAAGCTAGTATGTATCGGTTAAAATAAAAAATAAATCAAAAATCGAAAGTTGACTTAATTAAAATTATTCAAAAAGCCTGTTTTTTTATCCATGTGCACTCCCAATGTGGAGAATATGGCCTCCTAATCAGCGGTGGGCTGCCAATACGTTAACAAAGCGCTCGCTTAATCGCAAAGCAATTTATCACCCCTATGCGATTATATGCAATACTTCAATAAGAAAATGATTGTTACTTAATACACTTATAAATTGCAACAATATGCAGTTTACCGTAAAGTCATCAATGTAAATGGCTAAAAATTTACTATTGTGTATACTGGCAGCTTTCGTAAATAATACATATATGTCAGAAATTGCAGTTATGTACTAATTTGATCTGACAATATTGTTTTCTATTAAATTAACAAGGGGCTCGCCGGCCGTGGTAAAATCTAACAAGGGGCTCACGCGAGCCCCTCCTAGCCCCCTCCAGCCCACCCCTGCTCTTAATGGAGAGATTTTTCTGCGAGACCTGTCCGTTACTCAATCGCTCAACCACTCTTTTTTTCAAAGAGAGTAGTAGGGATGAAGGTATAATGCTCGAACAGTACTAATGGTTAATTAATCGCTCGTTATTGAAGGATAGGAAGGGTTGGGAGGGAAATAAAGACATCACAAACACCCATGCCTTCGAACAGAAATCGATAAATAGACTCGACACACTTTTAATGTGTTCACTGTAAAGCTTATGTACTATGTAGTTCCATGTTTATTTATCAGAATCAGGGCTGGTTTTGCTCATCAACGATTTTTAACTGAAAATTAAAAATATTTTGAAATTGTTCATGATGTTTGCACTTGGCTGTAGAGTCTTTTTAATTATTTAAATTTCACGGACATATGTATACAATAAGATCATTTTGGTATATAGTCATCATCTCACCAAGCATTATGACGGAATGACTATTTTTTTTAAATGGGTCCTAGTTGTAACTTTTTTCCGAATCCCGACTCCACAGCCCTCAATGTCCGTAATCTGTTTTGATCCTAATCAGTAAATGTAGAATAAGTATGTACATTGTTTTTAAATCATTTAATTAGTACCTACATAAACTATATTATGTAGTATAATCATAAGATTCTTTTGGGATCAGAAAAAATGGAGTTAAGTAAAAAAAAAAGTTTTGTTCTCAGCCTCTCTTAGATCTAAGAAAGTAGGGATAGAAGGATAGGGCTAGAAGAGGATTAGTGCTTAGCTAATCGCTAAACTGAACTTTAAGATTTGTGTTGTATTTTTTGAATAGTGAATTATGGTTTTATTTAGTTTTTTTAACAAAAGATAATGGTAGGTTTTTTGTACACCATTATCTGTATTTAGTTATTTTACTAATCTCGCTGATGCTTTGAAGTTAAAGGGAAATATCAATAATTGTAAATGTAAGATTTTTCTTTTTAATGGAATATTTTCTTTTTGCCGCCTGTGTGGTCGAGTGGTCAACATCGTTGGCTACCGCTACGGAGGGCACGGGTTCGAATCCCAGTACGGGCAGTTTTATAAATTGATTTTTTCAATCAATTTATGAATTTCTGTTCAAAGGCATGGATGTATGTGATGTCTTGAATACCCCCCTTCCACCAATACTTTCCTATGAACAGAGCGTATCGAGAGCGATTAGCGAACCACTAATCCTATCCTAGCCCTTTCCTTCTATTCCTACTCTCTTTGGAAAAAGAGAGGTTGAGCAACTGAGTATCAAGCAGTTCTCGTAGAAACATTTTCTGTTCAGATAAACTCCATTAAGAGTCCATATGCTCCATATTGGGAGCGGACATGGTAAAAAAAAAATCTTTTTTTATTAAAGTATGTATTTCATTTTTTCTTTATAAATTTTTACCTTTTATCTTAAAATTTTTCAAAAAAGAGTTTTTCACTTTATCTCACTGTTGCTTTGTGGTAGAGATATTATATATCCCATGCCTTTGGACAGAAAATTATAAATCAATCTATAAAAAAATTCACTCTTAACCATCTTCGTCTCAACATCTTTCTGACCATCAAGAACATAATAAGACCTAAAATCCATAAGACACGAACAAGATATTGAAGTTAACAATCAGCTTCAACTGATAGTATTTGTAATGTTATTAGTAATATTATTTATATTATTGAAATGTTTGAAGACATCTGTGTAAGAATTTGTATGTATGTTTAAATGGTGTGGTGGGTGAAACCACCAATCGGAGTTTTCAAGCGAATTACCGCAATTACCAATTTATAACCAGCTATTTAATATATATATTCTCTCCCAACTCTTAACCAGTGTATGGTAATCTTTTAACCCGTAACATGCCATCCTAAAAAATCACGTTCCCTGCCATGATGGCATCTCAGTTTCACTGTTTATTGACAGTATTTAAACCTAAGTTAGAAGCTAAAAAATAATTTTAAAAATGTATATATGCTAGAATACCTAAAATGATAAATACTTATTGACAATATTAAGAGAAATATTGAATGATTTAATGGGTCAACTATTTACGATTGCATCATGGGCATGGAGGTTTTAAAATAAAACGTGTAGAAAAATTCAGAACTCGCTCATATCAGAAGATTTTTTTGTCTTTCAAATATATTGGTAACAGTAACTATTCATCTATAAACGTATAAAAATGGTTTTAAAAGTTATCGTTAACTAATGCAGTCAGTCCTAATAAACTTATTGAATGCATTCTTTCATCTGGCTATAATCGCTTACTCCTAAGTAGGTTGTGTTACACCCCATTCATTCAGAAATATGAACGTCTTCCGTATTTACAAACGTTTTATTTTTTTGTGACTAGAAAATAAAACTTTTTTAGGATAATTCCTCTCATCTAGTGACGGAGTAACCTACAAGCAAATGATGCACGAGAGTAGGGCCTCCGAATCGTAGAGGGCTCAAAACTAGCTTAAATTATATAACTTGTTTACTTTTAGTTCAAATTTTATTTATTTTTCATTATTTCACATTTAATTTTCTACCATAAAGTTATCCAAAAAACGGGGACTCCATCTGTATCCATTCGTAATACAGTAAAACCCCCATTTACACTATAGTCGGTACCGTGTAATTGGGGGTAGTGTAATTGGGGGTGTGAATATACAAAATTAGGAATTTGGTTTTTTTCTGCGGAAAACGCAAAACTAAGATTTCCCTTAGCTTTTCAAAATAAAAGGACGAAATATTTAGTTTTTGTTGTAGTAAATATCCCACACACAAACAAACGCCAACTATGCGTGTATAGCATGGCACGTGTTGAATACACAGACGCTATCCAACATTTGACTGTATGCCCGGCACAGACGACCGACTCTTAGTAACGACAATGGAATGTGACCGTGCAATTGGGGGATTTGCGGCGAATATTTCAAGCCAGCGCGTAATTCGGGGTATTGTAATTGGGAGTTCTACCGTATTGACAAAGCTCACCTTAGATGCAAGACGTATCATGCTTGTAGTTGTATCGACGAAATTTCAACAGCGTACATATTTTTATAGGCATTCATTTTTTTCAAACATACATATTTATAATATTTATCGATCATTTTGGTATTTTACTCTAAACTTATTTAATTTAGTGTTAAAACAATTTCACAAGTTACTACTGACTAACTAAATAAAGGCGAAGCTACGTTATACTTTCATAAAAATAATGTAACACAAAAATTGTATTATGGCATGTTCAAAGTTTATCCAAATAAATAGAAATTCAATTGTTAAATTCACTGAATAGCCTATTTCGGCTTTTTAACACCTGTGTTTATTACAGCGGACTATTAAATCAAAGACGAATGAAAACTCACATAAACGTTGATAACCAGTGATTAGGGGTTATTAAAGGATAATTTATATACACGAATGGGCCAACCGGCGGAATCGAAGGTTCTTTACTCGCCTCTGAAGCCTTACGCCGCATTTCGTTGCAAGTAACGAATAACGGACGTCTTCAAATGAGCGTCGGTTTGACCCGTCGAGCGTCGGTGTTTTTCGTCTCATTTCAAAGTATCCACGAATGTTGATGCAAAATAAGAGATCAAACTTCGTTAAAGAATTCATCATTATTAGATTGAATATTTTTGAAAAAATATTTTATTAGGACGACAAACATATTTAAACAACACTAATATTGAAGCCATATTAAATTGATCGCTGATAATCCATTCGTTAAGATGTTTTTACTCACAAACTTTCGTTTTCTAATCGTAGCATTTACATATGTTTCTTATAAACATTAAATCTCTTTAACAAAATATATGAACAGCACCATGTGACAAATATTTGTTTATACAGTGATTTTTTTGGATATCAATTTTATGGAGCTTTAAGTACTAGGGCGCGTTAACGTCAAAGTTCTTCGAGTCTTCTTCATCGTTAATGTTTTGACAGTTTGTATTCTCTTACCATCGTTGCCGACGGAAGGGCGTGATCGCTACAGAGGTGAGAAATTTTTAGCGAAGCCAGTTCACGAGTACATATGCATTTCACATTATATATACCTCCCTCGTACTATATCCATACATGTACACACACATTCACATGCATACATATACACAAAGAAGTCAACCAAAGAGAGTCATTTACATCTGTGCTTCCCATATTGGGGGGCACGGAATTCCTTCGGGGGCCAGCGCAGAACATGTTTTGTATTGAGGAGGGCCGCGGATTATTTTTTTTCAAATTTAGGGGACCGTGGAATGAAAAAGGTTGGGAAGCACTGATTTACATGATTCTGAGGGTCGTTTTTATATGTTTTATTAATTTTAGACGAAACATAAAATCTATGGTGGGTCGCCGAGCAGAACTGCTTTCGGTCTAACACGATTCGTAGACATTGTCTCTTCATAGTTGTGAAGATTAGATATCGTTGAGTTATAATGTTTTCCTTATATATTGTTGTAAATTCAGAGAACCTAGGCTCGCTTTCGAATGGCTGGAGACTTATTAATTTCAATGTGGCCTGTTGGAATACCATTTTCAATTACGAAAAATAGTGCAACCGTGGTTTTTTTTAGTAAGTTAGCTATGATTCTAGGTAGAGTTCCCGTGAACTTCTTATCTCTGTAGTGATCGCGCCCTTCCGTCTGCGAACGATGGTAAGGGGATGCAATTTACAATTTTTCAAAATCTTTATCGATGAAGGAGACTGGAAGAACCTTGACGCTGGCGCGTCCTGGTACTTGAAGCTCCATAAATTTGACATCCAAAAAAAAAAAAAAATGATTCTAGGCACTTCCTCGTTCTCCCATCTGGTAGTATGCTGGCTTCCTAGGTAACTGTCGTATTATAATGTAGACACTTTATAATTTTTTTTTTAATATGTATTAAAATAAACAGTACAAACAACTTGTATAAATAAGCCTGCATTTTTTTCGTCAGTTGATAATGCTCGTAATAAGCGAACCCGGTTCTTCGTCTAAAATAAATAATGGGGAATAAGTAATAAAAGTTTGTTACTTCCAAGTAGTTGTATTTAGTAGTGTAGTGGGGCCAGGTCGGGCTAGGTCGGCGACCTGGCAACTTAAAATGAGCCAGGGCGCCGCCCTGCCACTTTTTACTTATAACTTAAATTTCATGTACATGAATATACATATGTTTATTCAAAATACTGTTCATAAAACTTGAAAGCATTATATCAAAACTGATATACCCGATGGATTTTACAAAAATAAATAAAATATGTACACATGTAACGGGAAAAAATACCACCCCTCTTTCTAGGATCTAAGCATTGATTAGTTTTAAAAAATAAAAATTGCGCTTTTTTATATTGATTTAATTGTTAAAACTAGATTTTTTTTAAACTTCGGAGGGATATAAAAATTGAACAAAAAAAAATATGGAAGAAATCAATGACCGACCTGGTACCTATTTATTTACCACTACACCACTGGTTGTATTCATGTCTTTTTCTACAATTTGGCCATTGGTTTTCATTTTCATTTATTATTGACATGATACTTTCGTCCAATATTTTGAATATTAATTATATAAATTTTAAAAAAACTGAACATTTATCCGGTGCATTAAACGATTCATTAACAAAATTTTAATTAGTATTTTTCTGATACATAATGTACATAGTCGACGCGAGGGTTATGCGCTATATGTAGCCGGTCACGACCCCAAAGAAGAATGGGAAATTAACAAATTTGATTTCCATCCAACGATAGCGCATTTTAATTAATACCGAACGAACGCACGAGGTGTTAAGGCTCGTTTATAAGGGGTGCTAAATGGCTGGCCTGCGCCACTAATAATTAAACCATTAAAATTAGGTCAATCAAAGTGAAACGTTACATTCGAACACGACAAGGGTATGGTTCCCGGTAAATTGCTCGAATGGAAATTGCTCGAATAACAAGATAATCAATTTGTTTCCGTTTGTTCTGTCTTAGCCCTAGTCTTCTATGTGTTCTGGAAATATATAGAAACAGTTTGAGTAACTAATTAATAAGTAGTTCTCGTAGAAACACTTCTGTTGAGATAAACTCCATTAAAAGATCATATGTTCCGCATTTGGAGCGAACACGGTTAAAATAAATACTTACGAAAATTATTTTTATATTTCACTCTCTAAACAAGTGTCGCACAAGATAAAAATGAAATTCGTAGAAAAAGACGTGGAAAATCGTTTAAATAACCAAGCAATTCGAATAATTTGTAATTCGAGCAATTTCCATTCGAGCAAGTTACCGGCTCCCCAAGGGTATAGCCAAAAGGAAGAAAATTGGAAATGTATAAATAAGAAAGCGTATACAAGAAGTATAATTAATTATACACAATTGTATATATAATAATTATGTTCAACATTAAAATAATATATTTTTTTTATCCATGTCCGCTCTCATTGTGGAGCATATGGCCTCCTAATGGCGGTATCTCAACAGAAGTTTTTTCTACAAGAACTGTTTGTTACTCAGTCGCTCAACCTCACTTTTTTTTCAAAGTGGGTAGTAGGGAAAGAAGGATAATACTAGAACAGGACTAAAGGTTAACCAATCGCTATTTTTACAGCCAGTTATTAAAGGATCAGAAGGATGGGAGGAGATGAAATGATGTGAATTGACATCACAAACACCCAGTCTTCGATCACAACTTTGAATTGAATAATTTTCAAATTCACTGTGATCTGACCGGGAATCCAACCCAGACCTGCGTGATCGGTAGAGCAAGCTCTAACCCAGGGTTTCTCAACGGTGGGCCATGTGACCCCCCAGGGGGCTACGGGCAAATTGAGGATTCCAAATTCGTTGGTGAGCTAAAAAAAAGGAGACATTCTGGGAAAAATTATACCAAATCGGGGATTTCAAATTCCTCGATGAGCTTAAAAACAAAAAAAAAGGTTTTTCGGAGATATTCTGGGAAAAAGTATACCAAATCGGTGACTTCGAATTCCTCGGTGAGCTAAAAAAAAAGGTGTTTCGGAGATGTTCCGGGAAAAAGTATACCAAATCGGGGATTTCAAATTCCTCGGCGCGTGCGGCCCAATTGAAGACTTTTTGCGGCACTTTCTCCACCTTGAGAACCTTAAGTTTTATCAGAAATATATCCTCAACGATATATTTGCAAAGTAAAAACGACTAGCAATACGAATGACAGCAGCATTTGGAACTATATATCTCTGTGAATAGTTTTTTCCAAAATAAAATTTAGTCAAAATAAAGTGTCACTGTAAGTTGCTCGGTTAAAATACGAAAAATCAACTGTGGATTCGCTTCGACTAAATTACCAGTTGATATAAATAAGTTGTCAAACAATAA
Organism: Himalopsyche anomala; assembly: GCA_031772345.1. Classification (NCBI taxonomy): domain Eukaryota; kingdom Metazoa; phylum Arthropoda; class Insecta; order Trichoptera; family Rhyacophilidae; genus Himalopsyche; species Himalopsyche anomala. The sequence continues at coordinate 12,253,116 of CM062840.1, forward strand.
ATAAAAATAAGTGTCACAGTCTTATTTTTTTAGAAGAAAAAGTTTGGGCATGTCTGGTTTATATCATTGACACATTTTTGTATTTACACATTTTTATTTTTAACGCCGTAGCGCGTAAATTATTAATTGCAAGTTTTGCATTTTTACAGTAATACCGTTTATTGTTTCTCCTGTCAAATTTACCCAAATTCAAGATAAGTTGTTGCATTATTGGCGACGATTTGTAATAATTATATATATCGAAATATGAAAATATAATATTAAGATCATTTTTTTTAGATTCGCGAATTGAGCACCTCTGCCGAGCTGGACACAATAAAGTATTTATCCGTACGAGATTAGGTGCGAGGAATATGCTAGCGAATGAGTTATTAATATTAACACTTTCAATTATACCCTTTTGAATGGGAGGCAATATTAAGACCGCTACAACAGAGCATACCGGTTTAATTAATGCGCCCATAATTAATATGGTTCCAATTGATCGTAGCTGAATTATTAATACATGTTACCAATAACGAGGCTAGAACAACCCAACAACCTATTATTAATCCTCATATCTTACTGAACATACATACATCAAGGGTGAGGAAACTGCTAAAGATTATACGGCAGTGTCATCTTTTGACAGAATTGGCAGGTAATAATTATTTATGTAAAACTAAAAACATTATTTATTACAATTATTTATTTTTTTACCCATGTTCGCTCCCAATGTGGAGCATATGGACGCCTAATGGAGTTTATCTCAACAGAAATGTTTCTACGAGAACTGCTTGTTACTCAGTTGCTCAACCTCTCTTTTTCAAAAGAGAGTAGGATTAGAAGGAAAGGGCTAGGACAGAACTAGTGGTTAGCTAATCGCTCTCGATGCGCCCCATTCATAGGATGGGATGGGTGGGAGGGGGTAATTCAAGACATCACATACATCCATGCCTTTGAACAGAAATTCATAAATCGATTGAAAAATCAATTTATAAAACTGCTCGTACTGGGATTCGAACCCGTGACCTTCGTAGCGGTAGCCAACGGCGTTAACCACTCGACCACACAGGCGGCAAATATTTTTAGCTAATTTTAAATCACCCGAAATATCTATCAACAATATCTCATAATTATTATTTTCAGTTGCGGATTAAGCACAAGGGACGCCCCAGGCGCAATAAAATTTGGAGGCCCTATTTTTCGGATAATATAAAATTGTCAGAAAATGATAAACATACATAAAAAAATCTTTAAAAAGTATACGGCTCAAAGGGTAATCCGCCACTGATTATTTATTATTATAGTGCTAAATAATTTTATATTCATAAATATGTTTCTATTAAAATTCATGTAAATCAGTAAAAAAGTTTTAAAAAAATCAAACTTTTTTATAATGATAAATATGGTGTTAGTATGTCGTAAACTTAATATAATTAAATTGTCACGCCCCATAGCTTGAAAACCGCTTGTGCATTGTTTTAGTCTAGCATACTAGAAAATTGAAAACGTCTCTGAAGATTGAGGTATTCATAATCTATTATTATTATAAACATGTGCTGTAAGGATTGAATAGAACAACACAGATGTCTAAAATTTGTATTAAAGTTGCTCAATATCTCTTTTTGGAGAGAGTCATGGAAAAACAATGGCAGGTTATGAAATGCTCACTCTTCCACCCCATTTTTTATAATCGGATAGAAAGTTGGTGGTGAGGAATGCAAGATTACAAATATAGTTTAGGGTAGTAGTGTTTATTGGTTCGCACTTCAGTACGGACAGTTTCATACTATATTGATTTGTAGTCGAAAGAGTTAAATCAAATAAAATATCATAGATCAGATAGTTCTGACGATGGCGAAAGCCGAAATAGCTATCAACGTATAACATATAAAAAACTGTAGAACTGAAATACTTTGATATTTTTACCCTATTACAATGGAGTTCTACCAAGTAAATGCCAAATCAATAAATAAAATATCATATATTTTTACGTATAATATCTGATTGAACACTAATATAAATAGTGTATTAGTATAATTTGGGCTCAAAACAAGCAAATCAAAGCAGTTGTAAATTATTCAAATTATTTTTTTTATTATCATAAAAGGTGATGCTTTGGCTTCTTGATTTGTTAGCTAATTCTCTAAATGTTTTAATATATTCTTTAATGTGTTTTCAGAAGATGCGTATTGAAATATCTTTGGACCCACTGCTTCTATTGATATATCTCTTTGTCACTTTATGTAATATGTTATTTGATATCCAGTATCAATTATAGCTCGAAAATGCCAAAAATTGGGTTACGTTTCTTTGACCCTAATTGGCCGATCTGAAACATAGAATTTATGCGACAAAGCAACGTAGTATCTATTTCTGCGACAATATTGGAATTCTTCACTCGTTCAATCATAAGTAGATAAATATGTACATAGTTAAGATATTTATAGTAGCTAATTTGCGGTATATTTCGTATCCCTTTTTATGATCCCGAGATTTCGAGATTTACAATGTTTTGATCCCGAGATTGATCATTCACCATAATTTCATGTCCCAATTGCTTGAGAATCTCGTAGAATTTCGGGATGTGGACCTTCAGGATTCCGGTTCCAGAGATTCCAAAATATTTTTCAAGCTTTTTTAGATTGATGACTAGAAAAAGTTGGGAATTGACAGATGCTATCTACATATAATCGTTGTAAAATGTGAGAGCTCTTTTTATTGTTTAGCTCGCTTCTTCAAAACAGTAGCGATTTGGCGGTAACACAGATATTTTAAAATGTAAAACCTTTTTTGTCCTTACCTTAAAAGTTACGAATTATTCAGAAGCGTGAAAGTTACGACGCAAAATTTGTCGGGATCCCAGGATTGGAGGTCCTAGACACATCCGATTGTTTCAATATTGTTTGCGTAAATCCGCTCCTTACCCGGAACGCCGTGAATAACTCTGACATTATTCGGGCTCCTTGCTAACGTATTGACAACCCACCGCTGACTAGAAGTCTATATGCTTGACACTAGAAACGTAAATGGTCACAAAAAAAACAATTTTAATGCTAATGTTTCACACCGCTGGCGAAGCAGTAGTAATCATAACGTCTCTTTACTGACGTGTTATATTTGTAACAGGTTGTTCTATATCGCTTTCTTGCGAAGTGAAACCAGTTAATATTTTTATTGATTAAATATGTGGAATTTCAGATATTATCTATTCTTGTAACTGGAAGTGATTGTTTGTTTCATTGGCCAGTCTGTGAGAGTCTTGCGAGATGTATTTCGGCTTGTCGTACCCCGTCAAAGGCGCGATGATTATTAAACGAATCGAACTAGGAGGGGGCGAGGGGCCCGTTGAGGGGGCCTCCAAAAAGCCGCGGGGGGGCTGTTTATTAAGACGCTATTCTATTACAAAAGGGAATCCTTTGTGCGGCGACCAGCGCTTGCGCCGGGGCGGTTCATCTTTGAGCGTCGAAAATACCTACAAAATATATTGTTACTATGTAGATTAATTTAACCGCATAAATATATCATTTATTATACGTCTGAGATACTGCATGTTTTTTAAGGAAATAGTTTTGCCTAATATACACTCGATAATTCGATATTTTTAAAACCTATATTGTCTATATTATTAAAAGTATTGCTTATATCGATTCCATCGACATAAAAATACTAAAAAACTAAATGTTTTTCTTAAACGCATTTCAAGTGGTTTGTTGGTGAATTATTGTACAGAATTCAAATTACAATATTATTATCTTTCATTTATAAAGAACGTCGCCACCATATTATATTTTTTTAACCATGCCAGCTTCTAATGTGGAACATATGACTTCGTACTGATGGTTAATCAACATATTTTTTGTCGATAATAATAGGGACAGAAAGGACAGAGTTAAGAGTTACAAGAATAGTGGATAGCTAATCACTTTCGCTAATCCCCGTTATTTGATATATTTATTGATTGGAATGGTGGGGGGACTTTTTAGACAGCAAAAAAAACATAATTCAACCAGAAATCGATCAATCTATTGTTATATTGTATAATATAAATAAAAACATAATTACAACAATCTTTGACAATATAATCTTTCACTTGATATTTTCCTAGTATTGTGAGTGTTAGAAGAATATCCAAGTCGTGAACAATTTTCATTATTTTGTTTTATGTTATTACATGAAAAATCTTCGTGAGTGGACATGCGCCCGCGTGCACATGCTTAACTCTCGCGGCTCGGAGACTAGAAAAATACTTCTCTGCCGATGGGGGTCGTTTAGGGACCCCAGTGGTTTCCTCATTATTGGCCTTATTCTTATGAATTTCAAAAAAAAAAAATATTTTAAGTGCTTTAAAATATCTCTGCATCATTCCTCATACATTTTTTATATAAAAATCCGTGGTTTTTTTAATAAATAATCATATTTTAAGTTGCGCGTAAAAAAGACGTCATCGCAGCACACATATGAAATTGCAACTGACGCGTTTAGCCCAGCTATCTTACGAACGATCGCTTATCGCGGGCGCTTATCTCGTTATCGCATTATCGCGTTATCGCCTATTTATATAAACTACAAAAGGTCAAAAAAACTATGATATAAAAATACCTTAATTATAAACATTGTATCACCCATATTAAAATAGATATTTAAGAAAATGTGGGTATTGGGGTCGCATTTCTTGAGTTTAGAACCGGAAAAGTTAAGAAACAATGTATCAAGCAATAACTTTTTTTATTTCAAAACATAGTATGTAATACAATATGGCATTTGATTATGGCAAGATTAATTTTAAATATATTAAAATTTAATAAAATCAATCTGATCCACCCATACGCCTAAGCCCGTAAGAGTGTAATGTTCCGAGGCGGAACAATCGCTTCACACTGAAAAGAATTTGGGGTCAACAATTTGATCGGAGATACAGACAGACAGACAGACAGATTTACAACTCTATATATGTTTATATGTCTATTCAAATTATTCTGATGTCTATATTCACCTGTGTAAACAGGTGGACGCAACACACAGCTTCTGCATCAAGCAAATAGCAAAATGTAATAGATCCGACAAGTTACGTATTGAATATCATTTAAAAAAATATTTTTGTTAAATTGGCATTTCAGCACTCGATTGAACGTCATTGTAATAAAGGTTTAAAAAATCTCGAAGTATTTTACTTCAAAATTATTTTTAAATACATATGTAGATGAAATTTGAATCGTTCAAATTATGAACACTCCCACAGATTTCTTTTACTAACGACCCGGGTTTCGCCTTCCGGCATCTTCAGGCGTTCAAGCGCACGGATGAACTTGAACTGACGCTTAGTAAATGAATGTTTCGTGTTTATATAATAAATAAATGTATCACTGAGTCTAAAGCCATTGCTGGCGAAAAGGATAAGCTCATGGGAATTCCCAAAGATTTGAGTAGTGAGTGGTTTTAAGAATTATATTTATTTGTTTGTCGGAAAAGGTTTTATGACTATATTTATATAGGGTACAGAAGTGGCGACCCCGGCATATGCAATATTTCATTTAAAATTGGAAGCCGATACAACTGTGCCCTGTTTATTTCCAAAATTTCCTGGTAAAAGAGCTTATGACCGTCCGTATTTGGGTGTAACATCCTTGTTCCTGATTGAACACGTGTCCTTCCGAAATTAAGTGATTAGCAAAAGTAGACGTGTCTTTTTTCAATCTAAAGGCTGCCATATGCTCTGATAACCTGGTGCTTAGTGTCCTTTGTGTTTTGCCGATATAAAATTTGGTACAACAAGAGCATTGTAATTTATAAATCCCGGATTTATTTAAATAATGTATTTTATCTTTATTGTTAACTAATAATTTTTATGTGTATATGGCTGATAGCAGTGTCGGATTATTCCTGGAGACCACGCTCTCGCCAATGACCCATCAAACCCGGGACAGAACGAGGGATATAATAGCATTACCCTACTATAGATGAAAGAGAAATTGAAGCATGTCTTCATCACCCCAGAATACGATGGAAAGACACTAAGCAACTAAACCAAAGTCGGCATATGTCCTCATCCGGACTATAACTAGAACAAGTTCTGTTGAGGGCATATTAAGATTCATACCCTAATGACCATATTAGGTAAAATAATATTTTTTACCTCAAATATTTTAATATTTTTTTTACCTTATTAAAAAAAACATATTTGAGTTTCGGCTTTTGTGGTTTAGTGGTAAGATACTCTACCCAGCAATCTGACGGTTCTGGGCTCAAATGCCAGCAAGCTCCGAATCATTTTTTAGATTTCTTTAAATCTTTACTTGAAATTTTCAAGCGTGATGTTATTTCTCACCAAGAAAAAATCTAAATTAAAACTATTGCAGGTACTTATATTGTTACCAAGAAAAGAAATCTTTATTTTCTAACATAAACATAATGGTATGTTTTATACAGTTACTGACCTTAATTGAAACTTAAACTTAACTGATTAAAAAAGTACTAATAAATATTTGTTTCGTTCACTATATGCCTGCTGAAAAAGTCTGTAATTTTAATTTACTGATTATATATTTAATATTTTTAACAATTTAAGTTTGACAATCGCTGACACGAGGGACGTGTGATAAGTAAATCTATTATGGCAACAACAATCATTTGGATTATTTGTTAAGACGAGAATACGTTACTTATAGCCTTATACATTTCTAACTCGAATATTCATAATAATATATTATTATATCTTACCTATAGGGTAATCATTAATTTACACATCTTTTTACAGACGAATTAAATTTTTAAAAATTCGGAAGAGTAATCTAATATAAACACCTTGTGGTGCTTTTGAAAAATCTGTGCATAATCAACCTTTTAAAAAAGTTTATTTTCTTGGTGATATTTTATAAGCTGCAATTGCAGAATAAGAATCAATATTTAACTTTTATGTATAAAAATGCCCGTGGAATTTGCAACCAGGAAAAATAACTTACAAAATGGTTTTTCTTAAACATTTTATTAAATTAATATTACAATTGAGTAAATAAAACACCAGCTTGTTAGTATTTGTGCACTTTAAAGTAGTATATCGACTGTGGAAAGGAAAAAGGACGTAACCCACACATATCAAATTTTACAGGAGGCGATAAAAACGTGTTTTGATGATTTTGTGACATATGCAAATTATGAATTATACACAACCTTGAAGTGCACGGAAACTCCTAAACTGGTGTTTAGTCGACATAATCTAATATTAATTAAAGAAATTGTCTAGGAAAAACTTTATTTCAGTCATTAAATTAGGTTTTAATTTTTTACGATGTCATCTTTTTGAAAATTAAATGCTAAATTTAGATACTAATTCGGCATTTGCAGCTTGCATTCTTTTGATAGAACGTGTATCAAGTTTGATACATAGTGATTATCGAAAAAAACTTGTTTTGAAAAAATTGTGGATTACGTCCATTTACCTTTCCACAGTATATTTAATATTTGACTTAGACTAAAAATCATTGAAAAACCTTTTTTGTGCCTCATGTTAATTTTTTTCTGCGAGTTACGTAATTTTGCTTTTCCACGGTTAAATCATGTATTGAAATATTTTTAGTGAGTTTTTAATTTGCGAGTTAAAATTAGATAAGAAACAAATCTAGATTTTTTTAAAAATTACAGCGTGAAGTCACTACTACTGTCGTCTGCTGTCAAATAAAATTTAAACAGTGTAATTAATATTGATTTTATAAATTGATTTTTCAATCGATTTATGAATTTCTGTTCAATGGCATGGATGTATGTGATGTCTTGAATTCCCCCCTCCCACCCATCCTATCCTATGAACGGGGCGTATGGAGAGCGATTAGCTAACCACTAGTCCTGTCCTTGCCCTTTCCTTCTATTCCTACTCTCTTTGGAAAAAGAGAGGTTGAGCAACTGAGTAACAAGCAGTTCTCGTAGAAACATTTCTGTTGAGATTATTATTATTACTCCATTAGGAGTCCATATGCTCCATATTGGGAGCGGACATGGAAAAAAAAATAATATTAGGAAAACCCAAAAATTGATTGTTATTAAGATAATTAGGTCAATTATAAGTGAAGTGAGCCAAGTGGTATTTTATATTTTAAAAAATGATGCATTATAATATTCTACGTGTCTTAAAGTATTGTAAAAGTTAAGTAACCTCAATAGAATAAAAATATACAATCCACAAAAGCAAAGTAAAGACGTGAGAGTACTTAAAAGTCCAAGGAAAAAGTTTTATCATTTTACTAGTTGGTTCACTTTACTTCTAATGGGCCCAATTTATGTTACAAGATTTAAACCATGTCCAAAAATTTTACAGGTGTAACTGTCACCTGATAATTTGTAATTTCAAAATAAAATCCTTGAACACACTGTATTATAATTAGGTATATGTCCATATCTATTGGTCTATGTCTATTATATTGAAATATATTTACTCATTCCGATGAATGCATCTCAAGCAATTTGTATAGACCAATTTAATGGAGCTTTTTATCAACTGGGGGTGTACGAATGATGCATCAATGAGGATGTTAATTGATTAGATAATCAACACCAATTTGTAGTACATAAAATAGAAATCGAATTCTGATTAACTTTTCCGGTTCTAAGCTCAAGAAATGCGACCCCAATACCCACATTTTCTTAAATATCTATTTTAATATGGGTGATACAATGTTTATAATTAAGATATTCTTATATCATAGTTTTTTGGACCTTTTGTAGTTTATATAAATACGATAAGATAAGAGATAAGCGCCCGCTTATCAGCGATCGTTCGTAAGATTATAAGCTGAACGCCGCTAAGCAAGCGTGCCAGTCGCGCATTGACATTTGCACTGAAACCACGTATATTTTACGCGCAACTTAAAATATGATTATTTATTTAAAAAAACACGGATTTTTATAAAAAAATGTATGAGGAATGATGCAGAGAGATATTTTAAAGCCCTTAGACTATTTTTTTTTTGAAATTCATAAGAATAAGGCCAATAATGAGGAAACCACTGGGGTCCCTAAAAGACCCCCATCGGCCGAGAAGTATTTTTTTAGTCTCCGAGCCGCGAGAGTTAAGATTGTTATTTTTCATTTAAGCACGTTGATTTTTACGAATATTTTTTGTTTGTTTAATCTGCAATTTTGGGCGCAATCCACGTTAAACGGACGATTCCGGACAAACTTATCGGTGCATGAAATTTCCGCAAGCTCGGGAAACGAAGGCAAATCAATCAAGACGTATCTTTTTTATGTAGACAAAACTATAATAGGAAAAAAACAGCATATTCTTTTGTACTTATTTCCACTTTTATTTACCAATATCAGGACCGGTCTCGCTCATGGCGAACATGATCAACTGATAAGAAATATAATTTAACAGTGCTATTTATACAAAAAAATATATGAAATAAAGTTTGATGTTCTTTGGAATTACATGTTAGAGGTGTTAAGCATATCAATTTGTGTTAATTAAGAGTCACTTATTCATAATTTATACTGTATTTTGTAAATTCTTTTCAATGCCAATTGTTTATTACACCTTTTTATTTCAGTTTTGTTTTCGTATAAATAGCACTGTTAAATTATATTTCTTATCAGTTGATACTGCTCGCCATGAGGGAAACCGGTACTAATATTTGTAAATAAAAGTGGAAATACGTACATACAAAGGAATACTGTGTTTTTCTCAATATAATGTCTTTCCACTAAGTATTGACAGTGAACACTCTAAAAGTGATTAAATATTAATATTTGTATTATCTTGCTATTTTCATATATTATAATTCACACTGTTACACTAAGGACTGTACTAACTGTCGCTTTTGTTACAATTATAAGAACATTTTTTTTTTCAAAATTAAATTTACTTCTATACGCGCAATTGCCTTTTCTGCTAGATGACATATATGTAACTAATTTCCGACATAGCATGGAGACTGCCCTCTTTGTTTTCAGAGCCCTCAATTTATTAATGAAATTAGAAATCATGATAGAACATATTATATTTATTTAATCCGAGTCTGTGGTCGAGTGGTTAACGTCGTTGGCTTCGATTTCGGTGCTCACAGGTTTGATTAATAGTAAGGCTAGTTTTTATCGATAGTTTTACAGTTTATCACAATTTAAGCAAGTGGCATTTAAAAAATAATAAATTACTTATACGAAAATTATTATATATCAGTGAATTACTAATCACGATCGAATGACACAAAATCGTGCTTAGTCGCAAAGATACAAAATTAATTTACCATTTTACATTAAATACTTTTGCCATTTTGCAGTGATAAAATACTTGTGATAGATGAAAAGCGGCGCTAGTCGATCGTAGCAAATGCTTCCATTTCAGTTTTTATTCATACAAGTTATATCGGGCTATCTCTCTCTCTCGTCATTAGTTCCAAATGTCTCCGTTGCTCATGATAAAAAATCAAAACAAAATATTTAATACATCTTTGTGGTTGGTCAATTTATTTTCCAATCATAACGCAAATAATTACTATTGCCAACGATGTAGGCAAGTTTATTATTTCAACGCTAGATTTACAATAAATATGAATTCTATTTATTACCTAGCAGTCACTTACTGGATGCATTCACATAAAAACAAATTACTTGTACAGTCAGTATTCCATACTTTGATTTATCATAATGTTTCTCAAACATGTTTCGATGTGATGAAATTTCGACTCGTAATTCACAGAAAATCGTAAACGACAATTTATAAATTTTACATGAGACGGTTTTTTTTAAATTAAGTTCGAAAATTAATAAAATCCTTTAGTGCGGTTAGTAAATAGTAATATACATATGGTCAATGCCAATCTTGATATAATAATAAAATTTACTACTTTCAGTTCTCATGATCAGCGTTTCTCAACCGGGGTCCACGTGGAACAACGACAACAAGTCAAAACAATGATATGCACAGGCCCTAAAAAAGATCACGTGAATGAGATAACGCTCTAAAAGTTCTTGTGCTGATTATAGATCAATATTAATTTTAATTTGAGATCTAAGACATGGGTGTTTGTGAAGTCAATTCTCCTTGAGCTAATCTCATGTGACTTACGAAAATTCTCATCGAGTATATCTCGTATGATCTTTCAACTTTAAAATATTTGACGCATTGGCGTAAGCTGTAATGTCAATTTTTTTTTAATTTCAAAAAAAATATGACCATTTAGTTAGATGTACGATTAACTATTACTATTACTATCTTACATCGTACAGTTTCTGAAAAAACACAAAATCAATTATTTTAATTTTTAACTGCATTTTTCAATATAAATAAAGATGGTAAAATATATGGGAAGACGTATTGATTATATTTTCTACAACAGTATGTAAAGTAAATGTAATTTTAATCATAGTTCTGACGAAGGCATGGAGACGATTTTTTTTATCATGTCCACTCCTAATGTGGTGCATATGGACTCCCAATGGAGTTTATCTCAACAGAAATTTTTCTATGAGAACTGCTTGTTACTCAGTTTCTCAACCTCTCTTGTATTCAAAGAGAGTAGGAATATAAAGATAGAGCTAGGTCAGGACTAGTGGTTAGCTCTCAATACGCCCTGTTTATAGAATAGGATGTGTGGGAGTGGGGGGGGGGAATTCAAGACATTACATACATATGCCTTCGAACAGAAATTCATAAATCGATCGAAAAATCAATTTATAAAACTGTCCGCACCGGGATTTGAACCCGTGCCCTTCGTAACCGAAGCCAACGACGTTGACCACTCGACCACACAGGCGGCTAAAATTAGTACTAAGCTTAGCTTATTTAGTACTACTTTAAGCTAGTGTCTAAATCACCAAAACTAATAAGTGCCAAACTGAATTATTCCTGAAGAATTTATTTACGAGAATCTCATTGTGCACTTACCTAATTTTTGAAAATTTTGTTACTGACCAATTTTCAATTTTGTTACTGACCAATTTCTGCCAGTTAGGTAACGATGTGTTTTATGTATGGAGTAGACAGATACTGGTGAAAAAATTAAAGATTTTTCTTTATTTATATCATGATTAGATGATATTTATTGAACTCCATGAAATGTCATTTTAATATGTTACATAAATCTACCGTGCACGATATTGATATTCGCTGGAAATTTCAATGCGAGCGAATAGTTTTATATTTTATGATCCATTCTTCTCGGTCTTTTTAAAAAAAAAAAATATTGCCTCGAAAATGGCTTGCCACGGATTATATTTTGTTGATGTCTCTATTCGCTTTGAGGCTCACATGCATAACACGGTAATTGAAGAAACATAAATTATCTAAAGTAATATAACATATTATCATAAATTTGTCTCTATGTTTATTATTATTATCTAATTATTTTTAGTATATATTTTTCCGAAAATATTGTATTGTATTGTACTGAAACAATCCCGGGATTTCAGGATCACAAAATTGAACGGGATTCTAGTATTGGACGCCCTAGTTAGTGTACATATTACGTTCGGTCATTATAAACGGTCAGTATGTTTTTCATTGTTGGTCAATAACCGAGAATATAAAAATTTGGTTAGGTTAACTTGAGCTACTTAACCACTGGCCTCGAGGTTATATTACAGATCAATAATATAAAAACTTACAATTCTTTATTTTAAAAATCTTTAATTTTAGAATATAAAGGATAGAGCTAAAATAGCGGCTTGGAATTTTTGAACATCACAAACATATACGCTTTCGAACAAACCAAATTCGATTAAAAAAATCTGTTTTTACTGGAACTTGAACCTGTGATATCAATCATGGAATCACACAACATTGACTACTGCACTACGGACCCGACACGCCTGAATAAAATACTAATAAAAAACCAATAAGTATATTTTGAATATAAAATTAAATTTGATATATTTGTTATTCTACTTTGTGTTACACGTTGTGACATATATTTTACCTCTTTAAGAAGCATCATCAGCAATGTTTACGAATAGATTAAAAATTGATTCTAGTTCTGATGTAATATATTTTAGTATACTTTGTGTTATCTTATGAGTAAATTACGTTGCTCTGGTTATGTGCCTTTAAACGCTTCAAGCCGATTTCAATGTCGATAAATTATGAAGCGAGACATTCGATTTCTCTTATTTTTATTTATTTTCATTTTATTATCACACGTAACCTATAATAAACAAAAATATTTATTATAAATGAGCGACATTGATGGTCGCTTTGTGTCATTTTTCCACCCATTGTTATTATACACTTTTAATTTATTACAGATCTAATCACAAACTACTTCGATAATGTTCTAACAGTAAAACGTCCGTAACTTAAATTATAAAATGTACTTAAATAAATTAGGTACACAAAAACTTGTTCATTCCACAGTAACGCCGTGTAATTCAAAAGCGTGCAGTTCAACACTAAAATTGATATCATAAAAACTATATTGTTTTGACATTATTACTTGAGGACGTCACCCGAAAAACATTTCAGTGATTATACAAAAACAGCGGAAAACCTTGTGTTCTGTGCAGTCTTGTTCTACCACGGCGTATGCTGTAGCTCCGTCAGAAGATAGAGTTTTGGATTTCTGACTAGGTACATCAAAATATGTTGAATAAGCAGGTTGTAGAGCAGTATCTGCCAAACTTTTTTCCTTTACGGCACACTGATGAATGGAACTAGTACTGCGACACACTAAGATGCCGCAGATTATCTCTGAAACTCTTTTTTTTAGCTCACCGAGGAATTTTAAATCCTTCTTTCAATCAAATCAATCAAATTTATTTCATATAACATATTTCTTATAGTATTCGGAGTCAATTTTTCTCTTCGCCTGTTAATTCAGATATTTATGTTGAAGTATTTCTTTAGTTTCATTTGCGTGCTCATGAATGATGTCTAATTATAAATTATAATCATATTGCAGATATCAAATTTACGCGTTTAAAATGCGGGGTAGGTACACAGTCAGTTTTACTTTATCACAAATTATCATATTAACCCCTTATCAGCTGCTTATCGTGGTCATTTTGGTTCCCGTGTCGGGCACTCGCCCGCGGTCAATTAAATACACACCCGGGAAAACAAGGGTTAAATTATCTGAACATTATTCATATGGCAACACTGCACCGGCAGCATGCTCTGGAAATGAGAAAAAAATAAAATGGCTGACGCAAGTTGGAAACATTATGTAGCCCGTCGTATAGATGTTTTTATGCAAAACTTAAAAAATACTTAAAACGTACTGATCTGAATACTTGGCAGAAAGGTATTGTATTAAGAAAAAACACAATATTCTTTTGTACTTTATTACCACTTTATTTATAAAGGTAAGGACCGGTTTTGATCATGGCGAGCATTGTCAACCAATAAGAAATATAATTTAACAGTGCTATTTATACAAAAAAAAATCGTAATGAAAAGTCAAAAGTGGAATTAGTATTTTATTTTTCGAACATTTTTTTTATAGTATGGTATCTTAACAGAAGCTTTTCAACCTCTCTTTTTTCAAAGAGCGTAGTAAGGAAAGAAGGATAAGCCTAGGACAGGACTAGTGGTTAACTAATAGCTCTCGCTACGCCCAGTTATTAAAGGATCAGAAAGGGAAGAAGAGAAGAACATTTTAAACATCAAAAACACCCCCACTTCAAAAATAAATCGATAAATTTATAGAAAAAATGCTGTTCATACTGGGACTGGAACCCGTGAGATCCGGCACGGAAGCTAACAACGCTAACCGCTGTGCCATAGGACCCGACATTCCTATTGTTTAAATAGAAAAACACAAAAGAAATTACCATATTTATTAAATATTTCTACGTATAAAGAGGAATAATCAATGTGCCATGATTTTTTTTACGGACAATTCGTTTGCGGAATATTCTTGTACGGATAAATCACCGAAATAATCGAGAAAAAAACAGATATTGTTATTGTACTAAAAAAAAGTTTTGCAAGTAACAATCATTGAAATTTACGTTTTAAAAATATATAATGCCACAGCTCACCTGCATTAGAACCGCCTAAAAATTACTTCCGCTATCTATTTGCAGAAGTGTGAGAATAAATTTAATATATTGCCGGCTGCACGTGTATGGGTGTGCGTTCGTAATTGCATCGGAAAAACCAGAGGCGCGAAAAAAGGGCGGGAGGCGCCATTTTGTGAAACAGAAAAAGAGCAGCGCGGCCATTTTATATTTTGCCGGAAAATGAGCAAAGTTGCACTGTCACATTTATTTATCTAAAAAAAATATTTCGACATATTTTATTGTAATATTATCTGGATTAATTACCTTTTTAGTTAAATCAGTCTAAGAAGCAGTATATTATTTTTGAAGTAATATATTTTTTTGTTTGTTAATTGAATATTTAGAATAACACATTCAGTTTAAAGGGTTCAATGTATGAAATTCATTTTTTGTTCAATAATAACACAAATGGCGTTTGATTGTGCTCTGGGCCTCATTTGCTAATAAACTTACCAGGCTCTTCGAATCGATCGATGTGCTTATAATTTTTATAATATCAGGTAAATAAATATTAACACGTTGAGTTCCAGACTCATTTTAGCCATTTTTTTTATCTATGTCAGCTTCCAAAGGGGAGTATATGGCCTCCTAATAGAGGTATCTCAACATATTTTTTTCTACGAAAACCGTTTGTTACTCAGTCGCGTAACCTCTCTTTTTTTCAAATAAAGTAGTAGGGATAGAAGGATGAAGCTAGAACAGGACTAGTGGTTTACTAATCGCTCTCGCTACACCCAGTTATTAAGAATCGAAAAGGTTGGTATGGAATTTCCAGACATCACAAACACCCATGACTTGGAACAGAAATCGAAAAAAATGCTGTCCGAAGTCGCTCAACCTCTCTTTTTTAAAAGAGAGAAGTATGAAAGAATGATAAGTCTGGGACAGGACTAGTGGTTAACTAATAGCTCTCGCTACACCCAGTTATTAAAGGATCAGAAAGGGAAGAAGAGAAGAACATTTTAGACATCACAAACACCCCAGCTTCAAAAATAAATCGACAGAAAAAATGCTGTTCATTCTTGCACTCAAACCCGTGAAGTCCGGCACGGAAGCCCACAGCGCTAAGCTCTGCGCCATAGGACCTGACATAAATAATAAAATAAGCTTTCCATACATTTAAAATTCGTTTAGATTCGAATCTCATTTTTTTTAGTAAAAACACAATATTCCTTTGTACTTCATTTCACTTTATTAAATATGTCAGGACCGGTTTCGCTCATTACGAGCATCGTCAACTGATAAGAAATATAATTTAACAATGCTATTGATACAAAAATGAACAGTTATAAACAACAATTGGCATTGAAAAGAAAATACCAATTACATTAAAAGTGATTCTAAAATAGCACAAAATTAAAATGTTTAACACATCTAACATATAATTAAAAAGTCATCTCAGATTAATAAATTTAGAATGGGGATTGAAAGTAATCATTTTAATGTAATTGGTATTTTCTTTTCAATGCCAATTGTTGTTTATAACTGTTCATTTTTGTATAAATAGCATTGTTAAATTATATTTCTTATCAGTTAACGATGCTCGTAATGAGCGAAACCGGTCCTGACATACTCAATAAAGTGGAATGAAGTACAAATGAATATTGTGTTTTTACTAATATAATGCCTTTCCACCAAGTATTGACAGTGAACACCCTAAAAGTGGTCATTTTTTTTGCATTTTCAAACCCGATATTTCGGTACCGACTAAACATTACGAATACCAGAAAGCTGATTTCGGTAATACCGGTATATAAATCCCTATTCAAAACATTTTCAGTATTTTTACGATATTATTTCAACAATATAAAACTGTTTTATTGTTTGTGATTGACTTTCAAATATTCGACGTCGATGAACTCGAGCCTAGCATTTTTGACATAACTTTTTTGCATCAACGGCGGTGTTAATATTTATTTAAATTAAAAGATTTAATATGTTTTACTAAGTCGTATCAGTCAGAATAAAAGAAATTCTTTTATGGACACTCAATCTAAATCATATTATTCAATAAAAGCGAAGCCAACCGAAAATATTTACTCACTGACAAAGGACCCAGTTTTTTTCTAAAAAAAAATTGAAAAGATGAAAAGATGAAAGAATGTTTTGGTTCAAAATGATTTCTAGAAATAACTCACGTCTTCTGAAATGTGACGATCAGCCTTTGTATTTTATTATTATAAATTTAATATTGGACATGCTTTGTATCCCATTTTGTATAAAATATATTATAAAGAAATATACACATAATATCTAAATCAAATTTTCGAATTCAATTATAGTTATACTATGACTAATCTGTTTTTTCATAGCATTAAATTTCTAATAACTATTCTGCAGTTTTATAATAAAATATGTAACGGTTTCATTGATAGTTAACAATGTCCATGCTCATGAATGAAACCACTAAGTAAGTTTCGTATTTTTTTAAACGACAGAATAATTAATAAATTTGAATCTTTCAAAGATGTACATTCACACAAAGTTTGTCACTAACGACCCGGGTTTCGACTTTCTTGTATTTTCAGGCGTTCAAGTGCACGGATGAACTTGAACTGACGCTTAGTAAATGAATGTTTCGTGTTTATATAAGAAATAAATGTATCATTGAGTTTAAAGCCATTGCTGGCGAAAAGGATTAGCCCATGTGAATGCCCATAGATTTGAATGGTGAGTAGTTTTAAGAATTATATTTATTTTTGTTTGTTGGAAAAGGTTTTATGATTATATTTATATAGGGTATAAAAGTGTAGAACCCGGCATATGGATCTGGTCATTTAAAATCGGAAGACTGTTCAATTGCGCTCTGTTTATTTCTAAAATCCGGGAAAAAGAGTTTATGAGCGTCCGTATTTTGGTGCAACATTTTTATCCCTTGTTTCTGATTGAACACGTGTATTTCTGAAATTAAGTGTTGAGCAAAAATAGATGTGTCCGTGCACTTGAACGCCTGAAGATGCCGAAATGCGAAACCCGGGTCGTTAAGTTACAAAAATTGTGTGAATGTACATAATTTGAACGATTCACACCTTCAGTCGAAATTTTTTAATTATATGAATAATTAATAATAAATTTGTTATTCGAAAACGATGGACTAAAAAAATTAACATACATGGTATTAGAAATATATTTGCGATGAAAAAATGGACAACAGATCGACAGTTATTTTTTGTATTATTACTATTTATTTATACCAAATAATGTCCTATTCAATGTTCAACCTGCTCCTTGATGAAGTTTTTGTTTGTTTCATATCAATAAATAACGTATTATTTGTTTTAAATACAAAATAGACAAAAAAATAAGCTGATATGAAGAGCTTAGCAGAAAAACATTTGATCTGTGTGTCCTCGATCTTATATTAGTTATCGTGTTACAGTTAAAGTATGCATTTAGTTCATCTATAAATTAACTAGTCTTAGTATACAGTGTCCATTTCAGCCATACAGTATAGAGATAATAGATCAACACTTAACCTATGCAACTCCCTCTACCACCTGCCACGGCCATACATTTGTGTCCAACAGACGTTTCCCGTGGCGTAACAAACGTTATGCGTTGTTCAGTTTTGTGCTAGAATTGTCTCGGGAACAATTAACCAAGATTTGGCGGCTTGCACTTTAGCGTGCAAAAAATTGCCATATAAAAATGTTCGGGGGTACTATGAGTAGTCTACTCTTTCTCCGTATGGCTAAGTTTTAATAATAAATGTGTGCTTTTTTTTTGTTTAACTCTCGCGGCTCGGAGACTAAAAAAATACTTCTCATCCGATGGGGGTCGTTTAGGGACCCCAGTGGTTTCCTCATTATTGGCCTTATTCTTATGAATTTCAAAAAAAAAATAGTCTAAGGGCCTTAAAATATCTCTCTGCATCATTCCTCATAATTTTTTTTTATAAAAATCCGTGGTTTTTTAATAAATAATCATATTTTAAGTTGCGCGTAAAAAAGACGTCATCCCAGCACACATATGAAATTGCAACTGACGAACTTAGCCCAGCTATCTTACGAACGATCGCTTATCGCGGGCGCTTATCGTGTTATTGCGATATCGCGTATTTATATAAACTACAAAAGGTCCAAAAAACTATGATATAAGAATACCTTAATTATAAACATTGTATCACCCATATTAAAATAGATATTTAAGAAAATGTGGGAATTGGGGTCGCATTTCTTGAGCTTAGAACCGGAAAATTTAAGAAAAAGTGGATTTCTTTATTTATGATCCCAAGCTTCTCATATAACCTAACCTAACCCGTGATGTCATTTCTTCTTTGACCAGCGCTTGTCAGTATACTAAAATAACCAAACCCGTTATATCATTTTTATTTTGTCTAGCACTCGTCAGTAAGTTTATACATTTACTAGTAAATTTTCACATTGACTATTCAAAGTGAAGCTTCCAAAATAAAGAAGTAGCGAAGAACCTGGCTTGGAGACGTGCTGAGGATGCCTCAAGAGAGTCTGAACCCCGCCTGTCTCTTTTACCAACCAGATGGATCCCGACGTCGTTGAAGGCTAGTGATGACCATCCACAGTATGTACACAGCTTAGTTACGGGACGCTGGGGTGACCTGGGAGGACGCAAAGGTACCGGTGGGGGATAGAGAATCTTCGAGGAACTTTGTGGTGACCATATGTTATGTATTGGAAGCAGATATGGAACAAAATTCAAACTGAATATGAATTGTTATAATATAAGCTACAACTAAAGCTGCCAGTCAATGTAAACACTAGCGATATTTCACACATTAACTGTGACACATGCATAAGAACGAAACAATTATGATGCTTCTAGACATTGCGAAGTAACGTATACAAAGTGTCATAGACACAAATAACAAATAATTTATTTTCAAACTAAACATTTTTTCATTTTTTTTTTTTATATTCGTAATACTCAAACAATAATATGTTAATAAACAAACCCGACGTCAAAAAAATCTATTGTGATGGCTTAATTGAAAAAAGTTTCTTGCATTTTAGATTGAGTGTGAACAAAAAATTCTCGACGTCACCAATCAACGCGACAAACATTGTCAACACGTCTGAATCTGGCATACATTTGCATGTGGATTTCATGAAGATTCATACAGGGCTTCCAGTCCCGGGATCCCGACCAAATTCGCAATCCCATTATCCTTACTACTAATCCCGAGATTTCGGGGTATACTCTAACTCTAACACGTAAGAAAACTGAAATACATTAAAAGAAAAGCGCCGGCACACTGGCAGACTAACTCTTTTAAATAATGGAGCTTAAAAAAAGGTCCTCGAGTTCAGAATAATTATGGAATCTGTCGATTGGACATTTTTTTAAATGGTGAACCTAAAAAAAATTCGAGTAAAGAATAATTATAGAATCTGTTCCCATGCAGTGATATGTAAAAAAATATCTATCTCTTCTTATTCATCCCGTCTTGCACGCGAGAAGTCTATTTCGAGAGCATTTCGACTTTTCAATGCACTCACGATAGATATGGATATATTTCACTATTCTTCATTTTTTCCCAATTAATTTGTTCTACAATTAAGGCTTACTTTTTGCATACTTCCAATTAAATCATTTTGTGTATTATTATATTATATGTGTTTTATTTTGATAAAGTCAAAAATATTAACGTATTTAGTTCTACAATTGTTTATAACAGTGTCTGCCAAACTTTTTTCCTTTACGGCACACTGATGAATGGAACCGCACCGCTAGTAAACACCTTTTTTTTTTTTAGCTCACCGAGGAATTTGAAATCTTCGATTTCCTATCGAATAGGCATTATTTAAAATTGTCTTTTTTAAGGCTTCTTCCACCGCGGCACACCTGAGACTTCATGCGGCACACAGTTTGGCAGACACTGGTTTATAAGATGAGTTTATAGCTATTTCGGCGTGCGCCATCGTCAGAACTATCTTTAAACATGCATATACTCAGCTATATATACTGTCTTAGAAGAGATACACAATGCATCTTGTTATTTACTCTAACCTACTAAGTTATATTACAATTAAAACATTTATTAAACTTGACTTCAGATGTTTCTAAGAAAAATAACAAGTATGTGGTTATTCAGGGTAAATTAGTTGAAATTAAACAGGTATTTAAAATTCGTTACATTAGGAGGTTTAGTATTATTTTGAACTTATTATCTGTATTATTTTCGTCATAGCAATTTGACAGTTTTTTCCGCTGCTAAAATAATGTGCCCATGTTATCTGTTAATAGTTAAATAATATTAAATATAACTAGCTGTAAGCCCGTTGACCTCAACGGGGGGATTTTTGTTGCATTTTTAAGTAGTCAGAAAATAGCAAACCTATTTATTGAATAAGCCAGAAATTCTAAAAATAAAATAAATATATCTCGGGGCATATATCGACAGCCCTGCCCTGTAGTATTTAAATTGCAAATTATTTAATTTCTGGAATAATGTTTAAGTTTGCTAACAATCATTTTTCGTAGTAGCATAAATTGACCTCGGGGCATATATCGACAGCCTTGCAGTATTTTAATTGTAAATTATCTAATTTTTTGAATTATGTTTAAGTTTGCTTACAATAATTTTTCGTAGTAGCAGAAATAGACCTCGTAAATTATTTAATTTTTGAATAATGTTCAAGTTTGCTAACAACTATTTTTCGTAGTAGCAGCTATAGACCTCGTAAATTGTTTAATTTTTGAACAATGAATAAGTTTACTTACAATTATTTTTCGTAATAGCAGAAATAGACCTCGTAAATTATTTAATTTTTGGAATAATTTGGAAAATTTATCGGGGACAATCATACAGACGGACGGACATTATAGACTATTAATAATATAGATACTATATGCTAGTTTATTCTCACAATCAATATTATTCAAGAATCGCTATTTGATGATCTCTGACATTTTGCGTAAGGTGCCCCTGTCTTCTCCTAATCATAACAAGCCAAACGAGGCTATCTCGTTACGTTGTCTTTAAGTAGTATGTATACAGTAATTCAAAATCGACACCTCTGAAATTGTACAAAACAAATTAATAACGACAAGTCAATGAATGTGTTTATAACACATCGTTTGTTTGCCCTTAGGGCAATCGGATTTGTAAGACAACCGAGCTACTTGCCACTGGCCATCACATTACAAACCACTCCACTACGCGTAAGCCTTCAACTCACGTTGGAAATTGGCTTTGTATCACGTCTAATAATAACCCGAATATCAATTAATTTTCGTTAGATTCATATAATAATTAAAAACCAA
This sequence comes from Himalopsyche anomala, assembly GCA_031772345.1. NCBI lineage: Eukaryota > Metazoa > Arthropoda > Insecta > Trichoptera > Rhyacophilidae > Himalopsyche > Himalopsyche anomala. The sequence goes on from CM062840.1 coordinate 12,275,328, forward strand.
TCGTTTTATATACCTTATTAAAATCAAGCCAAAATAAATATGTGTCGATAGTAATATTATGCACCAGGTGACAATGTCATTTTTTAAAAAGAATATCAATAGAAAAAAATCTATAAGACCTACTTGGTACTAGTAATTCAGTCATACAAGTTTCGAGCCAAGCTTTTTTTCTAATCCATATCAGTTTCTAATTTGAAGTATATGTCTTCTTAATGGAGGTCTCTCAACAGAGGTTTGTATGTAAGAATTGCTTGTTAATCGACCTCTCTTTTTTTAAATAATCTATCAAGCATTCGACCGGTGTTTCTCAACGTGGTGCGTACGCCCCACCGGGAAGAAATTTTAATGTTTTGGAGGCAATACGTCATCATTAATATTTGTTATGTTTTTTTTTGTTCAAACGCATTTTCGAACATATTTTTTTTAAGCTAATCTTAAAGTTACTTATGAAATGAGTTCTTTAGTAAGTTAACTCTTTTTGTTATTTTTTTTTATGTGTTGGTTGCGTCATTTTTCCTTTCCAAAGTCAAAAAGCAAACAATGATTGCGTGTAGTACGACAACTGCGCGACGCGCCGGTTCATTTCGAGCCCTGGCAACGAAGATTGATTCTATTATCGTGGTGATATAATTGATAGGTTGACTTGTACGTAATCATAACTGCGCGAAAAATTTTATCCCATTTCTTATAACAACAGCGAATGTCAAATATTTTCGAGGCGTAAATATTTAAAATATATTAGTGATAATTATGGCAAGTTGAGTCGGAGTAGCGATTTTTTTCACGACTCCACAGCCCTGTTTAAAATGGTAGTGAATCCAGTAGATGGTAAAAGAACAAACATATTTTCTTGACCAATCATTAATCACCAAGAAGACTCGACTTCAAGTCCAACTAGCGTGTTTAACCATCGAGTACTTTTGTGACAAAAAAACAAAATGAATCAATGTCCGTCCACATGTCAATGTCTGCTTCAATTCTGTTTTTTTTTTTTTTTATATACATGTCCGCTCCCAATGTGGAGCATATGGCTTCCTAATGGAGATATCTCAACAGAAGTTTATCGACGAGAACTGTTTGAGAGGGAATTTGTAGAGATCACAAACACCCATGCTTTCGAATATAAATCGATCGAAAAAAAATGCTGTTCGTACTGGGACTCGAACCCGTGACACTTTAAACACGACTTAGGCTTAGTATCATGCAGTGGCGTCACTTTTGACCGTCGTGACTTGAATGCACACTTTTTTTGAAAAAAAACTTAAGAAAGGAAGTTGTTAGTTTTTTTCGAGTCCATCCGAATTTAATTAAAACAGTCTGACTCCACAGCAATGCATACAAAGGTTAAGATAAAAGGTTAGCTGCGCGAAAATTTCAAAGGCTGCGCGGGACAATCAAATATTAATTGAATAGTTGTCATGGAGTGTGCGCCAACCCGGAATGAGTGCACAAAAGCTTTCAAACTGCTGCGTGGCTTCGCGCGAGTGCAGTCTAGAGGGAAAGTTGCTCCACAACCCTAGGTTTATAGAAAGAAAATGAAATGATGTTTCAATTTATTTTATTTTTAACTGACAATAGCCCGTATCACATAGTCAATAAAATATAAAATATATTTTAGACTCATTACTCACATATTTTTAGATGATTACAATCAGTGAAAAAGTAAATATTTATTGAAAATATCCAACGAATGTTTAAGAAGCGCATCGCTTTCATCTCAAAACAGCTCAATTACACAAGCTCTAGTAGTCGTAAAAAAATAGTCGTTTATAATAAAGATATTTGCATTTAAATGGGCAATCATGGTTAGGTATACCTGCCTGCTTTATTATTTTTTGTGTTAGCATAATCAATTTCAAATGTTCCGTACACCTATATTTATTTTTATAATATCTTAATTGTAAACTCTCCATCTTCGAGTAAAGCCTGGCACATTTTTATTTTAAGTAAATTTAAATAAACAATAATCATATATTATTTGAATTCTTTCGGTCCTGTTACAGAATTGTCAATACTGTTGGGGATTCGTTCTTCCTGTTAACATGTTACTGAAAGATTGTTTTTTTTAATCAATTTTTGAATATATACCCGAACATAATATTGATATCTGCTAGGGCTTATACAAAAACCGGTTGTTGAATGTCAATATGGTTCGAAAACCGATTTTATCCGGTTTTCGAAGTTTTACAAAAAAATGGATAATTCAATTAAAATAGCGAGAAAAAGTTCAATTTTTTATGTTGTTTATTTATATACATAATAACGCACAACAAGAAATTATTTGGTGTTACTCTTCAGAAAATATGATTTAAGAAAACATAAAGCGTTCACTGATCGTTTTGTAACAAAATTTCCCGATTTCGAAAACACTTTTTCGCTGGATAATAATGTAGGGCGTATGGTATTTAAGCCATCAAATAAAAGATCAAAGTTTTCTGTTCTTTTGTTTATAGACTTGTTTATGGAAAATTTGGCACAACCGGTTACGAAGTTGAAAAACTGGTTTTTGAATGTCACAAATTTAGCTAAAAAAACGATTTTTGAAAACCGACAAGCCTTAATATCTGCGATCTATAAATTCATTTTCATGTATCCGATCCAAGAACCGTTTCGAGATTGATTTGGCTTCAAGCGATCATCATATGTTTTTTTTAACACCAATAAAATTGTCTACTGTCCAAAATAACCTTAATTTTGTAGAGTAAGTCATTTAAAAAAATTGAATACTCTTTGCACTAATTCTATAATCAGGACCGGTTTCGATCATAATAAATACAAATTTAGCTAAAAAAACGATTTTTGAAAACCGACAAGCCTTAATATCTGCGATCTATAAATTCATTTTCATGTATCCGATCCAAGAACCGTTTCGAGATTGATTTGGCTTCAAGCGATAATCATATGTTTTTTTTTAACACCAATAAAATTGTCTACTGTCCAAAATAACCTTAATTTTGTAGAGTAAGTCATTTAAAAAAATTGAATACTCTTTGCACTAATTCTATAATCAGGACCGGTTTCGATCATAATAAATACAAATTTAGCTAAAAAAACGATTTTTGAAAACCGACAAGCCTTAATATCTGCGATCTATAAATTCATTTTCATGTATCCGATCCAAGAACCGTTGCGAGATTGATTTGGCTTCAAGCGATAATCATATGTTTTTTTTAACACCAATATAATTGTCTAATGTCCAAAATAACCTTAATTTTGTAGAGTAAGTCATTTAAAAAAATTGAATACTCTTTGCACTAATTCTATAATCAGGACCGGTTTCGATCATAATAAATACAAATTTAGCTAAAAAAACGATTTTTGAAAACCGACAAGCCTTAATATCTTCGATCTATAAATTCATTTTCATGTATCCGATCCAAGAACCGTTGCGAGATTGATTTGGCTTCAAGCGATAATCATATGTTTTTTTAACACCAATAAAATTGTCTACTGTCCAAAATAACCTTAATTTTTTAGAGTAAGTCATTAAAAAAAATTGAATACTCTTTTGCACTATGTCCATAATCAGGATCGGTTTCGATCATAATAAATAATGAAAAGGTGGCGCGAGGGGGTTGGTTCTATTAGGGGATAATCACTAAAATTAAAACCAATTTGCATTGAATAATCCGATATTTTTTATCTGTACAGGAAACAATTTATTAAATATGGGTCCTCGAGAGGTGAAGTGAGCCAACTAGTAAAATGATATTTTTTATTATTTTGACAATCACGTCTTTATTGAGGTTAATTCACTTTTACGATACTAGACGTGTAGAATACTACAACGCATCTTACTTATTTTTTTTCTAAAATACCACTTGGCTCACTTCACCTTTAATGGGCCCATATATGTAGTACTATATATTTCAATCGATGTTAGGATGCTAGAATAGATGAGGAGATAATATATGTATTGTGTATCGCTTCTAAGTGTTTATAACTAAGTTAATCTGAAAGAGGCGAAACACGTGTCACTGAATCATTTTGAATTTTATATAAAATTTGTTAATATTCGTTTAAATATAGTTCTGATGAGGGAGTTAGCCGAAAAGCTATCAACCATATATACAATAATATTTGTAGAACTAAAATACTTTTATATTTTTTCACTTTATTACAACAGAGTTCTACCAAGTAAATGCAAATCAAATCAAGGAAATCTTATATTTTTGCATTAGATTTGGCAATATTGGCAGATTTACTATCCATTAATATAGAGTATGGACGGGGGTAGGCTGGAGGGGGTTGCGCGAGCCACTTGTTAATTTAAAAGAAAATAATATTCTCAGATCAAGTTAGTTCATAACTGCAATTTTTGACTTATATATTATCTACAACAACTTCAGTATGCACAGTAGTATATTTTTAGCCATTTACATTGATTTATTTTATGGTAAATTACTATATATGAAATAACAATCAATTGCTTATTGTATATAATTGCATAGAAGTGATATTTTTTTTTAACAGGACACCGAGATTTTTTTTTGAGATTAAGCTAGCTCAAGGGTGGGAAACCTTTTCTTCTCTAAAGGCCGCATTCGTTTTTCTGATCCGACATAAGGCCGCAGTAAACATTGACTAGGAAATCTTTGGCCGGAAACAGGAATTTACGGTCAGAATATGTCAGGAATTTACGAATTTACATACATTTACAGAACTACAGAATTGACCAGAAGGCCGCAGGTTCCCCACGCATGAGCTAGCCCCTTGTAAATGTATTGGTATTCCACCGCTGAATATAAAATATACGATAACGCAAATTGGTCGAGCTATTTTAACCTCGACGATTAAAGTCACAGAGTTTTAATAAAAAAAAGCTGTGATAAATTCTTTACACGTCTCGTATTATAATCGACCTTTTACTTTTAAATGAAAAAATATATATAATTTACAGGCGTGATAGTAATTTATAATAAAACTTAAAAATTGTTTCGTATAGTGCGCTCGGGGCTAAATAAAAACTCGGAAGTGATTTGTAAGGAAAATAGCTAACATTTTACTAACACGAGAAAATGGTGTATGTTATCAGAAATTGAAAAAACCACTTTATGTTAAAACTCTTTGGAGGTATTGCCTAAATTGTTATGATATAATATCGCCATTAGAATGGCGAAAGGACGAAAATCACAGCTGTTTCATAAAACAACTTTTTTCGATAATCAAAATGTATATGGCTTAATACATGTTTTATCAAAAAGATGTAAGCTGAAAATGCCGAATTATTATCTGAACATAACTTTCAAGGCCCTGCAAAAATTAAAACCAGTGAAAGAGAATTGCTTAAAGGTTTGTTTCAACATTTTTTTTAATTAATATTAGTTTATTAGTTTTTGTGCAAGTCAACGTTTTGTATATTTAATACATTGGCTTTGATCCAAAATTATTTACAAACGTTTTTGTGCCTCCTATAAAATTTGTCATGTGTCGGTTGGGTGCTTATGGTTTTCCACAGTCGATATACGAGCCCAACTCAAATATGTAAATAATGTGTATTAGTTTTTTTTACAAATTGTATAATTTTTTTATACCTTAAAATCATCAATTAATCTAATTCGACTAGGATTGTCAAAAACTCTAAATTAAATGTACTGATGTTTGTTTAAAAAATTATAAACCACTAATGTTTAAAAGTTAATTCTATTTGATATTAAAAATTTAAATTTAAAAAAACTGCTAACGAATCTATAAAAATATTTTCTTTCTCATATATCGTGACAGCGGTGAGCTGCTAAAACGTTAACAAGGGTCTCCCATCGAGCCTTCTCCAGCCTACCATGATATACTTATTTTCAACGCGTTTCAGCTTTTGATTACTCGGTTCGAATTCCGGAAAAAAGCTTTCAATTGATTTAATATTAAGTGTCTAAAACAACAGAGATCTGTGATGGTTTTCTTAACTTTCCCTTTTCCCTACAAACCTTATACTCGGTCGTGGTAACGGAAAATAGAAAAAACGACAAACTTACTAATAATTTTCCCTTTCCTAACTACATTGATCATCCTTACTCTATGAAAAGAGCAAGGGAAATGATTCACAACAAGTTCTCGTTAAAAATTGGATAAGATACTCCATTCGATGTTTATAGTATTATCCGAATTGATCATGGTTTTAAAAATGATTGTTTTATTTTAAAAGTGGCTATCGTGGTGTTTGATATTGCATGACTTGTCATAATATTCAAATGAGCATGTCGTATTTCACACTTTTTTATGTTAGGTCTCACTTAACAGCATACATACCTACCTGCACATTCATTTTTATTGAATTAATAATATAAATTATCATGTAATCCGGAGCGCAGCATAAATGTCCGCTTGTCAAATAAAATTAAACTCTAAAAAACGAAATGAAGACGTTTATAGTATGCAGTGTAACTCAGGGGAGTTAATGCTTCGCGTGCTTGAGGGGGGCATATTAAATTCGTTGCGAGTAAATTGAAAGTTTTTGTATTCAACTAACGGCTTATTCACATTCATAACAAAAGCTCCAAAAACGGTATGCATTGTATTTATATATCATCATAATCATGATACGGATATGTTAGGTTAGGTTAGGTTACAAGAGAAAATTAACTCGCAGTAACTTCTATAACACATTATCCACGATTCCTTGCATCCTGCCTATTGCTTTGCTTCTTCTCATGATATGTCAGCTCCTTAAGTACATTTTCTGGATAGTACACGACGGTCGTACCGAAATTGTGCAAAGTTTTTAGAAAGACAGTTGTTTGTACCATAACCATTTACTAAGGAAGGCTTATTCAATGAGTTGATTTTTTCCTGCCATACAAAGATATTATTTACGACGGTTTGTTAATATGAATTTTATAAGAGTCTCTTCTCTTCTTTTTACTTCCGTGAAATATCGTAAGTAGCTTCGAAATAAAGCGAGCCCATTGATAACGTTTCGGCAGCCCACCGCTACCGTACATCATTCTATCGTTGACCTCTCCAAGTACAGATGTTGTGTGGTTAGCTAATTACCAGTTTGCGTAATGAGATAACTTCTGTTTTGATACTTGATAAGGAAGTTTAGATTATTTAAAACAGATAAACTAAACGAGAAAGCTAATTCTCATAATAACAGATCTTCAATAGATCGAGACTTAATGGACAAAGTCAAAAACTGATTAAGATACATTAGTTGTCTAAAAAAAGGTTGAATTTCTTCATCTTATAATATATTATATAAATGTTTTTTTATTTGTTTCAGACTATATATAAACTCGAAAATAAAATCGTTTATATCATATACATGTTTATTTTTGACAGCTTGACTTTCAATGCTAAAAATTTACCAAAAATATGATACTTTTAAGCTTGTTTAAATAATGCTCCTTTCCACTGCTATGCCACTGCTTTTGATAAAGGTAAAGTAGGAATTAATATAATAGATTTTTTTTATCATGGGATGAAACGGTTAGAACAAATTAGGTTTAATGTTTCCTTCTTAGTGCTTTTATAGCGTTCATTGGTAAAACTATAATACACACATACATTTTTGTCCAGTAATAACTTGTGCACAATAATGACTGTGAGAAATTTTACTCTGGAAAGCTCAACAAACACTTTGTTTTATAATCTCAATAACTTGAATAACAATACTGCGGGCTGGAATTTTCGAAGAAAAGACATTTTAATTTAATAAATTCGTAATCGGATATTGAATTGAAGACTTGATTGATAAGCGTCGAATTGGAACATTACAAATGGAATATGGCCGAATATTGTCAAGTGTCAACCGTGCTTTTGGGGCAGGGGTGGGCTGAAGGGGGCTCAAGGGGACTCGCCCGAGCCCCTTGTTAAAATTTGGCGAGGCCTGCGAGCCCCTTGTTAAGTTAAGAAAATCATTCATCTCAGATCAAATCAGCACATAACTGCAATTTCTGTTAATTGTAATACGAAGATGTATCATCTATAGTCTAAAGGCATTATGGCTGAGATTTACCGAGCCCCTTGTTAAGATATTAGCAGCCCACCGCTGTTTTGGGGGGAATATTACACAAAACTATTACTCAAAAAATAAAATCACCCCAACTTTGTTTAAGCTAATTAATTTAATAGCTTTGGAAAGGTTGATTTGAGTGTTGGAGAAATCACGGCTTGCATGAATGTGTCAACTTTATGATTTAATTTTTATATAAAAAAAAACCTATTTTGAACACTAATTGTGATTTCCATTCGTAGATTTTATTATGGACTGTCAGAGCTGATATTAAACGTCATTTTTCAAAATTTGTGGCAGATCACTTTTTGAATGTTTGCTCCTCAATTATTATGAAATAAACAGTAATGGTTTTTTTTTTAATAAGCAATTTTAATAGAGAATCTCAACACAAGTTATTTTCCAAAAACTGGTAGACGTAGAACGTCATAGACTCGACAGAAAAATAGACATTTTTTCAATTGATTTATCGATGTCATGGGTGCTTAGGATGCTCAAATACTCCTTACCACATTTCCAATCCTAAAATTACGGGGCATATCGATAGCGATTAGCTGACCATTAGTCTTGTCCTTGTCCTGTTTGTGCTGCGGATACTTAAAGAAAGCCTGAATTCTGTTTGTCTCTTCTACCAACCGGATGGATTTCGCTGTCGTGGAAGGCCACTGATTACCATATATAGCAGGGTTCTCAACGGTGGACATGTGGCCCCCGGGATGTTCTAAAGGGGCCACAGAGATTAATTTTTGTTTTTGGGGGCCACAACACAGCTTAGGGTGGCAACGGGTATTTATAAAAAGATACAGAGAAGAGCATAATGGCGGACGTCGCGCAGCTATTTTTTGTAAATCCGTAAATAAAATAAATTACTGGCATTCTAGATTCGAAAATCTCGGAAGAGCTATAAAAAAAGGTGGGTTTTTGAAATTATAATTTTTATGGGAAGACAAAACAATGCTATGGGGGGCACAGAAAAATAAAGACACTCAAAAGGGGCCACGTTCCCAAAAACGTTGAGAAACACTGGTCTATAGGATATAATCGGGACACTGGCATGGCATGGAAGGAAGCAAGAAGACTGGAGGGGGACAGAGAATCTTGAAGGAACCATGTGGTGGCTATATGCTAAAAAAAGTCTTGTCCTAGCCTTATCCTTTATATCATTCCTATCTTAAAAAAAGAGAAATTGAGCAACTGAGTAACAAGCACATTGGGAACGGATATGAATTTAAAAATAATATAATATTAATCAATTTCGTAACAAAATCGTGAGAATATTTTGTTGTAATACGTTAGGAACTTGTTACGTAAGGCAATTTACAAAAAAAATGATGCATGTACACAGAGTAAAATATTTTTTTATCCTCTGATAATAGTGATATTTAAGTTATTGGAAATTCAATCAACAAATTATTAGACAACCATTTTTTATTATAAAAACCAATCTCAGACGGCGAACCAATTCATTGAATATTTCATTTAACGCGATAACAATTTTCAATTTTAGGAGTTATCTATGCTATATCTTAAAAATGATTTCATCATAAATAATGGAGTATAATTTAATTAGAAGCCAGAGTACCGCAGTCTATTTTGTATATAAATAAATTCTAAATATTATAATAATAGTTGCTGTCTGATTTTGCAAATTGATAATAACCAGTTTTTCTGGATTTTTGCGGCCATTCTTTTGTATTCTTAAATCAATTTGTAGTTTTTTTTTTCTGACATCACGAATACCAGTAATTTAAAAAAGGTTAAGGATGTCTGTATTCAATATTAATACATTGTTTTCCTATAACACTTGAAATGTAGATATCCATATTGTAATATGAATGAAATTCTGTTTTGATAATTACCTAAATATTTCGGATCTTATTAATAATAATTATTTCACTTATTATCTTAGCGACAACTGTATCGAATGATATTTTCTCATTGACACACACTTTATTAAGACTTTTTTTTTCTTAATACAAATTTACATCTAATACCTATTATAATTATGAGCATAACAAAAGACAATATGTTAACAAAAACTTGTAGTAATTGAGTCCCTTTATTTTTGTAGACATGGAAAAGAAAGAAGGATTGCTATGAAAGAACCAAGAGTGGGCTGAAGAGTACTCGGGAGACTCTGACGAGTACCTTTTTAAATATGGCTTATACCGGTGAGTCCCTTTTTGAAATAACATTCTTATATCAAAACATTACTTTACTGGTATTTCTGACTAATATTTTATCTGTGTTTGAAACATATAATTCTAGCATAAAGAATAGTACCGATTTTTGCGTCAATCTTTGCAATCTGTATTTCAATAATCAATATTTTACGATAATTAGGTACATTAAGTATCATTGGATTGCTTCGAAAATTATTTCCTAAAATTGTACAAGAGTAATTTAAAATTTTGCGTCTTCCCCAAGCACAGTGTGTTGCTTTGATATTGAGCGAGTCTTATATCAAAGTATCGGCAGCCCATCGCTGACAAGTAATAATATAAATGAGATATGTTTTCAATACATGTACCGTAATCATCCCTTCTTAGTAAAAATCAACCGTAATCATTACATATGTGCATCTATTACGTAAGAAAAATGATAATTATTAAGCCATTGTATTAAAAACGCGGTTTTTACTGGTGCGTACTTTCAAAAGGCGCCGAGTATATGTAATACATACATACATTCAAATATTTATTTATTTTTTACCATTCCCGCTCCCAATGTGAAGCATATGGACTCCTAATGGAGTTTATCACAACATGAGTGTTACTACAAGAACCGCTTGTTACTCAGTTGCTCAACCTCTCTTTTTTCAAAGAGAGTAGAAATAGAAGGATATAGCTAGCACAGGACTAGTGGTTATCCAATCGCTCTCGATACGCCCAGTTCATAGGATAGGATGGGTGGGAGGGGGGAATTAAAAACATCACATACATCCATGCCTTCGGACAGAAATTCATAAATCGATTGAAAAATCAATTTATAAAACTATCCGTACTGGGATTTGAACCCGTCACCTCCGTATCCGAAGCCAACGACGTTGACCACTTGACCACACAGGTGGTAATTGTAATTTGAATACATTTATAATTTTATTGAAGGGGAAATAAAAATCTCGAGTCTCGGGAAGTCCTGAGACTTTGAATTTATCACATCTCGAGTCCCGGGACTTTGAAAACCCCAACTCAACTCAGATGACAGCCGCTAACCAATTAAGAGGTAAGGAAGATTGAATTATAATGAATATGTAGACGACGTTAGTTAGTAATAATATCAGTTGAACATTATGCGAAAATGTTATATGCCATACAATAGAATTAAATTAAGATTAACAACAGGTGTGTAGCGCCCACTCTTCTGTTGCCATTTCGGACTCTATTGAATATTATTTGTTGCAATAATACATTTCTCCGATAACAGAATACACTTATCTGTAGCTTGTTAACACCAAATATACACAAATCAAGGACCCATGGGCGTTCAACTTTGTTGGAAAATAAATCGAACGATAACTAACGCGCTTAACATGTTAAATTATAATACGTTCATAATACTACATTTCAAACATGCTTTGAAATAAAGGGTCGCAGAAAGTTGTGTCTTATAAATTTATTTATATTACATCCGGCATGGAAGCCAACAACTCTAACCGCTGCGCCTTAGGACCCGACATTATTTCTATATCGATTTATATTTTATCTTTCAATAACTGGGCGTAGCGAGAGCGATTAGCTAACAATTAGTCCTGTCCTAGCTTGACCCTTCTATACCTACTACTCTCTTTGGAAAAATAAATTAGTAACACACAGTTTTCTCGTAGAAAAAATTCTATTAAGATAAGGAAACCGTATACTCTACATTGGGAGCGTTCATGGATAAAAATGGTCGTTCGATTGATCAACTCATTGCTTAGAGAAGTGCACATTTTTAGTGACAGTATTTGTGAACTGTTGGTTAAATTTTACTATTTTATTTCTGGATTTTGTGTGTTGATTTTGATGTATTATGTAGTTTTATTTTATATTTTGTCTCTTTATATTTGTCAAGTACATGGCGAATTGGCGTCAGCTGTTATGTCATGCACTATAATTTTAATTTTTAACAATAAATAAATAAAAATAAAATAGAAATTTACTTTTTGTGTAGTAAACTAATTATATTTTTCTGGGACGCACTATTTTGAAAACTATATTAACCATCAAATAAATGATTTTTTTATAATATTCATTTTATATTTCTACTCAACGTCGTATCCGTTAGCGCCTGCTCCGGATTGTCACCCTACTCAAAGAGTAAGTTTTACAAACCATCACACCACCAATTATTGTATTTTCATTTTTTAAACTACTGGTTGTGGAACTAGGTATGACAAGAGATTTACAATTTTGTTGAGCAAAATCTAAAAATAAATATAATATATTAATTGGTGGGTCAGATATTTTGATATCGCTTCTAGCTTCACACACACATACAAAATATTAATATACATATATCCTGAAACTAAGAAAGTATTTATTCAAATTTAAAGCAAGAATCATGATAAGTAAGCTACTTCTAAACATTGAAGCTTTAAAACTCCACAGTGATTCTGGTTGTTTTATTTTACTTAAGCTAGTCATTGCAAACGAAGTGCAACTGGAAGAGACTATTGACATAATGTGCAATAGTGGGGTAAACTTTTTTTTCTTTTCCACTCCCAATTTAAGGCATCTCAATATAAATTGTTTTTAAGATCGCTGATTTTAAATAATTAGGACAATCTCTATCTTTTGAAAGGTTGAGTTAAGAATGCACTAGTGACTTATTAACCGCTTTATCCACCGTTTTTATCATATTTAAATTAGCATTATCACAGATTTTTTAAGTATAAAAAAAACATCGTTTTAATTGTTTAATGATTTTATGATAAATTTAATGTGAGGGGGTGAGTTAGTTAAAAATCTTACGATAAACTTTGTCTGGAGATAATTCTCAAATCGGAAAAACTTTAACGTTAATATTTATTTCGTAAAACGAAATAATGTTTTATTTTGACCTTATTATAATGGAGTTCTACCAAGATAATGCTAATTTAATCAATTTTATATTATAAACAAAACACCGCAAAGTTATCAGCGAATCCTTCAAAAATAATTATTTTACTTTGAAGGTTTAAATTACAAAAACGTCAGTTTTTTCATATTTGAAATGTATAAGACTTTAGTTTAAAAAATGTCGTTACTTCAAAGTTCCTTATGATTATTATTTGATATCGATAAATAAGCATATTTGATGTAAAACTTGAATTATTTTTTTCCATGTCCGCTCCCAATATGGAGCATATGGACTCCTAATGGAGTTTATCTCAACAGAAATGTTTCTACGAGAACTGCTTGTTACTCAGTTGCTCAACCTCTCTTTTTCCAAAGAGAGTAGGAATAGAAGGAAAGGGCAAGGACAGGACTAGTGGTTAGCTAATCGCTCTCCATACGCCTCGTTCATAGGATAGGATGGGTGGGAGGGGGGAATTCAAGACATCACATACATCCATGCCTTTGAACAGAAATTCATAAATCGATTGAAAAATCAATTTATAAAACTGCCCGTACCGGGATTCGAACCCGTGCCCTCCGTAGCGGTAGCCAACGATGTTGACCACTCGACCACACAGGCGGCAGACTTGAATAATGTAATTTTAAAAAAATAGTTCCAATTAACAAAAAATATATCAAAATTATTTCAAGATATCTATCAGATATCGTGTATAGAACTTTCATAATAAGATATAAGGTCTACAACACCTGTGTAAGGTTTTCGAGACCCTTGCGCTTACATTTGAGGTCTCAAGCATTTAATTTATTTAACACCTATCTCAGGACAGATTCAAGAATTGAATATAACAACTGGTAATTTATGAGGTATTTCGTAACTGAAAGGACGTGGCCAACTATTATTCATTTAACTCTTCGTTCACGGATGGTTTTGCTTTTTTAATAGGATTATCATTTGAGGTATTTAAATAAATGTAAATTTTATTATGCGTATAAAAAATGCTTCGATGACACATTAAAAAATGTATGTTTCTTGATAAGAAAAGGTCGCGTGTATTTTGTTAATTTATTGAATATGTACCTACTAATTTGCGTTACCTAACACTTGTCTACAGAGGAATGATTGTGGAGGGAACAGAGAAATCTTTCATTCAGCACTATTTAGTAGAGGGGCACTGCTCCTACTCCGGGTAAAGCCTTATTGCTGCACTGCTCCGTGTTCGTGCTTCCAAACTCCAACAGAGGTACAACAATCACGTGCTGTGGTACTACCTTGAGTTGAATACCAAACGAGCAGAGCTGTTTACTCAGTCCACCCTCACACGAGCCCAATAAGCCACGCAGACCTGATCTCAACCAAGGCCAACTATAAGCCTAACGATATATTTACAGCATCATATGGGGAGCGAGAAATCTTCATCCCTCTTTCGATTCAACGCGTAGAAGATTAAAATCTTTCGCCCCGGTGAATTTTCAGTATACGCAGTGGTGTAGTGGTAAATAAATAGGTACCAGGTCGGTCATTGATTTCTTCCCTATTTTTTTTGTATCCGTCCGAAGTTAAAAAACCACAAGTTTTAACAATTAAATCAATAAAAAAACGTGCAATTATTTTTTTTTAAAAGAAGGGTGGAATTTGTTGTAAAGCTTAAAATTATTTTTGTTAAATATTGATATAATGTTATTAAATTTTATAAACAGTATTTTGAATATACATATGTATGTACATACTTGTAATTTAAGTTATAAGTCAAAAAGGTGACAGAGCGGCACCCTGGCTCATTTTCGAGTGCCAGGTCGCCGACGTGGCCCGACCTGGCCCCACTACACTACTGAGTATACGGATATACAGGTACTTAAAATAACTTAAACTTATTGGTTGAGCAAGTTTTTTCCTCTACAATCTTTATATTATTTTAAGCATGGTTAAAATATAAATTTCGTGCAGCTCTGTATCGCGTCAATAATATGAGGAGTAAATGAGTTTATTTTCTTGATCGTTATTGCGTTAAGAAAGGCGGCCGTAAGACAGCGACTGCATACACATAACGGGCGGTGTTGGGGAAAAAAATAATATAAAATAACAAAAATCAATCAATATTTTCAGTAAAAAAAATACTACAAATTGACTTAGTTGAACTTCTTAGCTGACGTTGTCATTAAAAGCAGATAAAGCCAATATAATATGAAGCGGTTTTTGCGGTAATGTGACTATCGTTAAAATGTAATTTCAAAACCCTACAAAGACTGCTTGCTAAGTAAATATTTTCCCAAGTTAATTGAATGACATTAAAATCAAGTTTATCCATTTCGCCACCAATAGCTTCGAACATCGTGACACATTTATTTACTAAACGTCAATTCAAGTTCATCCGCACACTTGAACGCCTGAAGATGCCGACAGGCGAAACCCGGGTCGTTATTGACAAAACTTGTGTGAATGTACATAATTTGAATGATTCAAATTCAATGAATTTATATTAAAGAATCTCTTACGCATACGTAACTAATTTTTGACTGTTTTTTTTACTTACCAATTTCTGCCAGAAAGGTAAATGTGACGATGTGTAAATTTATTTTTATTTCTGTGCAGTATTTTACCTTGTTTAATCTTGTACCGTGTCTTGTAAGTGTTAACGAATAATATAGCGTACGTCTGAGGTATCTGAAAATCGATAAACGTTATTAAAATGTACACACGTCTAGCAAGGTATACCTACATACATTTAATAAATACACCACCTGTTGTACACCGTCTGTACTTCCCTTCGTCATATTATTTGACTACTCAATTAAAATAATTATAAGACGAACAAAATAAAAACGTCATCAATCACTTGTTTCGAATTGACATATAAAAGGGACAGATATATTAACGAAGTGTTAGTGTTTGCAAATAACATTTGAGAATAATAATTACATATCAATATATATATTATCATATACAGGTAGGTAGTGGCAGCTCCTTTTGAAACCCTTAAATGTGGTTTATTGATTGAATTGACACTCACTTAGTAGAACTTTATTGTAATACGGTAAAAAATATCAAAGTATTTTTTTTTCACCATGTCCGCTCCCAATGTGGAGCATATGGACTCCTAATGGAGTTTATCTCAACAGATGTGTTTCTACGAGAACTGCTTGTTACTCAGTTGCTCAACCTCTCTGTTTACTAAAAAGAGTAGGAATAGAAGGATAGGGCTAGGGCAGGACTAGTGGCTATCTTATCACTCTCGATACGCCCCGTTCATAGGATAGGATGGGTGGGAGGGGGGAATTCAAAACATCACATACATCCATGCCTTCGAACAGAAATTTATAAATCGATTGAAAAATCAATTTATAAAACTGTCCGTTAGTATTAAGGTTATCAAAATTATAATAATTTATCAGGAGTAAATAAATAACAAGATTAAAAAAAGAGTACCGGAACTCACTTGTTGTAAAGATTTTTTCCTAATTCGTGTCCGTTCTTAATGCGATGCATATTGTTTCCTAGTGGAGGTATTGACACATAAATTGATTTTACTATAACTGATTGTTACTCAGTTTCTCATCCTCTCTTTTCTTCCGAAGAGAGTAAGGATAGAATGGTAGGGTTAAGATAGGACTAGTGGTTAACTAATCGCTCTCGCTTTGCTTCGTACTGTGATTCGAACACGTGAGATCTGTCATGAAAGCCAACCACGTTGACTACTGCTCTATGGAAGCGACTGTTGGGAAGAGGTTTTGTAAATAAGATAATTTCGCAATAAAAAAACAAAATATAAAGCATTAGATCCCTGGTTCTGGTCACAGAGTAAGCCTATGGATCTGGTATTTTTTTACACATTAAATTCAAAAGGTACTTAAGATAGGAACAAACAGACAATGGTTTCCATGAAAAAAGATTTAATGAAAAATATAAATAAAATTTACGAATATTAATTTGAAATATTAAAAATTTCGAGAAAAAGGGTGCCGGAACGCCGTTCCACCGCGTTACATGGAAAGAAAGCACTGACTAGATGTGTTGTGTATCTCTTTTAAGCCAGTATATATAGCTGAGTAAATGCAGGCTTAAACATAGTTCTAACGATGGCATAAACCGAAATAGCTATAAACTGGTTTTGGTATTTTTACCGTATAGAC
>CM062840.1:12292545-12374274 GCA_031772345.1 Himalopsyche anomala
CGTAAGCGCTTGAGGCGCGTGCTTGGGGCCACCAAATTTTAGGGGCCCCAAAAATAGCTTATTTGATATAAAACCCATTTCATTTTTGTTCAGATTTTAATTATTTCACATTAAATTTTCTTTCGTTTTTAACAATACAAAATAATAATCAAAAATACTTTTTCGCGTCTACATATTTTTTGATTTAAATATTTATTGATTCTACGTGTAACACTTTTAATTAAGAATATGTATTCCAATATGTGAGGCCCTAGCATAATACTGTAAGTCAACACCGAGGAGCCCCGCCCAGGCAACCTTTTTCTAACCTGTGAGAGTGCCGGCTCTTTTTTTTTGACTTACTTCGATGTTCGAAATGTTTGAAATGTATAAATTAATATTTCATTCGATTTTAAACACATGTGCGTTTTTATCTCATGAGCAGAAATTCCTTGATTCGATTGAATGCATTTTATTACTTTTACAGCATCACAAGCCACGTGTGACCCTTTTTTGTATTGCAAATTCTACAAATTCGACCAATTTTTTTCATTCGAATCTTTCGCAGCTGCAGTCTTCGTCAATGTTATTTTAACGTTTTAAGATATTTAAGCTTCCTTTAAATCTTTCGTGACACTTTAGTTTAAGTCCATCGTTTTCGGTGTTCATACCTAACCACTTTAATTCGTGATATTTTATAAACGTTGAAATGTAAAAACGACAAATCATAAATACGAAAAGTCTGAATTATAACATTGGTGTAGTGAATTTGATTTCACAAAAAAACAAACATTATTATACTAGTGTTGGGTAGATACTACGTATAATTTGTTCACCTTTCTATGTATTAGTGTTCTTTTACGTAAAGTGTTTCATTGTGTTTTTATATACACACATATATATATATATACATGTGTGTATAATATTATTCTACCCGATTACTATAAATAAAATGTTTAAATATTTTTTTAAATGAGTGAAAAACGTAATCAAAGATATTTCACTAAAAAAGTGAAAATTGAGACTGAAACAAATATTGGAAATCTGTGAATACATTCAGAAAAATTTGCAGAATGCTCGTATTCTTGGCCGAATATTTGGACTGTAGATATTCGCTACCACAAAGCAATGGGATACAGGGGAACAAGTTGATTTGAAGATAAGTATGCCAATCGATTACCGAAAGGTGAACCTATATAAAGAAACACTGAAATATTTTAAATAAAAAAGAAAATTCCCCATTCATAAGAAGAAAAAAAATCACAATAATGGATATTGCCCTGCGATTTCAAAACATCAGCGAGATTAGTAAAATAACTAAATACATATAATAGTGTACAAAAAAACCTCATATATTATCTTTTATCATCAACCGTAAATACAACTAAATTAAACCATATTTCACTATTAAAAAAGTACAAAACAAACCTAAAATTTTAATAATGTACATACTAGTATTTTCAATTTATCCCACTATCGCTTTAGAATAGTGTAAAATGTTATCTAAAGAGACCTGGGTTGAAGCTGGGTGTGTAGTCAGATATGTCACAAAACATTGAAAATAAAATTCAATGCCAATCGACTAAAAAAAATATTACGTTTTTCGATTTGTGTTCTCAGTTAGTTCGTATGTTATTAGTAATGAGAGTGTGCATTTTTATTCTAAATATGTTTTTAGATAACGGGATGTGCGTCAGGTTTATTAACTATGTTTTAGCTGTTTCTCAAACTAACAATTTATGACTTATCTTACTATACGCCCCGACCCATGAACTGTTTACTGCGGTCCGTTCTCACACGAGTCTTTGGCTGGATTGGTTAAAATCAAGACTTATTTCACTGCATTTGAAAAAATGTTTATTTATGTGAAGTTGCTTTAACCTTGATTTCTCATTAGAGTTAATAAACTCTTCTGAAACGAGTAAGTTGATGGATTATACACAGGATACTTAATATCAACAAGATTTGAGCGGTTGAGCTATTCACACTCTTAATTATAATTGTTATTTTCTTTCAAGCACACATGGTTCAAAATATGTCCCGTGCAGCTCTACTTAGGCCATGAATGTAAATGGCAGACAGTCTGCTGCGTTGTGGAAAGCGACCATGAAACGTTGGCTGCATGTACACAACGCGTGGTGATGGAAACCAACTTGCTATTGCGTGACCATAACTAAGGAATATAAGACTTTTAATACTGATTCACCTCTAGTAATGTTCATAGGGATTTCAATCATCGTTCCCTTTGGGCTGCGCACGGCCGCGCAGCAATCGGAGAATACCCGCGCAGTCATAGCTGATTAGCACACACTTCAATACAACTATTCATTTTTTTTTCATTGGAATAAGCCTAATTCACCGAAAAAATATATAAATTAAATACTTACATGATTCAGCTAGAATTACATTCTTATATATTATCAGCAGAACAAGAATTTGATCCAAATGGAGTACATATATACTATAAGGATTAGTTGTAAGGAACGACGTGAAAAATTAGTAAAATTAATAAATTTATAAAATATGTTATAAACTTTATTAACGAACGATTATTTGTTTTATTAAGCTTTTTTCTTAATTTGTGCTTGACTTTATTTTGTGTAAAAAAAGGAACTAGTTCTGTCACATATTTTTTTAATACACTTTTTATATCAGATATGACAAATGATGCCACGTAGCATTTGAATTTCCCCCGCAGCTAGCCTCTCATTTTAGAGCAGTGATGCACAAACGCGTTTTGAATTTTGTGGCGGCCCTTTAATATTTTTCTCAAACATATTTTTTTCACGTAAAACATTTATTTCATAAATGTAAGCAAGCTTTTTCTTTAATGAAGGAAAATAAATCTGTTAATAGAAACAGGCTTACAAATATTATGTCAAATTAAAAAAAAATAGTTAAAAATTAACAAAGACCAAGAATGCAATAACTTTTGAATTGCATATAAATGAAACATAAATATTTCACACTGAAACGATTTTTAATAAGTATGTACTCATAATCCTTTTTTTTCATGGCTTATTTATTTTCGAAATAACACGGTCAAAATAATATAATAGAATCTATTACTCATTTATCTAAATTCCCTTAATCTTTTATACACGGTTTTTATGCTGTTTTACATGGAACGTACATATGTTCCGTATAAAAAAAGATTGAGCGTACTTTAAATCTTTTTTTTCTTTGCGGCCCGAACCCACGATTATTTGTTTTATGCGGCCCGCTAGAAAGTAAAGGTTGTGCATCACTGTTTTAGAGGGAACATTGATTGCATTTGCACCACATTTCACACAAATTATATTATTATGGGTGTGTTACGTAAAATTATAATATACCCATTGAAAGGCCCATCAATTCCGGAACCTGTCAATATTCACTCAACTAATGGCAGGTATAAATTATATTAATTTATCTTTAAAAAAAATACTAAAATATGTAATGGTTTCTGTACATTCCAAATTTGATTTCGACCAATTTTTAAATTCCGAAATATTATATATATACTTATATATATATATAAAATCGGTTTGTTCGAATTTTCAAATTTGATATTTCGGTATTGAAAAAACACCGCAAATGCCGGATCCCCGTTTTCCTAATACCGGTATTGCAAGCTCTGGTTGACCATCCTACCGTTAAATTTTCACGAAAAAAAATGCAATGCGTTGTGCTATCGGAAAAGTTGGGCCTCCAAACTGTATTGCGCCTGGGGCCTCTCAAGTGCTTAATCCGCCACTGCGTATAGACTTTGTTCCTGTTTACTTTTTGTACATAAGTAGAATTTAGAATTTCATCTGAAAGTGCTTAATATCAAATTTCATACTTCAATATCCCATTTTAATCGTTGAAATCGTGTATTAACGACCCAGGATTCGTCTTTCGGCATCTTTGTACATTAAGTTTCACCATTGAACTTCAACATATTTTACATAACCTTTGCCATAATTTCATTTTTCTTTGATTAGCGCTTGTCAGTATACTAACATAACCTTAGCAGTAATGTAAATTCTAATCCGGGTTTTGAAAATACTGAAATTCCTTGAATATGCCGATGATGCTGTCATATTCGATAAATCAATAAAGAGCATCCAGGAGACAATTGATGGGTTAGGAACTAACTCAGGCCGCATTGGTCTGAAAATTAACACTAGTAAGACCAATGTGATGTGTAACCAAACCTGTCATGACTCTGATAGGACCCTTACTAGCGCGGGACAGATCATCGAGAGGGTTGACAGCTTCAGATACCTCGGCGCACATATCCCCGAAGACGGTGGTACAAAATAGGAGCTTGCCATTCGTTTAGGAATGGCTAGAGCCACATTCAACTCAATGCGGACTGTCTGGGACACACAGCTGTACTCGATGAAAACCAAATGCCACTTATTCAACGCTTGCATTTTTCCGGTAATGCTTTACGGTTGCGAATCATGGCACCTGACGAAGACTCAGAAAAAACGTATACTGAGCTTCGAGAACAGATGCTTGCGTCGGATAATGGGGGTGAGATGGTTTGATTTTGTGAGGAATTCAGAGATAAGGGAGCGTACAAGACAGCGTCCCGTCACGTCAGTGGTTATGGTGAGACGTTTGAACCGGCTGGGTCGCGTGCTGCGGATGCCTCCGGAAAGCCTCAATCCTGCCTGCCTTTTCTTTCGACCGGTGGGATTCCATAGTCCGTCGGGTACTATCCATAGGATGTACTCGGCGGAACTGAGGGATGCTGGCATGTCATCGGAGGAAGCAAAGCAATTGGCGGGAGACAGGGAAACACGGAGGTGCCGCGTGGCGGCCATATGCTCCACATAGGGAGCGAACGTGGCCAAAGAAGAAGAAGAAAGAAAAAATTCAAAAACCGGTTTTTTAATTAGTCGATTTTTGTACATAACATAATGGTCACCTCATCTAAGCCTTCACCTTTATACTATAAGTAGTCCGATTGTCCCCACGCAAATTCCAAATTCAAATCCCGAGAAGAAATTAATATGTCATATAATGAACAGTGGTTGGTTGGTGATCCGATGTTTTAATATTCGAATTGAGATGTCCAGTGGCGGAGCGGTTCAAGCCAGTGGTATCCAATGGCATGAGTTTCCATCGCCGTCAAAAAGGTGGCGAAGATCCAAGTAATAAGGTAAGTAATATCTTGTTTTGACCCATCAGAGCGCAGTCAAAATATATTTGTTAATAAATAAGTTAGTAATCATATAATGCAAAAACCGTTTATTTCCGAAGGCCCAATTATAATGTTTCTTTGCAGTCGATTCTTGTGAGAAAAGCTCGATATGAGATATTTGATTGAAATTGTGATCCTTATTTATTCTCCGTAAATCACTGAACTTTATTAAATGTTTTTTGTAACCTACGCCGATCTTAATTAATATAAAGGATATTAACTTTTTACGGGGTTTATCTCAACAGAATTTGTTCTACGAGAACTGCTTATTAAGTAAGGATGAGAGTCAATTTATCCATTTTTCTACTATTGAGAACTATTATTTTTGTATGACGTTAATTAAAAAGATATTTAGTCAACTTTTGTTAGAAAATCACGATATATTATACAAATTATTGTACATTGACGTACAGTTTTTACTAAACTACCCGGATTTCGCTAAGTAGCTATTAAAATAACCGCGAACATTAAAGTTCATTTGATAGTAAAATGATTTCAAATAATTAGTCAGGTCAGTAGTACGAACAGCACTTTTTCAATCTATTAGTCGATTTCTATTTGAAGGCATAGATTTTTGTGATGCCTGAAAACTTTCTCCCACCCTTTCAATCCTAAAATAACGGGACGTAGCGAGAGCGATTAGATAAAGACTAGTCCTGTCCTATCCGTTATATCCTTACACTCTACGGCCTACGCCATCATATTCATTCGACGGATCGACCAAAACGCATGTATATTAATTATTAATCTATACAATAACAAAGAACATGGATGTAGTTCATATATTTCTAATGCAAAGATTATTATATTATATTTTGTCACCCGCTGCGATGTAGTTGGTTAAAGCTTGTTCTACCGACTATGTGGGTCTGGGTTCGATTCCCAGTAAGGTCATCATCAAATTTAGATATTTCAATTTAAAATTTGATACCTGAAGACGTGGGTGTTTGTGACGTCAATTTACCTCGAGTTGATCTCGAGTGACTTACAATAAATTTTCATCGAGTTGTTCTCGTATGATCTTTCATCTTTAAAATATTTTGCGCATTGGCATTAACCTTTCCTTTACTATGCAAAAAAAAAGCACAAGCTCCTGAGCTGTGTATCCATTACACATCAGGCAAACGGGAGTGAATCCTGACAATTATATAGCACTACTACAGCAGTACTACATATATTTAACATGATTCACTCCTGTTTGCCTGATGTGTAACGGATACACAGCTCAGGAGCTTGTGCTTTTTTTTTGCATAGTAAGGAAAAGGTTAATGCCAATGCGCAAAATATTTTAAAGATGAAAGATCATACGAGAACAACTCGATGAAAATTTATTGTAAGTCACTCGGGATCAACTCGAGGTAAATTGACGTCACAAACACCCACGTCTTCAGGTATCAAATTTTAAATTGAAATATCTGCTTTTTTGCATAGTAAGGGAAGGGTTAACTGTGATGCCAATTATTAAAAGAAATGTCCGCCGTGACGGTGCTGTGTATTTCAGACCGTACAAAATAAGTGTCTAAAGTCTAGATCCTTTTGCACAGGAGAATAGCCCCGATGGTATAGTGACTGGACCTCGCGGGATTGAGCGGCTGACGTACATACATGATGATGATGACTAGCGGCTACACTTAATACAGAAACGAAATTATCAGACGCGCGAGGTTCCTTCTCCAACCGCAGGGGGCGACACATTTTGCTTCATAAATCATAACCATTATCACCCTGTGTTTTTTTCTTCTTTTTATTCCATTTCATTTCGACTTGGTTCGCTTTTTTTTCTTTTATAAATTTCTCGGACGCCTTTTTGATTTTTTTATTATTATTATTAAAATTGTTATTATTTCTTTATTTTCTTTACGAGTGTGCGCAGTCGCGGACCGTGTGTGAGAGACTTTTTTTTATTATAATTTTATTTTTCTCTTTTCGAAAATCTTTCTTTCTTCTTTATGTACCGTAACAACTGATACCGCGGGGGCTTCGCACATATAAAATCGGAAATCAACTATTTAAGTCGGTTATTTAAATCTAAATGAATGGTTGACACTACTGAGAGGTTACTCCAGGGATGGGCTCGCGGGGGCTTGCGCGAGCCTTTTGTTAAGTTTCAATTAGGCCGGCAAGCGTTTTTTTAAATTAAGAAAAACAAGATTCTCAGATCGATGCGTTATATAATATAATGTTTAAATATGTATTTTAATTAACTTTAAGAACGAATCAATGAACGTTTCGTGTTTCTGACATATATATAACATGGAATTGAAGAGAAAATAATAAAACCTATTTCTGTGTCAATCTCGGAACTCTTCACTCCTGAAATATAAGTCTCGGTAAATACATTTTTCAGCTTTTGATATAAATTAAATATGATTGTTACATAATATTAGTATATTTAGTAAAATTCGATAGTTTTAACAATTGTTGCGTATAATTGTATAAGATTACCAAATAAAAAATCAGCATTCTTCTGGAATACCACGAATAGCTTCGAGATGCAGCGAGCTCTTTGTAAAAGTATTGGCTGCTGGGCTATTCTCAAATTAATTATTACCTAGACACTAATTCGGGAGAGTCTCTTATAATGATTGCGGCTATTGAAAAAAGCTGATCGTACTGGGATTCGAACCAGTAAAATCTGTCATGGAAGCCAACGTTGACCACTGCACTATGGAACCTTTCTTTTTTAATTGTATAATTCTTTAAAAACTATTAATTATTTAATAATTATTTTATTACCGTCCAAATCACAAGTGATAAACCACAAGCACCTCAGCCGCATTACTGCCTAATACATAAGTTAGTATCCCGCTTGGAAAAGGTGCATATTAAAAAATGAAAAATGGCTCGTTTCGGTACAACTATATTATTGTGAAGAGTCTTGTCATCCAACAACAAAAAGACTCACGAACACATTCATCCACATGCAATAACATCACATATAATACATACAAATAAGGTCCACTTTAGTGTGATTGTTGGACGAGTGATGCGTTGTTATTCACTACGGTTATTGTATAGTCAATTTTGAAATAAGAACGCGCGTTACAAATCCTCTTGACAGATAACAACGCTATTATTATCACATTTTGGCGGGAATATAAGTAACAACTCTCTCAGATCGAGCGGGAACTCTTTTTAAGACGTAAGACGTTAACCCCCGTTGTATTTGTTCATAAATATATAACAATTCCAACAGAAACATTTATTATATATGTATAGTATGTACTGTTCAAGTACTTCAGAATATTTATTTATACGACATCGCTCATGTCATAGACAAAAGCGGTAATTCTAATTACAAATTGACGGTTGTCATTTTATTGTTTATTTTAATCACAGAACTACCCATGAAGTAAAACAGTCTCAACTGCTGTCAGCAAACATCAAACATCTTTATAAGATTTAAACTAAAACATTAGCAATTTTAACGCATTTAAAGTATTGGATGTCATATTTAAACCTGTTATATGAATTAATTAATTATTACATTAAACTAACTTTACTATCCGACCACGACTCACATAAATACGCTAGTGCATATTATTCGCATAAAAGATGGGAAGGACGTAGTAA
Organism: Himalopsyche anomala; assembly: GCA_031772345.1. NCBI lineage: Eukaryota > Metazoa > Arthropoda > Insecta > Trichoptera > Rhyacophilidae > Himalopsyche > Himalopsyche anomala. Next base: position 12,301,274 of record CM062840.1, read on the forward strand.
CTGAAAATAGTCACATTTGTTTAACAATTTTAACTGTGATAATTGTATGACGTAAGAACTTGCCGTATGAAGGTTTTTGTGGCGGACAGATAGGAGTATTTAAAACGCTTGCCTTTTTAAAAATATCATGCAAACAAAAAATAAAACAGAAAAATTATTTCGCTATCCACCTGCTTTATGATTTGTGTCTCAAATACAAATTAATATTTATCATCGAAAATATATATTTAACATTATATAATTGAAAAAATGTGTAAAATACCTTAATATTTTTGTATTTTTAAACAGAATATTGAAATTCGTTTCGTAAAACTACGATTTGGAGAAAATTTTGACTAACCAATCTCAATTTTAATATAATAATGTACAAATGTCATACAAGTTGAAACAAAAGTCCAGAGATACAGACATTAATTTAGTTTTGTATTCGTATGTTATCATATTACCCATTGTCTGTGATACACAGTGCCGGCGCGAGGCTATTTGGCGCCCTAGGCAACGGCTATTGGCGCGCCCCTTTTTAAAAAATCATCCCATTTTTTTTCGAAATAATAAAAAACAAACTATGCAAGATCATTTTTTTTTTTTAATAAATCCATATCCGCTCCCAATGTGGAGCACATGGCCTCCTAATGGCGTTATCTTAACAGAAGTTTTTCTACGTGAACTGTTAGTTACTTAGTCGCTCAACCTCTCTTTTTCGGATCATATAGAATACTATACATAACTACAACGAAAAATACAAACATCAAATAAAATAAAATGGATTGTTATATTTTTATTTTTAGAGTATATAAAAATAGTTTTCATACTCCATTTATGCGCCCCCTAATGGTTGGCGCCCTAGGCGGTTGCCTATTTTTCCTGTATGGTGGCGCCGGCCCTGGTGATACACAATTGCCATCAACATTCTTAGCGAAGAAAGAAACAATCGGAATATGTATTTATTATTTATCCAAAACAGAAACAAAAATAAATACCTACAGTAAATTGCTGTATGATTATATGCTCTATTAAGGTCACTTGTCAAAATAAAACGGTGTGTATATAATATATTTCAGTATATAATAAAATTAAAACAATATTTTATCCTAAATCCCACGCCCAAAACCAACATTTAAAAGTGGATTATAATCGCAATTACTTTTTACCGCCACCATAATAAAGTGTATGGCGCTGCGGAACGTTTTACCAATAAAAGAAATTAATCATAAGTGTCTGAAAAGAATTGCGAAACACTTCGTTTCCACCCTTTGTATTCGTCATAATTAAGGCCAGATAAGAGCTTCGGGATGCATTATTATGAGACGAATTACAAATGTTATTGGTTGTTTCCCAAAGATAATTCATACGAAAATAACAAAAGAGATCTCTCAATCAATTCGATGTACTTTGTTTATTTGTATTCCAATAAACGAATATGTGGAATACTAGTGTGGAATTTCAATGTAAGCAAATTTCAACGATCATACATACATCACAGTTGACCGAAGTGTCAATTTTCTATGAAATTTTAATTATAGAAGTTACCTTTTGACTCTGATATATCAAATGACGCATTGCTTTTATTTTATTGACTTTTTGAAAATCGAAGAACTTAATAACATTTCATTTTCAAACGTGAAGTTGTCAATTGTCATTTTCCGTCAATATTAAAGATTCAAAATGTTTATAATTAAACCAAATTCGTAAACAATTAAATATTTTTTGATTATATTGCATTTATAGAGTAAATTAAACAGGGTGATTACATAATGAAACTTTAAAAGTAGATTAAACAACAAAGTTAAATCAATAATATAAGAAAAAATACATATGTAGATGACGTCTCCGAAGTTATTCGCTGAGCGTAATCTATTTTCTTGTATTATGTATATTTTTTTAACTATCTTTAGTAAACCCAAATTTTTATATTTTAACAACTTAACATACTTAAAATAAAAAGTGTCAATTGACCAATAATCAATTTTAAAAGCTCGCTTCCTGAGAAAACTCAATATTGTTATTTTAAAAAAATGCATGTATTTGTTATATCTGCAATGATATGCTATTTTCACTATACAAATTAAAAGAACACCCTTCGTCAACTGCCGCGACTTGGCGTTTAACTATACGAAGCTAACTCTCTGGAACTAAATTGCTTTCCAAGAATTGAGTCATTAAGGAAAATTAATCATTTTTAAGAGAATGGCTGTCATTTGCTAATTGGGTGTGTTGCACATTATGTAATGAGGAAGTGCTTTTGTACGAATTCGCTTCAGGCAGGTGCCAAAACGCTTTTCTCCATGGCGAAAGAATGAAAAAAGATACCGTAATTAGGTTAGCCAACTCATCTAACTCCTTTACAGCAGGCTGTTCATAAAATAACTTTCCCTTAATAAATTAGATCGTGTTTTCTACCTAGATATATTCGGCTCGTATTTTTCTGGTCAGAATTTAAATAACACTGGTCAGAATTTTTATTAAATGGTCAGAATAAATAGTCATAATTTAAATGAAATTTAAAAAAAAACCTAACCTAACCTAACCTAACCAACCAACCAAAATTGTTATTAAATATTCTGACCGCTTAATATTTTTACTCTGACCGTTCATATTTTTATTCTGACCATTTAATTTGTTTCCGATATATTCTGTCAACTTAAAAATCGTCTAATCGAACTTTTCTAGTATTATTGTATTACGAACCCATGGAGGCCTCGACTGAAGTCACCGCCGTTGACCACTTGACCACGGGGTCGACAAACGATTAATGAATGTCTATGGTATCAATAATTTCTTACCAACATCCAATCCTAAAAACAAGGCGTAGTGAAAACTTTTAGCAAACTACTAGTCCTATTCTATTCCTTTTCTTATTCCTACTCTCTTCTGAATAGGTAGGTTGAAAAACTCATTAAAAATCAGTTCTCGTATAAAAAAAAAACATTTGGAGTACTTACCCTCCACGATGGGAACAAATATATTTTAAGTGAAATTACATAAATATTATTCAAATATATTTTCGCTTACTCAAGCAGTGAGAATGTATCATACAATTGATTTATAATTCCACTGCTCAGTATCAGTGAAAACAAATTTGACAGGTACAGTAGAACTTTGATTATCCGGACAAATAGGGCATGAGGGATTCCGGATAATCGAAAACATCATAATTGACAGAGAAAGATTACATATAGTATACCTGCTTACAACTATGTTTTTTTTGGAGTTGTCAAATCGTGAATATTTTGGCTCTCGACCACTTTAGTGAAAATCTTCAAAATATGTATATTTTTTATAAATATCCTTTGCTTCTTCTTTATCTTGTTCCACTGTGGCATACATTTCTTTAACATTTCACATGATAACACATTTGTAATATAGAATCGTTTGCATCGCAATTAAATCTCGTCTACTAGCAATCATTATGGTCGAAACATCTGTTTTCGATGTAAGCGCTTGAATGCTTCTATTACACCTTGATCTATTGGTTGTATCACAGACGTGACATTTGATAAAAGAAATTGCATTGTAAACTCGCGCATAGCAGCAAATTCGTAAAAAAAAATGAGATATCCGGATAATCAAAAATCCGGATAACCGAAGTTCGGATACGAACACATGGTACCTACGTTAACCCACAGGGATTGAATATTTTATCGGATATGATTTCATTGGTCATTTCACAACTTTCAAATGTAGTATCAATGACACATTTGAGACGAATATATTTTATTTCACTAGTGACTATCGGTGAAAATCAGTGGCGGATTATCCTATAAGCGCAAGAGGCGCGCGCTTGGGGCCTCCGAATCTTAGGGGATTCAAAAATTGCTTTTATAATATAACCCATATATTTTCGTTCAGATTTTAAATATTTTACTTGGAATTTTCTGACGATTTTATGTTTTCCGAAAAACAGGGCCTCCAAATTTTATTGCGCCTGGGGCCTCCCATGTGCTTAATCCGCCACTGGTGAAAATATATTTTCAGAAGTATAAATACAAATGTATTCAGCTCAGCGGTGGGCTGCCGATACTTTAACAAGGGGCTCGCTTAATCTCAGAGCTATTCGAGGTGTTCTAGGAAAAGGGTGGATTATTTTATCACTATTAAACAATTATACGCAACACTTATTTAAGTAATTGAATGTTTCGTAATATACTTATATTAATTAACAATAGTAACATAATTAATACCAATAGTTAAAAATGTATTTTTGCTGTATAATTAAACCGTCGTAATTCAAATATTTAAATACACACATATGTCAAAGATTGCAGATAAATACTAATGTGATCTGAGATTGATTTTTTTTAAATTTAACAAGGGGCTCGCTGGCATAATAAATTTTAACAAGCGGCTCGCGCGAGCCCCTTCGAGCCCATAAGAATATGCTTTCACTAAAACGCCAATGAGAATGTAGTTTCACTTGAAATACACATTAGCTGTAACATATTGTAATAATATGGACAACAGTTTTGCCCAGCACATATCACCCTCTAGAGCTCTGTGTGATACGTGTATCGCTTTATTGAAATGTATTAACCCTATCGTAAGATATTTCAAAAAACGTTTTAAATTAATAAACAACTTTTGTATATTTTAACTTTATTTAGATTCCTACAATGTTGTGCTATTTTTTTTTTATTTAATTAATTCATAGCTATTTATATACATTACTGAAAAAAAATGTGTCTTGAAAACATTCTATGATTTATTCGATAAATGCAACAAACAATACACAATGAAACATTCCGATAATAATTTATAGTTAATTATAGGTAAATATTTTTTATTTTATTATGTCATACTATTTTACTTAGCACAAAAAATGCCCATTTATCATTTTCAAAATATTTGCATTTTTTTCTTGACACATCGCCGCAGCAATTTCAAATTATCAATGCTGAAATTGGCTGCGGTAAGGCAACAAAGAAAAAAAAACACATTAAAATCTGCATGTAGATTTGAAACATCTATCCATACATTTAAAATTTCTTTTACAAATGTTCACTTAATTAAACTTTATTTACGATGCCTTATTTAATTTATAGGTTTAATAAATAATAACGTCATACTTTCATTTTTAAAAACATTGTTTTTAAAAAATATATTGTTATACATTTGAATTCGCATACTGGTTAGTAAAAAGATTTGTACATATAAAATCTAAAAAATTACTATCAATAATGAGTACATATTTAGCAATGCCGGGTCCTATGACGCAGTGGTTAGCGTGGTTGGCTTCCGTGCCGGATCTCACGGGTTGGAGTCCCAGTACGAACAGCATTTTTCAATCAATATATCGATTTCTGTTCGAAGGGATGGGTGTTTGAGATGTTTAAAAAATTCTTCCCACCTTTCTTTCCGATCCTTCAATAACGATTCTTCGAGAGCGATTAGTTAGCAACTAGTCCTGTCTTAGTCTTATCACTACTTTAGAAAAGAGAGTTTGAGCGACTGACTAACAAGCAGTTCTCGTAAAAAATGTTCTGTTGAGATAGCTCCAATAATACCGTCACGCTTGATAATTTTAAGAAAAATTTGACATTTATATTTTCAATAGATTTTTCGGGCATTCGGGAAAATATACCGACAGCAATTTACTGCTAATCGCTAGCAGTTTACCGTTGTGTCGATTGATCGTATAAATAATTTATAGCTTACAATTGATCACAAGCATATTTACACAGATTAGATTATTAAATTGATTGGTAAAAATATTTATTGAAGGAAATTTTAATCGTTCAAAAAAATGTTAATCAGAAAACTGTCTTGCATAAACTTTCGAGATTTCGCGGCATAAATCAATAAAAAATACTGATTTGGGAAGACACCGTGACATATATTCGATTGTCTAGGTCAGGGTGGGGAACCTTGTCTTTACCACATAAAAAATGCCACATTCATTTATCTGATTCAACACAGGGCCGCAGTAAACATTGATTACGCCCTTTTCCAAGCGCTTGCATATAAGTTTTTGATCAAAGTGAATATTGTGATCGAGTCAAAAGGCCGCATCAGAGTGCCCAAAAGACCGCAGGTTCCCCTCCACTGGTCTAGGTCCTTTTAATTTTATTTTTAAATAACATAAAATAATAATTTACATACATTCAGATCTTTTGACGCAAAAGATTCATTTGTTGCGTTTTGATTGTTGTCGGTGGATTAGTTCTGTGAAATTTATTTATTTTTATTGAAAAATTAAAAAGACGCTCGATTGTACATTCTACATTTCTCTCCAGCCTCTGGTGTGAGAGTTAATATTATAAGTATACCTATTGCAGCTTTAAAGGTCCGTTTGTGAAGACAATCATACAATAATTTGTTGAAACCCGCAGACGTAAGTTGCTACGCTAATAAATTCGCCGCAACAAAAACGTGAACATCTTAACCATTGAAATACTAACGCGTAAAAATAATATTACAGTTTATGTCATTTCCTTTAAGCGCTTAATAAAGATCTGCCTCTCGCTTAACAATGGCCAATAACACTTCCAGTATGCCACAGAACAGACACCTAACAATATGAATTATATTAGGGCTGTCAATACTATCACGGTTTTTTTAAGCCAGCTACCGGTATAATGAAAGCAGAATTTTAATGAAATATGCTTAGCGGCAACTGATAATAACACAAGTAAGTTGATTTTTTTAGATACATTAATAATAGCGAAATAGTAATAAATTTATTTGAAAACAGATTGTAAATGAACGCGTCTTTCTAATATTTAAAGCATCTCCAACTGTGCTGTAGAAAATGACTATGCTTTTGAATAAAACGATGATTGAAGACGTTGCACTATATTAGGACGACAGCTTGTTTTCTTAAATGACTACACCAAACTCAAACTACTTAGTCATTGTATACATTTTTAAAACACATTAAAAACTACCCTTCCTAATGCAATAAATAATCTGTAACCAAATCTTTCAATATTTTGCTGTTTTATAGTATGGAATATCCAAAAAATGCACGTACTTCTCATTTTAGATATATTATTTTAATATAATTCGATGTACTTATTTAAATAAATATGGAGTACACAGAGTACGCACCCTTGATGAAGTATTTTAACAAGTAAGAAAAGTAATATTCTGATCGGTCTTTCTGGCCGTTTACAGAAACAAATTAATGAAAGCACCACATACATAGAGGTATTTTTTTTAGTGAACAACATTCTAAGAAATCAATTTTTGAGAATGATCATTTAGGCATTCAAAACATTTACCACTCGTTTGGAACTAGTAACATCTGGAATTAATTCATCTAAAGTTTTAAACGAATATCAAGCAAACAGCGGCTGGCTTTACACGCAGATGCTTTTACTCGCGTTTGAGTAAAATTTATGGTTTGAAACGAAATAAAATGTATGTAAACGAAACGTGTTTAGAGTATTTTAACCCGTTAACAGCTAGAACAAAATAACGTTTTTTGTCCTGTAAGCTAGCAATTTTCTAAAAACTTATAAAGGAAAACTTAATATTCATTTTGTGAGTCATTAGGAGATGTCGGACCCTTTTTCAATGATGCAAACTCTAAAAAATATTTATTGACGTCCTAATAATTACAATACACTGATGGGTAGCGTGTGTGGTTAGTAGGTATGCGACACACCGGTGGGTCATTATCTTTAGAGTGGTTAAGGCACATTGGGTGTCAAAACAAAAAAAAAATTCTAACACACGTTGATTACATACTTTCTGTGGTTTCTAGGCAGTGTCTACAGCCCACTAATGCGTATGTTTCCTGTAAAATAATGCTGATTCAATGTCAAGTTAGAACATTTACGATCGGCTGCAAGTGATCGACTCATATTACCGGCTACATTTATCAATAATTTGAATAAATGTTAATATAACTTATGGCAACCTTGATTGTGATGTATAAATAAGCAAAAGAACACCGCCAACAAAATAAACTAATTTATTTCGCACCCCAAACGAAAGAATGGCACATTAAAACCAATACGTTCTTCAATTGACGAGACGTCTAATAAACTAGCGCCGTCTCCCTCGCGCTCGCCCCTCAGCCCCGTCAAACGTACGAGACGGCAGATAATTGAGATGGATCTGTACAGGATGGATCGTGAAACACATAATACAAATGAATAAAATCCGTGAATAAATATTATTTGCATTTTTATGCGCCTAATTTATTCATGTAAATGTAGATTGAAGTAATTTATTCGGCGTGGGATGGTTGTTCGCAGCTAAATTTATTTAAAAATAAACACTTATTAAACAAATTTTATTATAACAACTTAATAAAAACAAACATCTACTATTATCTGTATACAAAATTCTTTATTAATAACTGGATACGGTATAGCCACCATAAAAATTCTTATGCCAGTATGTATAAATTCCACAGTGATAATTAATGTAAAATAAACACTTTTAAAAATATATTTTTCAATCGATTTATGGATTTGCGTCCAAATGATGGACGCCTTTAATGTTGTTATTTCTTCCTTACACTAATAATGTCATTTGGAAGGGCAGGATAGCATCCATAACGTGAATTTAAAAATAGCATATAACACTGGAATGACTTGCATATTAACATCTTCTAATTTTCTGACGCTACAGTCCAGAGTGAACCTTGGCTGCCCCAATTAATCGCCTCCACTCCTCCACACTTTCTACGCCAATTACTGATCTGTGACACGTTGTTCATCCAGCGAAGTCACGGTCTTTCAACTTTTCTTCTTCACACAAAAGTATAAATCTTGTGGATCGCATATAGAGACGTAACAAAAAAAAAGCTAACTAGCAACTCTTTCTTCTTCCATCTGAAATTTATGGTTTTGTTCCGCTTATATTCATGATAGATAATGTATCATATTATATAAATAGGCAATTGAAAGAAGACTTACATAACAACCAACCCTCGTAAACGTTTAACACTTGATTTATCTAGTACTACTCTTACACATAACAAATTTAAATATGAGCATATTGCAAAGTGAAGTAAGCCATAGTACCATAATTATGACACTTTTCTTTCGGACTTTTAAATTAAAATCACGTATTTACTTGCCGTCTGTGTGGTCGAGTGGTCAACGTTGTTGGCTACCGCTACGGAGATCACGGGTTCAAATCCCAGTACGGGCAGTTTTATAAATTGATTTTTCAATCGATTTATGAATTTCTGTTCAAAGGCATAGATGTATGTGTTGTCTTGAATTCTCCCCTCCCACCCATCCTATGAACGGGGCGTATCGAGAGCGATTAGCTAACCACTAGTCCTATCCTAGCCGTTTCCTTCTATTCCTACTCTCTATGGAAAAAGAGAGGTTGAGCAACTGAGTAACAAGCAGTTCTCGTATAAACACTTCTGTTGAGATAAACTCCATTAGGAGTCCATATGCTCCACATTGGGAGCGGACATGGTAAAAAATAAAAAATAAATAAAAAAAATACTTAGTGTTTTCATGGATCGCATATTTTTAGTTTATGGATAACACTATTATAGTGGGTATTCACTTATAATTTAACACTTTAAGACATGTAGAATATTATAACGCATCTAACTATGTTTTTCCTAAAAAAAACCATTTGGCTCTCTTCACTTTTCATGAGCTTATATAATCTGTATTAAATATAACACTTGAGAACCATGTTCACTGAATCTTAACTATTCTGCTTAATGAAGCATTTCATTGTGCCCCAAAGTATTTTTGATGCCAGAAAAGAATAAAAAAGTTATCACTAAAATTATTCAAATATAAATATTCAGTTTTTCTGGGCCACCCTTTCAAGCACACCTTTATGAACGCCTCCGAACATCCGAGGTGCATCTCTGTCTACCTGGGGCCCTCACTAAATCACACCATCTCCTTCGCCCACATTAAGTTTGTATCCTAAATCGTATACCTGTCTCAGCATCGCGCGGGCATTATCTCTTACAACCTGTAATTAGTAAGGGAAGGTGGAATCAATTGGATTTTGAAACAAAATAAATCACTTTTAAATAATATCAATTATAATATGAATCCTAATGGAGTTTTTACAGTTTTTCTAGAAGTGGTTTAAAATTTGTTATTTTTGGTGAGATGATGTTAATAACCAAATCAATAATATCATTGCCTTAGCTACGATTTTCTGATCCGTTCGTGGTGTGGTCTTCCATTTTGGACCGCATTTACACCGATTTAAGAGGGTTGGGCCTACCCCCTTGCGCATTTTTTTTGCAGTGGAATTGACAGTTTGAGAATTATTTTAATATGGCATTTTTTCTGGTAACAGAATTTAAATAACACTGGTCAGAATTTTTATTAAATGGTCAGAATATATCGGTCAGAATAAATAATCATAATTTAAATGATTTTTTTAAAAAAAACCTAACCTTACCTAACCTAACCTACAAACCAACACCTTGTTATTAAATATTCTGACCGCTTATTATTTTTATTCTGACCGTTCATATTTTTATTCTGACCAAAAATTGATTTAATTCTGACCATTTATTTTTTTCCTTTTAATATTTCTTGCGATACTTCAATTGGGAAGGTTTCCTTTATTTAATAATGCAACAATTGCATTTTTTTCTCGCTTGTGAGATTAGTTATTGACGCCATTACGAAAAAAAATATATTTATCGAAAAATTAAAAAAAATATATCAGTAATTTAATTCATTAATATTCAATCATGAATAATAATAGAGTACTACAAACCTGACAATTTCTCATTAAAAAAACCGTTAAAATTTATCAGCACAATGTGGTAATAAGATCTCGAGCATTTTTTGGCAATTCAAAAATTAGGCAAAAACTGACTTGTCTCGTTATCTTAACCCTTACCATTTTGTAAAATTAGATTTTTAAAAATAACACTTATTTTACTACCTGAAAGGGGTTTCTTTCGAATGGCAAAATCACTAATTACATTCGCTCATATTTTTTTACACTATCATACTTCAAACTTATTCTGGCAGGGGACTGTACATATTCAATATAACAAAATTCGCGAGGGCCCCAAATCTTAAGCTACGCCACTGTAAATTTATAATTATATGCAAATATATATTATTTTTGGAAATAACTGTAACAATTTTACGAATAAATGTTAATCCTTAATTTAAAATAAGTGAAGATTTGAGGACGCAAATTTACCAATAGTAGCTAAGAAAACCATGAACTGTATTAATTTATTTCTAGACCATTGCTTATTTACGTGAACATAACGATTGCTTAAGAGAATGTTAATAACATAATTATTATTTAGTTTTCATCCCACTAGCAACATCAAAAAGGTTCAGATTGAATGTTCAGTCAATTGACCAGATTACTTTCAGCCTCCCCTCTGTGCGTCTCCCTCTTACACTCGTTATATTGTATACGAAGTGTGAATAGAGACGTCAAACATCACAAACATGCGGTTAGAACCTGCATACATTATCATTATTATATTAATAAACAATCTCTCCGAGGGCGGCAACACTCAAATTATTGTTCTCCTTTTAAATTCCTATAATACAGAACCAAAAACAATGAAGAGAGAATTCTGAATTCAAAAAAAAAACTTCAGTGACGTAGATCGATGGAGAACGGAGATAATTAATTATTTTCCATAATTAATTTAAGATTTTTCACCGCATATCTTAAGCGAAACGACGTGATAGGCTTTGTATCGTGCATATTCGATTTATTTTATTTTTAAAACAGGTCCAAAAAATATCAGCCATTGAACACATTTAAATGATCAGTCAATAACATTGTTTATTTTTTGCAAGATAAATTACACTTACAATCAATGAAAGAAAATCAATGATATTTATAATTGCAAAATCATTAGTACCTAAGTAACATTTTAAATGGGACTGGCGGCTTGCTGTTATTAAATTTATTTCCATTGTGATTTTACCTTCTTCGCACAAGTAATTAATTTTTAATTAATTTGGAATTTTAGAGTTTTGTTTCTCACCCAGTGGTGGATTGACCCGTAAGTGTATAAGGTGCACGCTTGGGGCCTCCGAATCGCATTATAATATAATTCTTATATAACCCATATTTTTAAAAATCTCAGTTCTATTTATTTAAAATAATGATTAATCTGCCCTTCCATGCGTCCAGTAGAAAGGGAAAAAACCTTTATTTCAATTCTGTAATTTATAATTTGAAAAAATTGAAATCAGTTTTTAATTTATTCGTACATAACTTAACGATAGTTTTTCTGATGACGCTTCTCAAATATGGCGAAACTCGTCACAATTTGTTACACAACCGATGGAATTAAAAAGTATCAAAATTATTCTAGTTAATATATTAAAAATGAACCTCCACAAAGTTACCGTAGAATGCATCAAAAATACAAAAAATCTGTATTTCATTAAACAAATTAAATGTTTAAATTACATTTGTTAACACATATTAAGACAATGCCAAAAAAAATATACGTTGTAAGTTGTAAGGTACATATATGCACAGCAGTTTTTTGACATTTACTCAAAACTTGAAAAAGCGTCCAGAGTGCTTTTGCAACACAATGATTCAAATCACCGGTAGATACGCGTAAAAGTGATGCAACTTAATAAAAAATGACAAAATTTAGCTTATTAGAGGTGAAGTGAGTCAAGTTGTACAATAGAAAAAAATAGATGCGTTGTAATATTCTACACGTCTTAAAGTATTGTAAAAGTGAAGTAACCTAAATTAATACACATTGAAATCAAAATAAAAATAGGCTATCCACCAAAGCACCATGTAAAGATGTGATAGTACTTAAAATTACAAGGAAAAGTGTTATCATTTTACTAATTGACTCACTTCACCTCTAATAGGGTCATTATAAGACGTTTTACAGAAATAACCATCGTATTATAATTTATAAATATAATGATATTTATTTAGCAGATGGATGTTATTTGTTTGAAGTTGTATTTTTAATATTATTAAGGAAGCTATTTCAAATTTATTTGATAACAATAATTATTACATCGTTAATTAAAGCTTCATTCATAGTTTCACGAATTTATTATTAAAATATACTCGCTGCTTATATTTATAGCAAAGCGTTGAAATTAATATCTTTATTATAATGTTGAAAAAAATCAATGAACAAGCGACTCGCCATGAATAGAAAATTAATATGTTTTTTTAATTGGCGTATACATCTCGTGGTGGATAATTTGAAAACATTATGAACCTTTGTGTAATAATAAAAATATTAATAATAACTAGGCAATAAATCATCTAATAATGCGGTTAAAAAATGCCCAAAACGAGGTTCAATAAAATTACCTGAAATTCAATTTGGTTAAATCGTCTATTGTGATGGTCGAAACAGAGCTTTGGGCACCTACTGGAGACCAGTGGCGGGCCAATGGCCAATCGTCGGGCGGCTATTACGTTATCGTATTATCTGTAAGTCATATGATTTGAATGAAAGGTATGATCAAATTTATTAAAAACACAAATTACACATTTAAAAACAATCGGCGATTTTTACGCACACAATTCTCCGCGCAAGAATACTTACACCTATTATTTCTGTTTACATTAACAATATTAATTGAATATAATATCTTTTGTCATACTACCTTATTTCAGCAATAAATCACACTTTTTAAAATACTATATGTAGGTATAATGAATATAAACAAGAATAATCGATACCTACGTGTCTTCTACGATTTATATGCATGAAAATAAGATCATATATATTGAAATGTTTCTATTTTGTTACAATCGCCCTCGATAAGCCTCCCCAAAGATATCTATTGTATTGCATTATGTATTACCCACTGATAATTGGATTTACTTGATAAGTACCTAATCAGTATTTAGCTCTACATTTTTTTCTAATCAGTTGATAGCTATTTCGACGTTTGCCTTCATCAAAACTATGTTTAAGCCTACATTTACTGTTATTTATTCTAACATCCTAATTTATTTTACAAATTACAGTATTAAATTACTTGAGTTATTCTTCCTGTTCATTGTCGATATGTGTACATTCCCATAAAAATAGAATTCTGTTAGTTAACAACGCGTCCTGAAATTAAATCATTCGTACATCATATTGGTGTTGTTTTGGGAAAAAACCTGATTTCTGATATTCGAAGCTGTTGCTTACATACTTTCAAATAAAGATTGTGTAATAAATATTTACGTAATTCCCTAAAAGTTGGAATAATCGAAAATGTGATAGTGATATATTTTTTTTCGTTAACTTAACATATTTCATACATTAGTATTTGTTGACATTCGTCCTTCAATACTTTGCAGCTATCATTATGCCCTAATACCACCGATATAATATGCTCAGGCAGCAAATAACCGTACTCTGAAATAAAATAAGTAATCTGTAGAAAAAAAATGCAGAAATTTATTGCCAAAAAATTTGAATAGGAGTCGCCAGTAAGCATACAATTCAATTGTTGTCCACCGATGAATTTTTTGCCGCATCATTACAAATAGTAAATAATTCTTAACGTCAATTTAAATGGCCAACGATCGATATTGTATCCCCTAACATTAACACCACTGAAATATCATACCTGGCCGTTAATTCGTTATTAGATTTATGACAGCCATGACAGGCTGGAATAAAAATTAAATTAAAAATTTGGAAATGGAACTCGCCGCGGCCAACATCATAGTGAAGTTGGCAACAGAACGCACGACACCGACACGGGGAAATTTATTTTTACAACCTATAAATTTGGAGAACAAACAGCCACAATAACTCGTTGATATTTTATTGTTACCTTATTATAAACGTCATTACGATGACGCTGATACTGGTTGATTTTATCTATTATGCTGTTTGTTCTACGGAAACCTTTCTTTTGACCATTTCGTCATTAATTCTGTTTAACTAAGCTGACATGTAAACTATAAATATGCAACGAATACGTCAATATATTCTTTATAACTAAACACACATTTGCCAATATTTCGTACATAATATTATGTAATTCACATTTTTCCAAGCTCTGCTGGGCCTTCGGCGTATTCAGTTACGGTGTCCACGGGCTCAAATCCTGAAATGGACGGTTTCGTAAATTGATTTTCCACTCGAATTTTGCTATGTTTACATTAGGTTATTCTCTCTCAGTCATACGATCCTAAAACGGACGTAACTTGAGCGATTGGCCAATCGATACTCCTCTCCGAAGTAATATCCTTTATTACTTTCTACTAAAGAGCGAGGTTGAGCAACTGAATAAAAGTCGGTTCTCATCAAAACAAATTATGTTGAAATGTTCCATCGGGAGTTTTTAAGTCACACATCATAAATCGACATGGTTAAAGTAATGTACAAAAAAATGAATTTACATTTTTCATAATTTATTGTTATAATTATTTTTTTAAGTGATAAATTCACTAATGATACAAACTTATAAATAATTAATTAAAAGCCCGAAATATATCATTTAAATCTTTATTGTTTAAAAGCCACTTATTAAAATTTAGGACGCATCTTTTGTTATGAAATAAACAAAATATTCATTGACATTTCCGCATTTTTTAATAATTTTTTATTCTTTATTAATAAACGAAGTATGTAGACGCTTATAGTTATTAATAAAGAAATATACCTGCATATTTTTGCTTTAAAAAACATTGTAGGTACATATATTCATAAAATTTCACATTTGTCTAAAAATTCCAATGCCGATAAATAAAAACCTACAATCAAAAACTTAATAATATTGAAATTTGAGAAATAATCCCTTATAATTGAGCCATGATAGATAATCTTATTAAAACACGATTGCTTATTATAATCTACTTTGAAATCTTACATTGAAAGAAGGTACGATGTAAATACTAATCTCAAAAAAGTGAGACTAAAAATAAAGCAATTAAATAAAGGAACCTCCTCTTAAACTAAGTAAGATTTTTTACATAATTTGAATTTTTATAATTATTTTTTATTATTCTGCCTTGTAAGAAATATTTCAGTTTTTAGAAAGTCAAAATATTAATTCCATTTTTTATTCTCGAAGGAAGGCATGGTTACCTATTAACTGAATATTTCTTTATAATCTGTTAACAATTTATATTTATTTTCGATATAATGAATGTTTTGAAACCATATTCGCAGAAAAGATTTTTGTCTTATATTTTAGGTATTATACACAGTGGCTAATTAAGCATATGGGAGCCCCCAAGCGCAACAAAATTTGGAGACTCTGTTTTTGGATAACATAAAAACGTCAGAAAATTTCAAGTAAAATAATAAGAAACTGAACAAAAAATATATGGGTTACTTTTGAGGCCCCTAAGATTTGGAGGCCCCAAGCGCGCGCCTCATATGCTTATAAGCTTAAATGGTATTCCGCCTCTGGTTTACATTTCTTCGAGGTGACATTTAAAAAAAAGCCAGAAATATTACTAATATTCATAATATTATTACTAATATTATGAATATTTTTCTGTATAATTATTTTATACTTATATAATTATCGTTATTACGATATTTTTGCCGTCTCCATAAAAACGATTGTTTTGTTTTATTTCCTTATAATGTTTAAGATTATGTATTCGTTATAATAATTCATATATATTCATTTTTGTACATTGACACCTATTAGGTAGTAGCAAAACCATTCTATTTTTTGTTAACGACATCTAATATAATGTAGTAAAAACTATCAATTTTATTCAAAGAAACAGTACACAAAAATACTTGTTTTTATTGAAAGTACACAATAAAAAAACACAGATGTCTATATTAGAGCTGTTTTATTTTTTCAATAGATGTCAGAAAACTTTTTATTACACCTGGTAAACAACGGTTTTTAGAGAGAGATGATCGCGGCACATTCTTTATCGCATTTTTTTTATATTTCCCCAATGAGTAGGTATGAAGGCGGCATAAAGTAGGGAGCGCGTTCACCTGAGCATACTCGCAGGTGTAACAGTTATTTTTATGCATACTACCTAGATAAGCAGTGAGAGTGTATCAGGAGTATGCCGATTATCGTGACATCAAAACAATAGAAAAAGTTTCATCGACATTCGGATTATAGCCGACCGTTTATTCTCTCCCTAATGACCAGTGTCTCTTTACAAAGTGAACGCATCTTTGATAACTTTCCGAGTGTGCAAAATCAGTTTTGCGTGAAATCGCATTGTTTTTAAATGATCGAGTGAACATTTGGCGCAATGATACACTTCTAAGTTTGTCTTTTATGAGTGGCCTATTATAAATTGGATTTCAAAATGAGTACGGACAGATTTCACAAGTAAGCCTTTCATCACTTTATTATTGTTTCTAACTTTAACCTGTCAAAAAGCAGACACGGTAGATACACGTATTACCTCAAATGCTTTATACACTTCATGCAATTGATACCGACCACTATGTGTCCTGCTAATCAATATTCATACCTAACATTACAATTTAATTAAAACTTAAAACGTTTAGTTATGTTTTATATAAGCTATATTTATGTTATGCGAATCCATAAAAAAATAAGTGATAAGCTTTGGGTTTAATAATATGAACTTGAAATGATTTTTTATTACATACCTAGTTGTTTTAAAAATATATTTACATTCGAGTTGAAATAAATATCGTTCTAATGAGAATCCAACTGTGTTATTTCAATATAAATTTACCCATGAATTAAATGTTAAAAGAGTACTTAATATAACTTTGAATACATTATTTTCATTCCTTCATATTTCATTGAATAAGTAGGCTGTTTAATTTATCTTTACGTTGTTTTGAAAGCGAAAACAGATTGTACCTACTCGATAAGGAATGTAGATTTTCTGATTTCTTTTACGAGAAAATAATATGCTTGCTGCGTAAATATTGACTACCGTCACATACGAGAAATGGACAAGAATCTTGTATTTTCTTGGGATGTCATCTAAGCAAAATCGAAAGTTTTTCTCGAATGCTTTGGTTAACTTGTCGATCGATCTTAAATGAAAACATTCCATGAAATCTCGCATATCGTTTATTGTATCCATGGTAGCTAACAATGTACAAGTACTTATGCCTACAACATCAATAGGCACTAGGTAGTGAATGACTTGAGCATATTTTGTTTAAATTCCTTAGCTTGTGAAGTAGAAGATATTTTTTTATTTATTGATAGAGTTTCTATTGTTATTGTTTAATGCAACTTAAACGACTATGTGTCTTTATAGAGGTTCTTTAGACTTTTCGAACTAAGCGTAATGATAACGTAACGTCAACTGCATTTGTTTTACGCGATTGAGTGGTCGATCCGTAAGATCCAGCCAATGAATTCAATGAATTAAGGCTTGAAAGTGTACTACTACACTATGAAAACATGTCATTTTTCAAATTCAGTAATTTATTTTACCATATACGTATGTATATTAAAATAAAGAAAGTTTGCTATTTGAATATGAATATAAATCACTTTTATGGTGTTCACTGCTGTTAACACTTAGTGGAAAGGCATTATATTAAAAAAGTAAAACGATAAACTGATCAGTTGATAATGCACGTCGATCGTCATGGGCGAAACCGGTCTGGATCTTATTAAATAAAAGTCGAATGAGTATTTAATTTTTTGAATGAATGAAAATAGAAATTAACTCATTTTAAATCTTGCAATACGTTGTACACCTTCATTATTATACTTTTTTCGATATGAAATCTTGAATAAACCAAACAATCCTATCGAAAATTTTATTGCCTAAAATATACCTTTCTTTTTTGCATAATATACCTAGAATTAAACTAAAATAATGTTGATTTATACGGCCAATAATTATGTGTCCATTTATTGTCAAATTGGATGAGTAATTTGGAGCTTTTGCGAACATTGTAAACCCATAATCGATGTGTTCATAACAGATGACATACATAAAAACGATTGCTTAAAATTGATCATTCCGGATTCCTTTCGCCTACTGGCTTCCGTAAAGCGTTGTCCGTTGACCTACTCAGTTGTGATCTATGCTTTTGTTTTTATTTTCTATACACCAGATAAAATGACAGACGAGTCATCCATGACACCCTTCTTACAGTGGAGTACGCGGTAATATTAAATGACTGCACACAAATATTTAATCAATATTGTGTTATTTAAACACTTGTTCTTTCATTAACGGGTGATTTCTTTGCTGTCAATCTTTTGTATTTATAATATTATAATCTAGTCCTGTCGGTCATTCGTTTGATGAAAACGTAATTCTGTGAAAGGACATCACTGTCTTTTTAAATATTCTACAAATTTATACCATTACACACAGTGCCGCCGCGAGGTTATTTGGTGCCCTAGGCAACGTGTATGAGTGCGCCCCCTTTTTAACAAATCGTCCCATTTTTTCTCTCTCGAAATAATGGAAAAAAAAACAATTCAGGATCATTAGATATACATATATTTATATATATATTATATATCCATGTCCACTCCCAATTTGAAAAATATGGCCTCCTAACGCAGGTATCTCAACAGCAATTTTTCTACATGAACTGTTTGTTATTCAGTCGCCTAATCTCTCTTTTTCGAATCATATATAATACGATAAATAATTACAACGAACAAACACAAATATCAAAATAAAATGTACTATTATTTATTATCATTACAGAATATAAAGATAATTTGAATACTCCGTTTATGCGCCCCCTAATGTTTTGCGCCCTAGGCGGTTGCCTATTTCACCTGTATGGTGGCGCCGGCCCTGATTACACATTATACATTAATACATTATACAAACCAACAAATACTACGACACTACTGCAAAGCATAAATTATTATGTAATGAAATCAAAGCTAATGTAAGTATGAAATAATAGAACAGTAAAAACTGGACCTCAAATTCGTCTCCTTCAAAGTGAACAACCGTGTTTTGTTTCATACAATACAACTTGTCTCTGAATACAATGAACTCTGACGTTTATTTTTTTACGAACAGAGGTTTGTACGAGTGTTTTGTATGTATGAGCTAGATTAAATTAGCACCTGTGACGTAACGACTGCAGGCTGTATACCGAGGCGCAATCGTGTACGATTAGATGACGTTTCCGTATGGCCAATGGTTATAAAATACATACGTTTTGGCTCGGTCTAATTTCAAAACAGTCCGAGCCTCTATTATTATTATTAATACGTAGATATTGAGAGACTGGCGTCACGTTGCCTGTTCTGTATGAAGTATGTATAGGGCCATTGCTTTTTTGATGCCGGCTCGGCTTAAAATCGTCATACAAAACACAATCGAGTGCAGCGGTGGGCTGCCAATATCTTAACAAGGGGCTCGGTAAATGTTATTCATTTTTTTATCCATGTCCGCCCCCAATGTCGAGCATAAGTTATATAAGCATATCTCAACAAAAGTTATTTTTTCTACGAGAACTGCTTGTTATTTAGTCGCTTAACCTCTCTTTTCTAAAGAAAAAATGAAGGGACAACTAATTTTCAAATTTAACCATCTAAAGAAATTGCAGCTATCTGATGATTTGATCTAAGATGAATGATTTTCTTATCTTAACAAGGGGCTCGCCGGCCGCGCCAAAATTTAACAAGGGGCTCGCGCGAGCCCCCCCCGAGCCCCCTCCAGCCCATCCCTGATCGAGAGTATTATTGTAGGTAGACATAGCATTGTCTTATATTGACAGAGGAAAATCAAAACAAAAATATTGTATAAATTTGGGAAAGGTTAGTTACGTTTAGAAATGTATTTATGTTTTTCAGCGGCCGAATTGCAGTTCATTTTTATACCGTCATCTAAAGTTTTTTTTCTAAACATTTTGGGTGAAAAATGCAGGTCGGGTTAAGCCCACCTAGCACAGTACCTAGAACTGCCACTGAGTGCTACAGAATTTTGTTGGTACACCACTGGTAATTAAGCGGCTCATTTCCTTGTCAGAAAAACATAATGCACGGTCATTTGGACGATACTTCCTATCTATTGGTAACATGGCGGCTGTCAGCGACATTTTGAATGCAACGTCTTTTCGGTTTACTGAATAAAACACTTCCCTCAGTAAGCATGAGGAGGAGAGGGAGTCCATCAAATTGTCATGTGATGATTTGCAAACATATAGCTTCATCGGAGACTAAATGAGAGAGGGGTGGGGGAAGGTGTAAAATAGCTTGGGTTTATTTATGGACCAACCCAACATCTTGGATGTTTATGGATAATTTAGATCACGGTTTCTCAACCGGGGGCCACAGAGAAAAAAATATTTTAGGGGGGCCACGGGCAAATCCTGGAAGAGCTAAAAAAAAAAAGGTCTCACCTCTTCTCATGTTTGAATGGCTTGAGAAACTATGCTTTAGATCAGGGTTTCTCAACGTGGGTGTAGGAGGCCCCCCCTGGGGGCCACAGAGATTCTTTTTTAGGGGAGCCATAGTACAGTTTTGGGGGACCACGGCCAATTTTCCGAAATCCGTAAATTCTTGTTTTTTAGAAATTGGAATGTCTGAGAAGAGCTATAAAAAAAGGTGTCGCAGCATTCTCAATTTGAACTATATGGCTTCTTAATGGAGGTATTTCAACCAAGTTTTTTTTACAAGAACTGCTTGTTAGTCAGTTGCTCAACCTCCCCTTTTTAAAAAGAGTAAGGATAGAAAGATATAGCTAGTACAGGACTAATGGCTAACTAATCGCTCTCGCTTTGGCTTGTTAATTTTAGAATTGGAAGAGTGGGAGGGATAGATATCACAAATACCAACGCCTTATAAACAGAAATCAATTTTTAATTTAAGCAGAAAACAATTTTTTAGATCTTATCTCACTTCTGATAATTCTTTTTTTCCCATTATTACGTTTTTGGGAGATCATGATTTAAAAAAATATTTTAAAACGTCTTTTGGCGTAAAAAAATAAAAAGTTTTCAAAAGAAAATAAAAATTGGCTGATATTTATTTGAAACATCAAAAATGACGAACAAATGTGCCAGAACGCCGTTTCACCGCGTTACATGGGAATAAAAGCACTGGCTTAATCTATCACTGATGATAATCGTCATCATTATTCCTTAAACAATAAATAAACTATTTATTAAAAATGAATCTAATGTTCCTCTCCTGCTACAATTAAATTAGAAATAAAGATGATTTTTCCCTAAATTTTAGAGCTGCCAAAGATGGTCTCCTGGAGGTTCTCAAGGAAGCGACCCGGAAGGAGTGTAATGGTCGCGATGAAGCCGGGATGACTCCAACTTTATGGGCAGCATTCGAAGGAAACCTGGATGCTCTACGACTGCTGTGTGGAAGAGGGTATAATGCCGATTTGACTATCATTATTGATCGTTTTAAGTTATACAATTGAATGAAATGACATTTTATTTAACTCATTGACTTCCAAGTGAGTTGAATTGTGTAACATGCAAAACCAGGCAGGGGTGTGCTGAAGGGGCTCGCACACACCCCTTGTTTAATTTAAACAAAAACAATATTTTCAAATTAAATCAATGCCTATCTGAAATTTCTGTAGATGGCTTCATATATTCAGATATATTATAAAACATAAAACTTTGTTGCCTTTTGAAATTCCTCCTAAAATATATTTATTTTGATTTACATTATAAAAGAGACCTAGCTGTTTTTATATCTATAGTCCAACAATAAAAACATTGATGTTTGATATAATTTATTGCTTCCAGATGTTCCAAAATATTCAACGCAATATTTTTGTCAACAATGCTTTGAACGTTACCTTTCATGGTATCATGCGTGCACATTTTTTCCCTTAACTGTAAATGTGTACAGTTTTCATAATGACAGCTCTTAGTTCGCCGCCTGCGTGGCCGAGTGATCAACATTGTTAGGCTTCGGCTACGTAGGTCACGGGTTCGAATCCCAGTATGGACAGTTTTATAAATTGATTTGTGAATTCCTGTTCGAAGGCATTCAAAGACAATTTACCTCGATTTTATCTCGAGTGACTTACAATACAAAAATTCTCATTGAGTTTTTCTCGTACGATCTTTGCAACTTTAAAATATTTGACGTATTGGTATTAGCTGTAATGCCAAATATTATTTTTATAACTATTTAGAAAAAATAGATATATTATTATCAACAGGATACAATCAAAGTGGGTGACAAACAATGTTTACCGACCTGTATATATTTATCGTTTAACCTTAACAACCGTTTTTGCTCATTTTTATGGTGCATATACATTTTTAATCAATTCAAAGCATGTTTCCATTGTATTTACCATTATCAGATAATATTGATAATATCTATTTAAAAAACTGATAACAATAATCTATTTTACCCAAGAGTTTTCATATCACATATTAAATTCCTTCTAAATGATAACTGACAACCGATAAATCATCATGGTAATAAATTATTACTCAGATCCTATTTATCTATAGCAATTTCGAGGAGATAACATGTTTTCTGTTTTTCCTGTATCATATCATAATAATTTTTCACATGATTGTTTTCCAATAATACTGAATCATTTTTTCCGATTATTAAAGTATTTACGAGGAAACTATCGTTCTATTAGCTGGTCGTTCCTAGAATAAAAACCTAGCCTTGCCGTGCAGGATGGATGCCAATGGTGTGAGAATTAAGAAAAAAAAAAAAATATCACTGAATCTTTTCTCATTTTATTTCAACTTTTTCTACATTGCAAAAGTAATAAATTCATATTTTTTATATCTAATGTACATGTAAATAATTAAATAAACTCACTAATTTTTCTATTCTTTCTTCTATGTCAATCCGTTTTCTCCTGGATTTTTTTGAATTTTTAAAATCATTTTCAGTTTCAGCTAGAGTTCTAGATTTTTTCAAAGGGTGTATTTTTGTTTTGATTTAGAAAAATCGAAATTGGAAATATTCAACAAAAACTATCAATCGAGATAATATTTGTGATGGGACTAGAATATTTAAATCAGGCATGGGGAACCTGCGGCCTTTTGGCTGCTCTGGTGGGGGCTTCTGGCCAATTCTGTAAATCTGTAAATTTATGTAAATTCCCGACATATTCTGACCGTAAATTCCTGTTTCCTCCCAAAGATTCCCTACCCTAGTCAATGTTTACTGCGGCCTTATGTCGAATCTGAAAAATGAATGCGGCCTTTAGAGAAGAAAAGGTTCCCCACCCCTGATTTAGATGATTGAGGAAATCAGTAATTCGGGAAACAATTAATGCAAGATTATTTAACATGTTGTTATGGGTGTGAAATGGGTCTGCGGAAAATAAACAATCCATGTTGGAAATCGAAGAAGACGAGAACGGTAGATCAGGGTTTCACTGTAGGGACTTCTAATTGAACATATCTGAACGGAAACTTTTCTATAAAAACTGATTGTTATACAGTCGCCTGACCTCTCTTTTTTGGAGAGAGCATAGATAAATTGTAGGACATGACTAATGATTATTTAATTATTCTATGCCCTATTACCAAGTGGTCAGTGTTGTCTATTTCAGTTTGGTGACCACGGATTCAAATTCCAGTCAAACACTTATTTAAACTTGTGTTTAAGGCGTGGATGTAT
This sequence comes from Himalopsyche anomala, assembly GCA_031772345.1. Classification (NCBI taxonomy): domain Eukaryota; kingdom Metazoa; phylum Arthropoda; class Insecta; order Trichoptera; family Rhyacophilidae; genus Himalopsyche; species Himalopsyche anomala. The sequence goes on from CM062840.1 coordinate 12,325,675, forward strand.
TGGGTGTCTAATTTTCCAAAGTAGTATTTGTAGCGACATAAAAATCAATCACAGGTATATTTCAAAAATGTGTTTCATATCTCATTTTCTGTTTTAAATGTTACAAGGTTGATGTAGTGTTGCACAAAATATTTTATTATCGAGATTTTTTCTGTTAATCATACTTGATTATAATAAATCAATTATCGGCTGAATTCTTGATACTGCATTTACAGTATCAATTGATTAAATAGTTCAATTAAAAATGTATTATTTCTGGGAGACAGTGGAGAAATTGTTACAGCACATAAATTCAATAATATTTTTTATCTGAAGAAAAAATTACGTCAGTATCTTATCATTTGATATTTAAATAATGTATTTGTAATCATTATTATTATCAAAAATTCACTACTGTAAAATATCTTAAATTCAACCTTGTCATGAGTCTTCAAGATTTTGATCAGGCAATGCTAACTTTATTTGTTATAATAATGACTGCTTCCAATGTGGAGCATATGAACTTCTATCAACAGAAGTTTTTCTACAAAAACTGTTATTCAGTTACTCAACATTTTGTTTTTGGAGAGAAAAAGGATAGAAATAGTGGCACAAGACCAGTGGTTAGATTTGTTAATCACCCTCACTTCACCCCATATTTTTTACACTCACAGCACACAAAAACAATGCTCTGTTTTGATACACATTTATAATAGCAAAAGTTCACCGATTTCATTCAGATAACTTGATTTCTTATAAAGATTAGATTAAAGTTTTAGTTATAAATATTTTTTAATCTGAAAAAACTATAGAAAGTTAAAAAAACAAATATAGTTTCTTCTCTAAACTAGTTTAGAAATACAGTTGAACATGATTTGGGATGGGACCGACTGAATTTGCTTGTTATACGCATTACTCGTTATATCAGAGAATAGATATTTTTAAATGCTTACAAACATACCCATCACATCAAGACATGAAGTATCTAGAGCGGTCACAACACAAAAAATCGCAATTCAAACAAAAATAATCAATTAGAATATATTTACACACCTGTTACACACATATTACATTTTTCTGTCAATCCATTTTTCTGTCAATCCATTTTTCTTATAAAATTTAAAATTGATGCTTGTTTCATTGTTTTCATTCTTATTATTCTTAAATTTCCCATCAAAGCACTCAACCCATTAAAAAAAAAATTGGGTGGTCTCAGTGTTCTGTGAAAAAAATTTGACTAGCTCATTCAATATATGTATTATGAGCTCTGGAGATCATGAAAAATTTTGCTTGGTATGCCCGAGAAGTAGCTGGTTATAAAAGTGAATAAATGTATGGAGAAAGCCATAAACTAAAATGTCAACAAATGTTTCCTCATTACTTCCGAGATTGTAATAACTGAGTTTGACTTTATAATAATATTTGCTAATTTGACATATTTTTTATGTATCCGGAAATATTTTTATGAGGCCATATAACCATACATTATTTAAATTTGTGAAAAAATATATATTCAATACGGTCGTAGATTTTAAACACTTTAATATAGTACCCATAAAACGCCGGTCTGTAAGTAATAACATTACATATACAACTTGACAACCACTGGTTTCAAAATTATTTATCCGGATTGTCACCAGAGATGTTTTTCAAGACAAAAAATCAATTTTTATTTGTATTAATATTTTCATCTTCGGCTCATTCTGCTTTTCATTGGTTATGAATGTGCTGTTATTAAAAATCTATTTCAGGCATATGTGCCTGAAACGTTAAACAATTAATTATATAGGGTCAGCGAGTAAACTTAAGTATAGCATGTGTACATTGTAATATGTCTGCTAACAATCATATTTTAATGGAACAGTTGACAATAAGAATGCAAAATGCTTAAATAAAAACGGTGCTCTAACGAACATGCATAATTTCATGTTAAAATTTATTATTCCAGAGGTGACCCTGACAAAGCTGACCATTTCGGAAATACGGCACTACATCTATCTGCAGCAAGAGGTCACAAGGAGTGTGTCACGTTCCTGGTGAACTTTGGTGCAAACTTGTACGCGGTCGACATTGACAATCACACGGCGCAAGAGCTGGCCGCCATAAACAATAGAGATGACATTCTGCGATACCTCGATTCAGTGGCTGCTAAAATCGAAAACAACGATCGGTAATTCTTGCTCAACAATTATTTGTTTGCTAATGTTTGCTAATGTTAACAACGTTTGATAATGTTTGTAGCTTCATAAAATGTAACTACGATAGATTCCATAAATATTTGAAAAAATAACAAAATCAAAATACGTAAGCGGCAACGAGTTCCGCTGATAATTGAATGATCGATAGTTCATTAAGCATCATATGAAGCTAAACATGTAGATGCGAAGTATTAATTGTTTGTGGAAATTCAAAAAGACATAATTTGTTTTAAGTTCAATATATTGTGTTTTATGCTGAATAATATATTTTTCATGCTATGTATTTTTTTTAAGTGTTCTAGTAATCTAAAAAAAAGTGCATGCAAATACAAACTTTATTTAATAGTCATAATTATCAACGTTAACCTTTAAACGCCTGTGGACTTTTTGCGAAATATTTGCATGACCCTTAGCTTTTATAAAAATAATTATATCTCTAAAACTAGTCAGCCTAAATGGGTAAAATAAAAAGTATTAACAAAATAAAAGATTGTTTATAATTCACAAAAGCTTTATTTACAATTTTTCACATTTTTATATTATTATACATTAAAGTTAAAGAAATTTGATTTATTACTGTCCGCCTAACACAACGCATATTCCAAGAGTCGACCTTGTAACGCAGATGTTTATATTACTCAATATGACAAAAATATGGAAAATATACATCGAAACTGAAAATAAAATTATTGATCGGTATCTCAAAGTCATCATTTATGTAAGCTAATATTCATATTTTGAATACTATTATCATAAATCAGGGTAATCCGATAGCGAAATGTACCATAATCATTGGTCCAGTACGGGACCGCCGGGCTTTAAAGGTTAATGCTAATGATTAGCAGCCCACCACTAGCTCTACTGACATATTTCATGGCCCTCTCACAGTTGTTTGACCGAGATTGAGAAGCACTGATTCATAATATGTCTGCTGAAATTGGGCATATATCTCAATCTTATTTTATTACACTTAAAGAATGTGCTGATTAATTTCAGTGATTAAAATTATCAACTTTTATGTCTCTGCAGCTTTATGTGACAATAAAATAGAGAGATTAGTTTGTTCTTGATTGAGATTATGTATTTTTAAACACTATTACAACTGGATTACCAATTGAATATTTTGTTATAATCTGTTAATTTTAGTGAATATTGAAAATGATTTTGTGAATATCAGCAATTTAAAAAAATTGCGATGAAAAGCAGTATGACATACAGTTACAACAGAATGTTTGTAGTTTTATTTGCAACGGCTTTAGAATCAAAAACCGACTGACTCTGATGAATCTTCTTTTTGAACCATATGTATTCGTTATGGCTATGACTGATTTTTCATCCCATCTTCAAGTATTTGCAGTTGTTATTTCAGTACTGCCAATTTCCATTTTATTAAATATGAATGTACCTATTCGATATTTTTTTTTAGAAAAAAGGCAAAAACAATGAAAGAAAAAGCAAAAAAAGAAAGTAAAGAGACACTCAAACAGTACAACAAACGTCAATCCAAAGCAGAAATAATGGCCGAGAAGGAATTGAAGAAATGGAATAAGGAGTGGGAGAGCGGCGGACTCTACGCAGGATCAACAGACGAAACCGTGAAGATTATGCCGCACAGACCGAGCACCGTTTTGATTGCACTTAAACAAAAAATCACCAGATCATCTAGTCAAGGTAAAAATCTGAATGATTTCATGAGAAACAAAAATTATCAGATCCGCAGTCGAGTGGTCGACGCCGTTGACTTAGACTACATTACTCACAGGCTTGAATTCCAGTATTGACAATTTCATTTTACAATTGAGACCCTGAGAAATGAAATGAACCAAATGGTATTTTAGAAAATTTTATTTGATGCGTTACAATATTTTCAAAAATTATAAAAGTAAACGTTTATACTTATGTAAACAATTATTAATACTGATCAACTAACTGGCATTTTTTCAGGTAACCTAACAGCTATCAGTGATAATGCACCACCTACATTCAGCACTCTCGTTTCCGGAGGACATCGCGGTAAAAGTGCCGTGGAAAAGAAGGCTATGGCCAGCAAAATGAAGAATGGAACATTCAATAAAAACAATGATGATTTCAAGGTGGAGACTGCTTTTGAAAATATGCTTATTTTTAAACAATTGTTATAATTATACCAAAATCTATTTTGAAAGTCGTAATATGACAGTTTTCATATTGACACTATTTGAATGAATTTTTTTTTAAATTCATAGGGATTATGAGTTAGTGAAAAAATATCGTATATGACTTTTTTACAAATATTTGTGTAATTTATAAATTGGGTTAAATAGTATTTTAAAATATCCCAGTTGATAAAGGAAAGCTCTCATAGCAATGAGGCTCATTTTTGGTTGAATTGCTATAATACATTAATAAGCAAAAGTGCCGTATGAAATAAAGAATATCCACAAGCCATTATCAAGACCCCATTGCATCCACAAAAGTCATTATTTGGTGTGCTTCATGGGCTGGTAGAATCGTCATCCATATTTCTTTTGTTTAGCAGTTGCTATGGACCGTTTCACCCTTATAAGAGTTTAGGTATTGGCTACCAATTTTTGGTGGAAAGGCATAATGATAAACACCGTAAAAGTGGCATATATAAATATATTTACTTTTACGATTTAGATTGGAGAATTAGAAATGGACGGCCATAGATCTATCCGTTCACTGAAAGGGCTGAGACGAGACTCTGAAGTTATGTATGTGGGTACGTTTGCTCAGAATGGAGCGCATCAACGAGGTAAAATTGCTGACGTGTTTTCGGTGGATGACGACGAAGAAACTCAAGATGGTCTCAATGCACCGAGGAAATCTGGCCTTTCTAGGTACGTTATCAATAAATATGATTTAAATAGTATCAATTGTATACCTCAACAACCAGTAGTCATAGATCACGAAAGAAGTTTTATAGGAATAGAACTACAATTAACTTATGGTCATTTTTGCAGGAGAGCGAAATGAATAGTTTATAATATATAGAAATTTATAAATTCCTTATAGTAATTTCTTTATTTGTCTGTAATAATTTTCGCCTATGATTATCTGTATTCAAACAAATTTCAACCAACATACCTACCGTAACAAATAGGTCAAATGAACTTCTGTTTACTATATTTGTCCAAGCCTGGCCTTGTAACAATGTTGTGAAATCTAGTGCGTTATGAATTCCACTCGAAAGCCTGATTTTGAATTTTTTTTTTGAGCTATTATTACCAATAATGTCATTATCATCACTTTTATTTTCATCTTGATTCACAATAAAATCTTACATGTCTATCATATCATCAATTACCGCGTAACGATTGTCTCGCACTTAGCATTCGAAAAATATTTTTTCTAATTACGCTTTTGATAAAAAATTTGACTTGTTTTTAAAAATAATGACATGATGCAAATACTATTTTGGAATGTACAGATGTTGTTTTATGTTTTATTCTATATTTTTTTAGATCAATCAGTCAACCCGATATCCTGGGAGCCGATGACAGTGGCTTAGGGCAAGAAGTTATGCTGCAAGAACCAGCAAGTATTTTTGACAGACCAGGTTTTGGAAGTGTAGCATTCAGGTAATTGATGGAGGCTTCAAATAGACATATTATATATCATTTTCACTTATCCTAGCTAAAGCTTTATTTGATTTGAAGTATTTTTCTATGTTAAACAGTTTCTTTCTATTTTTACAGTTTCTATGTTAAAATCTTAATATCTTTTTTTGGTTAGAAAACTGAATATATGTGTTTAATTACTAAGTGACTTCTATGTCTTCATTTTTTTTCAGACGTTCCATTACAGCAACACTAAACTCCATGAATCCAAGTCATCTATCAACTGGTCCTGCAGGAACCGGTAATCACGGTGAAGAATTATCCATTGGATCTGCAGGATCCCTGGCAGCCAGACAGCGCTCAATTAAGCCTCGGTGGAATGATGATAGACTGACAGGTATTCTACGATTCAATCAAATCAGATATGGTGGTTAGGAAGTTATTTTATACAGGCTGGATGGCTGCCACAGACGAGATATCTTGTAAAATTTTCGTGCTTAACACGCCACGCCAGAGACGAGTTACCTCGTCCACAACTAATTAAATTAGTAATTGCAAATTATAGCCGGCATGCTTATACAAATATTAAAATTGAATGTTTCAGAGAGTTCATCAGCCTCATCAGATGAAGACGAAGAGGAATCGGGTGCTGCAGCATTGCAGAGATTCCTCACAGCTTGGGGACTCTCCCAATACGCTCCTAAATTCTTACAAGAGCAGATAGACCTCGACTCTCTCATGTTGCTTACAGAAACTGATATGCAATCGTTAGGACTTCCACTCGGTCCCTTTAGAAAACTGGTCAACGCTGTGCAGGAAAGAAAGAACGCGTTGGCTAATCCGGGACCTATGGTCGACAGTCCGCTATAATAATATTTAATAGTATATAATGTATTGATACAGCAATCCTTCGCAACCCGTTAAAGTTCTTTATCTAAACAATTCCACATATTTTTGTGGCTATGTTCGCTTCCAAATATGAAGTACATTGACTCTTAACAGAGCTTATCAACCTCTATTACCTTCTTTTCGGAAACATAAAGGATAGAAGGCTATTACAAGGCTAGTGGTGAGTTAAACATCATTAGACCGGATGAGTGGGAGGAAAATTCAATAAAACAGACATCCATACCTTCAGAGACAAATCTATAAATCCATTGAAAATTAGATTTATGAAACCTTTTCAATCAAACAATTCTTCATGTTACAAAGTTTAAATGTAACAATTAACTGTTAAAGAATAAAAACACACATTCCAATACAGTGGAACCTCGATTCTACGTTTTTCATGGGACCGTAATAAATGAACGAATAATGCGGGAAATCTTCAAATAATATTTAAAAAAATGTTTAATTTTCAAAAAACTTATTTATTTATGTAACTAAATGCGACGTAAAACTATTTGAGCGAAAAAAAAATTGGGACTGGACAATAATATTTGGATGATAGATCGAGAAAATCAGTAAATCAGGGAATGATAAACGTGGAATTATTAAATATTGTTATGATGGGGTCTTGGTCGAGTAAAAAATAAACGATCCATGCAAAAAAACGAAGATATTGAGAATGGTAGATCAGGGTTCCGCCGAAAAAAAACGCGAAACGAAATGTGAGGCAAAACTATTTATGAAAAATATTCAACGAAAACGGTCAATCGGGATAATATTCGTGACGGGACCAAAATATTTAAACGATAGATCGAGGAAAACGGTAAATCGGGGAACGATTAATGCGGGATTCTTTTACATTGTTCTGATGGGTGTTTGGCCGGGACTATGAAAAATAAACGATCCATGCGGGAAAACGAACAATGCGAGAACGGTAGATCGGGGTTCTACTGTATATGCAATAATGCTTAAAACAAATTTTGAATTGCATATTAATTAATCACCTCAGTGCGTATAGTAAAATTGATGACTGAAAGCATCAGATAAAAATACCGAACGTTCGTATTTAATTTCACAACATTTTTTGAAGCCAAGGCTGTGGAGTCGGAATCATAGAGTCTGACTGTTTTGCCAGAGTCAGAAGAAAATCAATGACTCGGACTCCTTTTTTACATTTTTGTATATACATATCACTAAAGTTAAAAGTGGCACCACTGTATGTTGCTAAGCCTAAAAAAATATTAGTGGTCTGAAACTGTTAAAAACAATTATACTATTTAATAAATAAATAGTATTTTGTAAAATAATTAGAGGAATTCCTCAAGTTTTTATTGAGATAATGAGATAAAATACTGATTCGAGAAATTGTAATCTATAAGTGCATACAGAATGAGTAAGCCGAATATATTCGAAAATTAGCTTATCCATCGTATTAAATGGTATGTACATATGTATTAGAAATAAGGAAAATGATTGAAAAAATTGTAAATTGAACGAAACATTCACAATTTTTTTTCAAATCAATTTCAAAGACGTGTTTTAATTTAAGGTTGGAGTCATTTTATTTTATAACGACTCCACAGCGTTAAATTACATGATTTCATGGGTCATTCCACAACTATACACATAAACCTAACAATAACATACCGTAAGCTGTCAACAAATGAAGTGACCTTGGTCGTATGATGATATTCAAACGATTTCTCTACTTGGTCATAATATACAGATACTTTGGATAAGAATAATCGAAAAACAAATAACTAAAATCACCCACCATGGTAGGTTAAATCAATCGCCCACAAGTCAGCGGCACAGGCCAGGTTGACGACGCCTGCAATAAATAGTGAATTTTACAGTTGTAAGACACCATCATCATCGCGAAAGGATTGCTGTATTCATTACCATATAAACAATTTGTAAATGGTTTTTGTAATATTTAAATTAACGTTTTGTTGTTTATAATATTGTGCTACAATTATTAGTGAATGGAGTGCTAGCCTTTAGTAATTAGTATAAGTTTAGGACAATGTTAATGTGAAGAGTCAATTAAAATACCTCTTTATGAATGTTTTGTACTTTTTTTTCCATGCGCGCAGTGAACACAGGACCGGCTTGAGGACTTCTGCGCCTGTGTGTGAGGCATAGCAAAACTAGAACTAAGAAAGTGTGTACTATACTTTGCACACATCACGAGCCAGTCCTGAGTGTACAGTTATCAATATACCTTTCAAAACCTACACTAAAAATTTTCTACATGCAAGGTGAATAATGTAAGCCAGCGAGGCTATTCCCAAATTTATAAGGATCTAAACATTGATTAACAGCTTAACGACCATGGACGCGTATTTGAGTCTTTGAAAAACAAAGGTGGGCTGCCGGCGGACACATATATGCGTATAGGCGAAATATCTGGAAGCTAAGAAAATTAAATTTTGTAAAGATATCTCAATTTGCTTACAAATTATAGTGAATTTAGTAAAATTACAATTTTTCGCAAAATTTTATTTCGCCAGGTGAAATTGTATAAAAAAACGTGCGGTCGTTAAGCTGTTAAGATTACTTTCGAATACCCAACATGATTTTTTATTTTGTTTTTACTGTTAGAATAACTTAAATATAGTAATTGCGGCTAAGTTCACTGTTATTACAGTCAATCTTTAATGATTTATTAGACCAATCAAAAGATTGCGTCAGAAAGAGATTATTTTGAAATAAACTGTCAAAATCAACGCAAGCTCATCAAGCAGCATGTTTTTAGCCTTTTAGCTACCGTAGATAATTAATAGTAATTACCTAGCGCGCCGACTATAATTTGCAACTATTAATTTAATTAATTATTGACAAGATAACTCGTCTGGCGTGTTGAGCACAAAAAAAAATACGAGATAACTCGTCTGTGGCAGCCATCGAGTTAAAACATTTATCTAATTATAATCACTAATATGTATAGCGGGTTTACATAGTTAATCTAACAAAAAAAAATTAATCATCATTATTACATTTCAGTTTTAACTTAAATGCGCACAAACTGTAATAACCAAATACAAAAATCATATTGAGTATTAGAGACTCTTGTTTTCTAGATACTAATAATTTTGAAAATCGACCAGCAGAGAAGCATACTACCAATGGTTTTCCATTACTAAATATTTATAGTGCCTCACAACAAATCTCTTGTTAGGAGAAGCACATTTATGTTAAAAAAGCATGGAATAGTTTTTGTCAACTATATTTTACCCATCGCCCATTACATGAAGTGAATATCAATGTTGCAACAAGAAACATTGATACTTGAGAGATAAACAATAATTGGTAAAACAAACCATGTATTTTTATGTTGTACTATTTTATTAGTATACAGTAGAACCTCAATATAACAGACGAAACATCTGGTCAAATGTAAAGATTGTTAAAAACATCCTGGTAATGTAATATATGTTTAAATGTCATGTCATACTTCTCGCACTAGAATTCAACTCATAATGCCGTTCTGCTCATAAACTGAATGTAGCTCTGACGTTTCCAACTCTGGACCCAGATACAAACAGCTGCACGGCAATTTTATTTATTTACTAGAAGTGAATGGATTCACTTATTACTACATTCAATATGCTTAAATTGTAAATAAGAATCAAACACATCGTCATAATCCTACCCTTAAAATATAAACAAGCAGAAAAGAATTAATACAACTAATATTAAAAAAAAAAAAAAATAGACTTGACTTTAACGGACGCCCTGTTTACCGGATTAGTTCTTAACGTCGAGGTTCTTCTGTACTTTTAGTCAAATGCTAAAATGCATTCCAATGACCGACAGAAAATTGTGACAAGTAAGACACTTTATCTGCCCAATACAGTAAAAAAATTTTGGTATATTATAATGAGGAATGCATTAATCAACTGATATATTGTAAAAGATCTAGTTAGCTAGATACTATCAATAAAACGAATGTTAGTAAAAAAATCATTTCATAATTTTTCTCAATAATACATGTTACACAGTCAATGAACATGACCTCAACTCGGCCATTAGTGACAGCGTTATGTTGTGGCACAATTTTTCAATGCAATTCAATGAACGCTTTGCATACGAGTCGCTCAATGAACTTGTTCGGTTCAAACGCAGACGCTCGTCACTAGTGGCCGACCTGACACACTAGAGAGAAACACCGGCTGTCTGTCTTATTGTGAGTGTTGAAAAGTGAGCATGTGTGTATATTGTGTACGTACTTAACTCGATGCTATTGACAAGTTCGATACAGAATTATTTATTACTGATGTTTAAGAGTCCGTTCATCTTTCTAATTTCTATTACGAGTGAACTCAACTAGTGGCCGCTGTTAGTGGCTCAACCCAGGCGTTTGTTGCCGCCGTTAGTGGGTTGACTGTGTTTCAATGGCTGCGTGTGCGCTGCGCTGCCTGCTAAAGTCTAATACAACCTTTAAATCCTGTAAAATTTTCTTTTTGTGAATCAACAAATTTAAAACATTTCATTTACAAATTAATCTTTGGATAAAATAGAAATCAAATATATTTATACAGAGTGCCTAACCAGTAATATAGTTTTATTTTATATGATTATATTTCGAAGTAACATATTTTGTCACTATATATTATATACTTTTATAAAGTACAAAGCTAAATATTATACATAACTTTAATAATCATAATTAATGTTATTGTAATAAGTATGTAATGAATTTTATGCTGCCCATGTAATTTATTGTGTATCGAAATATTCTGTAACGAATTTCAAATAATAAAATGTAAATTAAATCTTAAAAATAACATGGTTTCTTATTTATCAATTTCAAATTCTCTTCTCTCACAACTTTGACAAAGAAACACTTCATTATTTTGAGAACTTGATTTGCTAGAAAGTACTTAGAATTCAAATTATTTATTTTTTTATCCACCAACATTGACATCTATAATACAAGTAGCGAAGTTTTCAAATAACTAATATTATTTCTGAACAATGAATACAGTTTAAAATAATTTGATTGTTATTCTAAAGAAAGTATATACCTAATCGAGATGTGGTTGTAATGTGATCAACCTTTATTCTCACAGACAGTAAGAATATCAAGAGCTTAAAAGAATTAGTTGTTGATTAATCACTCTTCACTACAAGGAGTAGGTTGGGTAGCAAGGGCTTAAAATCACAGATAAATATTATATGTACCTGGATGTAAATTGTATTAAAAAAAGTAACGCAAGTCAATATCCATAGAGGAGCTTCAACTTTCAGATCACAGCATTTGGATATTTTAAACATTACCAACATCCATCGATAAATCAATTGAAAAAAAATGTTGTTCATACTAGGATTTGAACCCATGAGGCTTGGCATGGAAGCCAACTACGTTATATTCAAGGCTGCGGAGTCGGGTAAAAAAGAGACGACTCTAAATTGATTTTTTTAAATATTTCCGTTCAACTATACCATCAGATCACTAGTGCAGCGGTCAGGGAACTTTTTTAACCATTACCCAAAAATATTTTTGCTTAAGTCGATATTACTCCCTCATTTTGAAAAGGAGACAATCAATGTAAATTTAAATTAAACATTTTTACAAAATATAATTCTCATATTGGAACAAACAAAATTTAATTGAAAACCCTTCAAGTTTTTAAAAAAATCCTTATTACCCTATTTGGGGTAATTTACCCCGGTTCCCCAACCGCTGCTCTAGTGACTAGAATATATTCTAGTAGATTTCACCAATCAATATGATTTTTCTCAGGTTTTTTCGATTCTGACTCTGGCTTCACCTTTGGAAACTCTGGAACTCCACGACTCACGACTCCGACTCTAAAGCCCTGGTTACATTGACCACTGTGTCATGGACCCAATAAGCTTTATATGAAATAGTCAAAAATCCGTTGTTTTTCTCTATAATTTTTAACGCAGGCAATATTTTGACAGTAGGGCAAATAAAAACATTTTTTTTCATTTTATACGATTCATATAAAATTATATTTATTTGTTATTTATAGATACAATACAAAATATTATATTCTTAGTCAACTAATTTGATACTATCATAGAACACAGTATATTTTTATGATTCGTTTTTAATTGATTTTTGAAATGAATAATTTTGATTATACAAAATCCTTCGAAGCACCTTATAATTCTTAAAACAACAAAATTACTACATGATTTTAATATTTCTTTTAAATTCAGTCAATGTTGATTATATATTTTATTTTTATTCAAATATATGGCTAGCTAATAAATGATATTTGAATGAATTACAATTTAGAAGTTTTCCATAATTAAAATATTTTAATCTGGTCCGTATAAATTATATTGGTTTATTATAATAAAAATAAAAACACATTATAATAAAGTATTGGAAGAAATGTACAGAAGGGATTACAACATAAAAAAACGAAAGCATTTAAATAAATAAGGATTTTTTATGGTAACACTATCCTGTACACTAAAAGTGAAAAATGTGCGTAAGTAACTCTCGTGTGCTGTTTATAATAATTTCGAAAGAAAAACAAACAATATTATTATTAAATGTCTAAACTCCTTCCTATAAATTTCTGTGTTAAAAAATATTTACTTAAATTAAATAAGGATAATACATAATTCATTTAATAACATATCAACCATTCATTCATCCTTCGGCCTGAAATCAGCAGGTTTGGCAGATAGAATACAAACTTATTTTTATTTAGCACACAAATAATATTTAACCTTAAAATTATTAATTTGTGAAAATACACGTTTTATCAATATTCAATTTTGATTAAAATGCTTGAATGATGTTTCCCAACAATTCTCAATACACAATCAGCTAAAAAAATATTAAATCAATGATAATTAAAAGAGTATTTCATTAATAAACACTTCATTGACGACTGTTGGGTAATTTTAACATAGTTTTATTGAAAATAAAACAATTGTTATTAAACTAAAAATCATAAAAGTTTAAACATATATTATATAAAAAGGCACAATTATTTGCTGATTTTTTCTAATCTATTAAGAGGTAAAGATTTCAAATATTATATTAATATTACGAATTTATCTAACATTATTAAGGTGCAATCAGACAATGTGTCAAGTTGATAAATATATGCCCAACATGGACTGAGTATTGCAGACTGCCCAACAAACCAAACCAAAGTGTCTTTGATTGAGTATTTTGACATAATTTAAATGCATTTGTTCGAAAGAAGCTTCTGAAAATTATTGTAGTGTTTGATTGCGGTATATTTTCCTATAAAATATGCTTGAAATTTTTAACAGTTCTTGGCAGGAATATGTATGCTTTAGGTTGAACATAAATATGGCCAGAGACAAATTTTGCATATACATGTCTTCTTGACACAAAGTGTAATCATACCTTTAAGTCAGATTGAATTCACAAAGCTTTTTTAGTTATCACAGTAGTGACATTTTTTAAAATAAAAATACCAACTTAATAAATAAAAAAAACTCATGAATTCATTCCGTATCTTTCGATTTAATAATACTTTATTTTCAAACACGAAACAACTAAAATTTCTCATTACTGGAAGTGTTGAAAAAATATATCAAAGTCTTCAACTTCTAACACAATTTAAAAAAAAAAAACAGTTATTAAGTACAGACCCAAAGATTTAATATCATTTTAATCTCACAGTCGTTGAACTGCAGTCTTTGTCAATATAAAATAGCTAAAAGATAAAACATAGATAGAACAATACAAACATATAAAACGAAAAAATCTATTACGGAAATTTTGAACATTTTGGAATTATCCTTATGTATGGCGCAACTTTAATTTTATCCAAAAATGAAAATTTGAAAACCTCCCTTTATGCATTCATATTTACAACCACCAAAAGAATCATCAAATTCAACATTAGAAAATAGGTGAAAAATAGAATAGGAAATAATATCGATCATGAAATAGCTAGAAGTTCAACGCCATCTCTTAACCAAAACTCTAAGCAGTTTGATAATTGTAATTAATAGCCCATAGACAATAAAGATTTGCTAGACTGAACCATCTACAACCATAGATATCAATAGCAGTAGAGTATCCCAAATATAAAAAGTCAGTTGTTCAACAAATTCAGTGTCATCAAATATATTGGAATTAAATAAGGTACCAGGCACATAAATTATTGAATTATGCTACGATTTAATAATCTCATTTCTTCAAAACTGACATTGAGTACACAATCGATATGCAGGAAAGTTAATAAATAATTGAAGCATTGTAAAATTCTATCCATTATTATCAACCTAAAATAAGTGACAGTTACCTCAATACAAAAATGCTAGATAAAGATTATTGTAAGCCACAATCGGACGACCATTCCAAAAGTAGCCTTCGGCAACACCCGGATTGATAGCTCTAAAATCTGGGGGATAATATGACCTACTCTGGACGCTGATTTCGTGCGTCTGTTGCCTTAATAAAAGATCATCGTGATATTTCTTAGTGTCAGATTTGTCTGCGACAATAGTTTGCGGTTCTACGGTATAATATGACATATTCTCTAACGAATGCCTTCGGAAATCGTTTATGTTACGAGCGAGATTGTTTCGATTCGGTATTTCGTAGTTGTTTTCAGTTCTACTGCTGTTTAGCGTCGCGGAGAAGTATGTCTTATCTCGTCTTAGGTCGTTAAGTATATGATAATTCATATCCAATTTACTCAAAATAGAGGGATCGCTTTGAGATTTCATAATAAAACTTCTCGGCCTATAATAATTAAACATGGAGGGGTTCTCTTCAATCATTGAAAGGGTGCTTCTAGCGACCGAGAGCCGTTTACGAGGCGGCCGTTGCAGTGAATCAGAAGCCGATGAGCATCTGGATGAATTAATGTTTTTTGGGTATCGATTAAGACTGTCGCGGAAGGTCTTACATTGCGGAACCCCGTAAGAGTATAAATGTTTTTTTTTTACAGTATTTCGATTTTCGTTTATCGAATGAAAGCTGGCAATGGAATTGGTACATGAAGAATTTGATGATTCTGAATGCATAGTGTTCTGGAAGTCTGAATTGGCTCCTCTCTTTTGATATGGTGGATTTTGTTGGCGAGGGATGGTGGTGTTGAGTTGCGCCCGTCCTCAGTAGTTGTAAGGCCCGTATTGTGATCCGTGGTAATAGGGACCAGGGGGATAATGCTGCGGGGGGTATCCGGCATACGCGTATTGCTGCTTCTGAGGGTATACTATATTTGGAAATAAGAATAAATTAGTATGTGTAATCTATAAACAATTAAGGATTCCAATTAGTTATGCCCTGGCATTCATAAGAAGAGAGGAAGTCTAAATAACAAATTTAATTCTACATGTAACAATTTTTTGAAATATCTCAAAAATTTTCAAATAGAATCTTGTAATACTCGGGTCGCGCATTGGTCAAGAACCACTACGGCACAGTATTGACCAATAATTGCTAAAGATTTGATCTGCAGTAGAATTGCCATAATTGGCATCTTTGTTCACCACAACTGCTACAATAGCAAAAATAGAACAAACTTGGTATATTTACAAAAAATACCAATGTAGAATGAAAAAAAGGGACTGTCTCGATAAAAATGTACAATTATATGCCCAAGTAAAATATTACAATGTAATCCTTTGTAAACCTGTCATGCTTTCCATTGTACAGAAGACTCCAGCATGACTGAGTAACGTGGTGGTAAATTCAATGTTTTATCAAATAGAAGAAACATAAAATACAAGATAATTTGTCTAGCTGCACAAGACAGTCGAATGCTTTTACAGAATGGCCTTTATGCCACACTCAGTTAAGTGAGAGACTACTGTATTTTCAAACCACACAATATCATGCAAAATAATTTTCAAATCGTTTTGTACAAAAAATCAAGATAAATATTCCCATGACCACTGAATGCCCCAACAACGGATACCATTTTCAAGGAATCTCAGTGTTTATAAATGAAAAAACGAAATAATCATACATTAATTATTCTCTAATATCAATTGAGATAATTTATGACTCAAAAATATTTATTAATAAGCCAACATGATTAAGTCTTCGATTGAAATCAGAGTACTAGTGCTTTTTCAAGTCAATTGAAACAATAGTGTTATAATTTTACAAAATTATTACTATTTACTGAAGTAATAGATTCTAATATATGATTATTAGGCCCTCAAATTCACAAACTTCTTGAGAATGCAACCAAATAATGTATATCATAACAGTACCCAGCGAAAAACGCTTGAGTCAGTCTTGGGAAGATTTACCATAATTAATATTTGAAGAGTATATAGAAGTGCTGGAAAATTGTATTTGTCAATCAATAATATTCCATAAACTATCTACTTTCAAACATACGCCATCCATAACCAGTAAATGTGTGTACAAATGCAACTTTTATTGTAATCAACCTGCAATCATTCTCTATGCCTTTGTCTGTGTTTTACCTATTTATGGTTACAATATGATTTATTAAAAAAAATAAAGTTCAAGAATTGTAAGATTTGCAAACTACCGTTTAACAACGATTAAAAGCATGGCATGGTTAGACTTAATAATTAGTAAACCAAAATACTATTATTTTAAGATTGTTTTTCAATTTCGTTCCTTACCTGACCAAATTTTAAAATTATTTATTTTCTATTCCTAAATTAAAATTTGAAATGAAAAGCAAACATTCAAATGTTTTCTCTCCCAGATAAAAAGAAAAATCAAGAAGAATTGCATATTATCTGTTGTTTACAGAGGAAATTAAATTATTGTTTATCTATTTATCTGGAAAAATCACTAGTTCAAGTAAGTCAACTTGTTTCAAATTTTTGAGCTATGATGATGAGATTCATAATATTAAGTAAAAACTTATGTTTTTAAAAATTAATTTGAAGAAACGTTGAATGTTAAATACTTGGGCTCAGTTTTTCTTTACTTACTGCATTTTCATTAATTTATTGCAATAATTAAATTACACATTAGTTTAGTAGTATAAAAACTATGTAGGAAAATATTTTAATAAGACTTCTTGGAGGTCTTTCCTACTGCACTTTGCTCGATTCATTTGGTAATTTTATTTTAGAGTCTAGATGGAATATTTTATTTCTGACATACCAGGCATGAGGTATTGCATGTTGAGTGCTTCCTCGCGCTCGCGTTCCCCGCGCAGGCAAATGGCTGCCGACGAAAATAAAATGGCGGAGATGAGACTCAGCCCCACACCGCACCATGCCACCACATAAGACCAGTCGTACCAAATGCGGCAGTTATTACGTAACAGCTATTTTTCATTCAATATATCATGCGCGATATTTATTTTAATTCAATCATGATTTCATAAATCAAATGTAAATTTTGATCAGTATATTTGTTGAGGTTTTGTTAGTTTTTAATGTGTTAAATTCATTTTGAATTTCAACCGTTATTATTATTTAGTTATTTTGTAATAAAAAGCAGAATAATAATGTACAATGCGCATGTTTTAAGCGCAATAATATTTTTTTTTCGTGGCATATCCATTTTCGGTGTCAAGTGAGTGAAGAGTATGCAGAACAAAGAGAGATTACATGAAAAGAAAGAGAAAAAAAGCATTTGTTAGTGTTTATTTTTGGACGATTGTTATTCAACATAGTATTTTACTAAAAAAAATAATGAACGGGCAGCTGCAGGTATAAAGATAGACATCTTTTTTTAAATACTATAATAAAAAAGAAACTTTACATAAAAGATTTCAGAAGTCTTGCAGTATTAACACATATCTCATTGATATTATTTCAATAAAATTGTATTTTGAAAAAAGAATACGATTGTCTATCTTTTCAATGAACTACATTCACCTACCAGGCTTTTGCATATCGGGTTATCTGTATGACAGATGACAATTTTTAAATGCTTTTAGAAACGTTTCTTTAAAATTTGTTACATTTCGACACTTCCTACATAAAGTATTGTAACTTAAAAGATGGAACTTTACAGGAGGATGATTTTAAGAGACCCACACTTGTTGTAAGTTAAGATTTTGAATGTTTCGCACAAATTTTTTTTATAATTGACAATGGCATCCCAGATTTGGTACAAAAGGAGTAAAAGTTCGACTTACATATTTGACTTTATGTAATCACTTTCCATTTTGAAAATACAATACTTTACGTATGAGGTGTCGATTTATTTGTCATAATAATAAAATGGGTGGGTAATGAATACTGATTTTCAAGTTTTGAAAGAATTTATAAAGCATTTGATATGAATATGAAAAAGCCTGGTCTTTCCATTAATAACCGCAATGGTGCTAAAAAAATGAATGAATAAAAGCATAAAATATAAAGATATACAATTTACCTAGTACGATAATAATAAAGCAATAGGTGAACAATTATGCAAGATATTCTAATCATTTGTATTCAAGCATTTTATCAAGCACCGCTATGCGAATAATTTGCAAAATGAGCAATGACTCATTGTGATGAAGGACAGCATATATTACAGCTCGACTCCACCCAATCTTGGCGTCATTCCAAAGCAGCCGACTACAAAAAAAATGTACATCACTCTCGTGGCAGAGAGTCGACAGTTTGAGGTTAAGTTTGCGCCCTCGCTAAATTATCCCAGCCGCCAGTTGTCGCCTAACCTGGCATGATGTACTGCACGTTGCTGGCCTGCTCTTTGCGCTTCTCTTTGCTCAGACAAGCCGCCGCACAGAAAAACATTATCGAGCTGATGAACGATACGGCTACACTCAACCACGCCAAAATGAATGACCAATCATACCATATCGACGCGTTATCTTGAAGAACCTAAATATATGGGGCGATTCAAGAGAATAAAAATTATTATCATTTAGCTGAATTCATTAATTATACATGTATAACATCCAAAATATTAATGTTTGGGGTTTTACATTCCTCTTTTTGAGTTCATTCTGAAAGATGATAACAGAATTACAACTTATATGTGAGATTGAAGTTTTATCAAACACCATCAGTCGGATTAATTTACATCTTTTTATTATTTTATGTATTCATTAAACAGATCAGAGTTTATATTGTATAAAGTGAAGAATATTTTAAATAAAAATCTTAAGATGTTGGACAACAGAAAGATATTGGTAAGCTATTTTCACAATTATCAACAAAAAAATATTTTTATGCTGGAGTAAGTTTAAATATAAAAAATATATATATAATCAGCTCTATAGGTTTTAAGTTGTCGAGATTAGTTGTAAAATTATTCACAATAAAAATTCAAAAATGTATTCATTTAAATTTTGATAATGATGTATATACCTACATCATATTGTCATTATCTATAGACCCAAGACTAATACTATTTTCAATCTTTCAAACTACAAGACCAAGAAAACACGGAAGCTACTCAATAGAGTTTTCATCGACTTTGTTTTCATTATTGTAAACAGCCAATTAATATTTCAAAGAAAGACTGTGCTTTCATAAAAAACTTTTTTTGACAGCTTCATAGATAATCTAAGATTAATTAATTTTCACATTAATTTTAATTGATGAAGTAGTAATAATTTTAGTTATTTAGTTTCACAGTATATCAATCACTTACATTGTTCCATTGCTGGTAATATTCTTCTCCGACAATCTTGTCCTTTTCATAATATTCAACTCCGTGCCACAAAGCCATTGCACCGGCCGCCAATAAGCCTGGAATATTTGATAAAGCTATCAGTAAAATACAGGAGTCACTTAATTCTTTTAGAAATAACTCAGCCCCTTAGAGCCAAAAAAAACGTATCTCATTTTTCTCTACTTTTCAGGAGAGCCAAAAAAACAGGTTTCCCTGATAATCTGTTACTTATTTTGAAACATGTGCAAATTATTTAAATTATTTTTTCATTAACTTAAAATATGATGCTTTGGCTTACTGATTTATTTGTTAATTATGTAAATATTTTTCATAAATTGTTTAATTTGTCAATGTATTTTATAAATTTGTTTTCAGAAGATGCGTATTGAAATATTTTTGCATCCAATGCATCTTATGTCTGTCACTGTATGTAACTGTTATTTTATATCAAGTGTCATTCGTATGTAACTCAAAAATGACAAAAATCGAGTAACTATGGATACATAAATTGGCAGGCAGAGAGAGGGATCTGCCCCACCTTAATTAAAAAAACTATGCGTTTATCTCTTGCTGTACTGGCTTACACATAAAGATTAAATAAAAAGTAGCATGCTGGTAAATTTTCTCTGTTCTCTGTAATATGCTGAAATGACATCTCTGGTTAACACGGTTTCAAAAGATACCAGAGAGATGGTAAAAATATAAATAAATCCCAATAAATCAACGACTAGGATAACTGAGAAAAACAAATTGAAGTTTAAATATATATTGTCAATTAATACTCAATGAAATATTATATTATGTTTGTATCTGTTAAATAAGGTTATTGAACATTCTGTCATGTTATAAAATTATAACCAATGTTTTATGGATTTTAATATTAAAACGATATCATTTTAAATCAAACAGCATGATAATAAGATTATGCTTTGTTATTAAATTATTCGTATATGTGATATTTGTCATGATATGAAAAAAAAACTTCAAACAGTTAATTTGTCACTCAAAATAGTATAAACTATCAATGTAGTAAATAATTAAAATAAACATAATTCATTTATGAACATACAAGTGACCAGCATGAGTATCGCAGTTGCGGTGACATTTCCAGGACTTCTCTTCCAGCAGCCGACTACTCCGGTCCAGAAAGCGACAAACACCGAGAAGAATGCAACGATGAAGAGAGCCACTGTTGAACGGGCCATATGTAACCTGAAATAATAATCCAACATAAATTGTCTTACAGGTTATAACAATAAAATGTGTTTCTACAAGAACAAAACTGATAAATAAATATTGACACTTTCTTTATTTCAAGTTTTGAATTTTGTAAATACGATAAGACTTATTCAATTATTAGTGGTCTGTCTTCTATCTTCCATGGAGAATATAAGTAAGGTAAAAGTTTAAATTATAATTACCTTGCCATAGCGTCCTCTGACAATCCTTTGGTGATATTGTTCTCATCGGGAATGAAGTAGTCCACATTATTGCAGTGCGTTTCTACGGGGGAGAGGTAAGTCTCAACTGAAATAGAAAGAAAAACAAATCATTAGTATAATGTATAGAAGAGTTTATCCACCACCTAAAATAATTCTGTAATAAGCCGCCTGTGTGGTCGAGTGGTCAACGTCGTTGGCTTCGGTTACGGAGGTCGCGGGTTCAAACCCCAGTACGGACAGTTTTATAAATTGATTTATGAATTTCTGTTCGAACGCATGGATGTATGTGATGTCTTGAATTTCCCCCCTCCCATTCTATCCTATGAATGGGGTGTATGGAGAGCGACTAGCTAACCACTAGTTCTGTCCTAGCCCTACCCTTCTATTCCTACTCTCTTTGGAAAAAGAGAGGTTGAGCAACTGAGTAACAAGCAGTTCTCGTAGAAACACTTCTGTTGAGATAAACTCCATTAGGAGTCCATATGCTCCACATTGGGAGCGGACATGGTAAAAAAAATAATAATAATTCATTGAACATAATATGCATTAATATTAAAAACTTATATTTGTTTGCTCGTTCGATATCGGTGCTCAGAATAGTACGCTCATCAGGGTAATCGTTTGGTCTAAATAAAGCATTCAATTAAAATCCATTAATTTACCAAAAATCTGATTCTGGAAATGGAACCCGTGACAAAAAGAGTCATGTAAAGCTAAGATCACAAGTGTTCAAGAGAATGAGATCACAAAGATTCAGCCGTCCGGCATATATATAGTTTTACACTTTTAACTATTTTTTTGACATGTAAAGTGGTACAATTATTCGGTTATCCGATTTGTTAGAAATATTTTTTTTTAGTATCCCCTTTCAGTTGTATTTTTCATCATATGAAAATCGCAAAAAACCACGGGAGCAAGTGATTGATTCAAAATTATATAGTCAGGTCGATGGCACAGTGGTCAACATCGGTGGCTTCCAAACCGTACCTCACGGATTCGAATACCAATACAAACAGCATTATTTCAATAATTTTTTCGGTATCAGTTCGAAGGCATGGGTGTTTATGATGTCTAAAACTTCCCACCACAATTCCAATTCTTAAATAACGAGAAGTAACAAGAGTGATTGGCAAAGCATTAGTTCTGTTATACCCTATATTTTCTATCTCTACTACCCTCTTCGAAAAAGAGAGGTTGAGCGACTGAGTAACAGTTCTCGTAGAAAGACTCCTGTTGAGATGCTTCCATTAGGAGACCATATGCTCCATACATAGGCAATACGCTTTTATGATATTAAAAAAGGGGCTCCAAATTTAATTGCGCCTGGGGCCTCCTTAGTATTTAATTCGCCACTGGTTAAGATGAACTTCATTCATATATTGTCGTAAATATTGTAAGAACACCTAACACATTTTTTTGGTAAAAGTATTTTTTTTTATTTTTTGCAATCTCTTTATACACATACCTTTATTTTAAACCCCGTAACCGTAACGCATTAGTTAATCATTGCAATACCAAGAGTGAGCAAAAAGTTTTTTATTATATTTTTGCAGTAATATCGTTTGTCTCTCCTGTCAAAGTTACCCAAATTCCAAATAAAAATGTTCTTGCAGTATTATAACGACGATATTATATTCAACATTGGTAGCGGGCATGGTTATTTTTATTATATAATCATTAAATAAAGTGTAATTTATTAAATCGTTCGAAAATATACTATTTCTATATTTAACTAGGTAAAATATACAATCGAAGTGAAATCTCCATTCTACAGCAAAAACATCAATCATTGTCGCACGCTTTCAAGGTGAAGTGTTTGTAAACTAATTTGCATACTTTCAAATGCCTTTTTTACATTCCAATGACATTGTAAACAAATTTAGCAGCTGAAAATTATATTAAGAACCAATTAGGTATAAATATTGTTTAAATTACCTACCTACCTACAGTTTTATTTACGTAATAAAGTAAAAACTACCGATCGTGTATTTTAAACAATAATTAAAAAACTAAGTAAATCCATTTCATTTACGGTATTGATTCCATTGAAGATGAACATGAAATGAACGAAGAAGGTTATCAATAGACAAAATAAAAACAGCATCTTAATATCTATGAATAATTAATTTATTCAGCGTTCTAAATTTCAAATTTGGGACATTCTTTAACATCCAAATGATTGCATCAAAACTGTGAGAGCGAAATTCGAATCTTGATTGCGTGGCTATCTTGATTACATATTGATTATTATAGGTGTGAACCAAATAATTAATTTACAACTATTTATTGTTAACATTTTAGTTAATACGTTTTAATTTTGATAAAACCATACCATTATTCATACCATTATTATCGAATGACGGCACCCATCTTATTATACAATATAATTTGTGTCTTGATTGTTCTTTCTGGGTCAAGCCCTAGGTCAGGGTTTCCCAATCTTTGTTTCGCGGAACACCGGTGTTTCAAAACAAATATATGGAAACGTTTTATATCCTGCTAAGACCGTAACAAATTCGAAAATGTTTCACACATCAATTGATATTACTTACCCAATAAAATAAACAAGGTATCCAGCGGTGGGCTGCCAATACGTTAACAAGGGGCTCGCTTAATCTCGAAGCAATGTTTAGTGTTCTGAAGAAGGAGTGATTTTTCTTATAGCTCCTATGCAATTATGTGCAATACTTAAATAAGCAACCGGTTGTTACGTTGTTGTAGATAATATAATATTATATAAATTAGAAAATACAGTTGTATACTAATTTGATCTGAGAATATTATTTTCTCATCAGTTAACAAGGGGCTCGCCGGCTTCAGTAAAATCGAACAAGGGGCTCGCGCGAGCAACTCCGAGCCCCCTCCAGCCCATCCCTGAAGGTATCCGTTTAAATTTCAAGATTTGCGAAATGTCACATCACAGGAAAAGTTCGCAACACCTGTTCAAGGTGGATGATACGCAGACAAAAGATGAGAGTGTGAGCTTGAGTGCTGGGCGAATCTTGATTGGTTATTTTACTAGTTAACGAACAATCTTGAAAGTAGAGCGTAAGTAGTATCAGTTTTTTTCGAAGAGAATATAGACAGAAACTATAGGGCTAGGACTAGGGTCTCCAATCCCGGGATCCCATCCAATTTTGCGATCCCGAAATTCCGAGATTGGTAAGGTCGCGATCCCGGGATTTCGGGAATGAGAAATTTTGAGCAAATACCGAAAATTTATAGGATTTATAGGAGGAAAAAGTATAGGGAATTTAGGATTTCAAATTCGTCGGTGGGCTAAAAAAAAACGACTCACCAAAACTTTTTGCAAATTATACACGATTTCACGATGAGTGCCTAATCCCGGGATTGAAAATTAGTCAATCCCGAAATCCCAGGATCACAAAAATGCTCCGGGATTGGATACCCTAGCTAGGACATGCCTAGTGATTAGCTAATAGCTCTCTTTACGCCCCATCATTTTAGAATTGGAAGGGTGGGAGGATTTTCTTAGACATCACAAACTTTCAAACAGAAATCATTAAAACTATTGAAAAAATACTGTTTGTACTGGTACTTGAGCTCATAAGATCCATCACGGAGGCCAACGACATTGACTAATGCAGATCCAAGATAGATTTTATTCGGGGAAAAACAAATCACACTAACTTACGCAACAAGTGGAATGGAAAGTGGAACGCCGAACCCATCGAAAATAACGCTGCTGATAGTCAAACACGAATAAAAAAATTTATTATTAATATATTAATTATCGACAGGAGGAATTTATTGTTTTACAATTATTGGACCAAAAAATCTCTAACCTTCTAAACTAAAAAAGTCTGAAGAATTAACATCATTGGCGCTTCTGGCATTCACAGGTTGGTACGGTTATTAATTCAGTTTATTGCCCAACATGCAGTTAGCAATCTATTCGACTCGGTATGCCTCCATGTCTGACATTTAAAGAAATAATAATACAATGATAATTTATTAAAATAATACCAATATTACACATTCATTTCGATGGAATGAAAAAACGCGCCGGTGTAGATAGAGGTAGCAATAAAAAAGACATTATAAATCATTTGTTTCAAAATAATAATTAAATAGATAGGCAATATAACTATCGATTTTATTAATAAATATTTAAAGCAGATATCGATTCTTATTACGTAATGATTTCAGTAACAAATACAAGTTTTATTTCAGACATACATAAAAGATACAACTTGACGAAAATATGCGGTTTTTATAATCAACTAAAATTGAGTTCATATTAATTTTAACATTTAAATTTAAGATGCACAAGTCGACTCCCAATCTGGAACATACGGTGTTTTAGCAAATACTGATTATAAAGCAGTTGCATAACCTCTGCTTTCGGTAAATGTAAGAATGAAAGATGGCAATAGGAATAGACTAGTTGTTAGTTGATATATTTCTTGTTTTCAGTATAAGAAACAATGGTTGGGTTGTAAATTTATGGTAAACATCATTGTTTGTTACAGCTTTATTAGTTTTCCTTGTTGTTTTATAATGCGATAACGGAGGTGATAATTGAAACCGAGCCTGATATTAATATATTTTTTAAATTAAGATATAGTGTTTAATTCTTTAATGCAATTATGCGTAAAAATTTGCGCCCTATCGGAGCCAGTAATCGGTTAATTTAAAATTACAACAAAAAATAGTAATACCGATGGTATTGTCCACGTCAGTGGTTTCCAACATTTGTTACTGCGCCTCCCCATCCTTTATTTCATAAAGTAATAAAGACACGTTTTAAAGAGTAAATAAATATTTTCGACTCTTCGCACCCCCCCTTGCAATAAAGTTGGATTCCACTACTGAATCCGTGCCTAGCCTGTAAGCACATGTTGGTAAAATGTATAAATGTCAGACTCGTATGACAAATACTTGATTGGTGTTGAACATTTGAATATATCTTGCTTTTTACCATTATTTAAAAACAGATTATTTGGAGCTGTCTGACTTATGAATTGGACGATCGACACGTGTGTCTGATTATTTAAATCAGTGCTTCCCAAAAAAATATATACCACGGCCCCCTAAATCTGAAAAAAAAATCCGCGGCCCCCCTAAATACAAAACATGTTCTACGGCTGAACCCAATTTGGGAAACCCTGGTTTAAATCACATGTAACAAGTCCTTGTCGGTCTGTCGGGTCTTATGGAGCAGCAGTTAGCGTTGTTGGATTCCGTGCCTGATCTCACGAGTCCCAGTACGAACAGAATTTCTTCGATCAATTTATCGATTTCTATTCGAAGGCATGGGTGTTTGTGATGTCTAAAAACTCACTCCCACCCTTCCTATCCTTCAATAACTGGGCGTAGCGAGTTCTGTCCAAGCCGCATCCTTCTATACCTAATACTCTCTTTGGAAAAAAGAGAGGTTGGGCGACTGAGTAAGTAACACACAGTTATAAGTTAGTAGATATGGTTACATATAAGTCCTTCGCAAATCCGTGCAAGTAGTTATTGAAGATTGTGCGACATTTGATAATCATGCTCGCGGTAGAATGCATGCTTCTACCAATCTAATCGCGGGACGCGTCGTAATCAAGTCGTCGCGTGCGATAGGAATGTGTCAGATTAGAAAACGACCGCCGCCATGATGGATGTTAGAAGCTATGGGAACTGCAGTTACGTCAGACTGACAGATAAGCCCGACAGAGGTTGACAACCGACCTTTACTGTGAGTCTAATAGGAGATCACACCTACGTGAACGAATACATTGACACCCACTGGTGCCATTGCAAATTATTGTGTTATAACAGGTCTGTTATATTTAAAAAAAATTCAAAGTTTGTTACAAAAGTTAACCATCCAAGGACGAGCGTGACCATATGGTCACAGTAAACACCGTTATCTATTGATCCCACTATTCATCCTTTTTCTACCTGAATATCGTTGCTTTCACTCATATTTGGTTAAGAAGGGTACAGACTTCAGTTAGTCATCAGTCGCGGGGACAGAAACGGCCACCAAAAGAAAATGCGATTTTTTAAATTTTAATGGACTTTTTGAAACTGTTAGTTATTTTTTTTATCAAAACATCAAATTATTAACAGTTCCTTTGCTAATATATTTGTATTTAAATTATGTTGTTCTAAAGAGGTCAAATGGTAAATATTTTTAAAAAAAATCACGTTTATCTATATTTCAACCCCGAATGTTTGCGTGCCCATACGGTCACGCTCGTCCTTACTACTGTCCGTACACAATTTTGCATTGTAATAAAAGGATGAGCATGACCATATAGTCATGCGGGGTTTCTATACAACGACTTTGCATTTTTTTTTTAAATTTTTGTTTGTAATAAAAGTTATCCGTGACTTCAATATGGCTTAAAAAATATTTTTTTTTATCGAAAAAAAGCTCTCGTCTCTGGAGGGTCAATATAATGCCTTACCACCAATGATTCACAGTGAACACTCTAAAAGTATTATATTTAAATTGATAATAGTACACAAATATTTTTTTAATGTTGTGAAAAACAAGCGACTCGTAGCATTGTTTTAAAAAAATATTTGATGTGTATTCATCAAACCATAATAGTCCACAGTGTTGAGATTGCATTCTTGGCTGACTGAAGATGATCTGATGGAATACACATATATATATTTGTTTACCATGTCCGCTCCCAATGTGGAGCATATGGACTCCTAATGGAGCTTATCTCAACAGATGTGTTTCTACAAGAACTGCTTGTTACTCAGTTGCCCAACCTCTCTTTTTCCAAAGAGAGTAGGAATAGAATTATAGGACTAGGACAGGACTAGTGGTTAGCTAATCGCTCTCGATACGCCCCGTTCATAGGATAGGATGGGTGGGAGGGGGGAATTCAAGACATCACATACATCCATGCCTACGAACAGAAATTCATAAATCGATTGAAAAATCAATTTATAAAACTGTCCGTATCGGGATTCGAACCCGGGACCTCCGTAACCGAAGCAAACGACGTTGACCACTCGACCACACAGGCAGCCATATATATAAGTTAAAATGAAATCATTGAAAAAATTCTTTGAAATCGGAGTCGTCTTTTTCTCACACGACTCAACAGCCCTGGATTTTGCACTTGTTGCAGTCTGGATCTAAACAATAATAACCACTGACATTCTAAAATAACCACAGTTTACTACTTGATATCGATATTCTTAGAATTTCTCCATACTTAATTCAAAACAGACTTGTTACGATTTGTAACTGAGGTATCAATACAATAATTTATGAATATACTTATGATGTAAGTTAAATGGATTCGTAAAATAAACAGCATGCTCGAATTATTACACGATCACTTTCCTGCGTAGGCCTTGAATTGTCTCATTAAATTAATCTTTAATATATTCCGACGTGCTGCAAGCGCTGTTACTCCAATAATATTAGGAAACATTTCATCGCGTTGTAGAAGAAAACCCATTATTTGTATTCATAATACCATCGCGGATTTAATTCGGTGAAACAAAGAGATTTTTAGCAGTAGATTGGGCAGGCAGTATTCGCTGCTTTGCCGCCACGTTTTGCATTCAAAATCATTGACGTTACATGTGGTAACAAAGAATTTGTAGGTAACACTTACGCAGAACGCCATTATTTCACTTACACACTTAAATGGTTATTTAATAAATAAAACAAACGGTACAGACTGGTGTGAACCTTCCTTTATATTAATCACGCAATAAAAAAGTTAAAATAAGTGGTATCATTTAGAATTTCGACTGAAGGTGCTTGATGGAAATTTATGTTTATATTAGAACTATTTTCATAATGTACGTTTCCATTATAATTTTGGCCGAACACGACCCGGGTTTCGCCTCTCGGCATCTTCCGGTGCTATCCAGTGCGCGAATGCACTCGAACTGACTAATTAAGAAATTATAATGGAAACGTACATTATGAAAATAGTTCTAATATAATAAGTGGTATCAGTTTTATTTTTTTTTCTTTTCGTTTTAGCAATAAACTTAAATATTGTTGTGTCAGTCTTATACAATTTTTTGTATAGTTGAGTTTATTGATTCTTTGAATCTAATATATAAAAATGAATGTTTGTTTGTTCGTACTTTATGCGGTGCCACACCGCTCATCCGATTGCAATAAAACATTGATAAACTTTTTGCTTGCACTTGCGCGAAGGTTATAGTACAATTGACTTAGAGTATGTGTCGCGTGTGTCGTGCCATAGACAATCAGCAGCAAACGTCAAACGCCAAACAAACAGAAAAAGAAAACGTGCACTTCAATAAACACAATTAATCACTTTTAGGGTGTTCACTGTCAATACTCGGTGGAAAGGCATTATGTTAGTAAAAACACATGAGATGCTCGTAATGAGCGAAACCGGTCCTGATATATTAAATAAAGTGGAATGAAGTACAAAGGAATATTGTGTTTTTACTAATAAAACACAATTAAAACACAAACACTTTCTTCCTTTGAGTGGCATTGCAACGCTTGCCGAGAACCGGCTAGTAATATAATAAAATGATTTTTTTGTTAAATAAAGTTTTATTTTCAAGGAACTGTTTTTGTTAGATAAATAACTAAAAATAAGACTTTGGGGTTGACGTAGTCATCTCAGCTGATCGTGGTGGTCGATTTTGAAGCTTTCTATATTTTGTATAATTCGGTTATATTTTCAACACTGTGTACAATCTACCTTCTTTTAAAGAATCCAGGGGCAAGGAGTATAACAAACTTGAAGTACATAGCGTACGTATACAATATTTATTACATGATATGTATGTAATTCAATCTTCCAGTAGATGTTTTGTATCCAATATGATAGCTATATCGAAACTCCCTTATGTAATAATACGTATAAACGGAAGTCTCAAACATTAAACAAGTAGAAAATAAAAATTCCTATTATCGAACATTAGTCGACAAAATTTGATTACTGTTAGCCTTAACGACTTCCCAATAATGTGAGTTATCAATTCGCCTACCCACAATAATGATACATGGCACTTAGGAAAAGTGTATATAATTTTTACTTTATCATGCCGGACATATTGAATCCACTTTCTTTTAGTGCATTCGAGTACATATTAATGCTTTGACGGCTGTTACGTATTCCCACGCGGCTTGCGAAAGAATTTGACGATTATTTATTGCGCTATCGATGGCGGAAAATGCATTTCCGCTTGATAACACGTTTAACAACGCGTCCGATTCAATAAATTGATCATTGATGCAGCCAAGTATATAATTTCGATTCGCCACATTTTGACATTTAGCTGTATGATACATAGCAGCGGTTCCCGACATGTGTTGTTGTAGTAGCGTTATAGAAACAAGAATCCATAAACATTTCAATAATTTAATTGTGTCAATTAAACGAGTGTTATTATTATTTCATAATAAAACTTAAATTTTATGATAACTATTTTATATATAATATTTAGTATGTTATTGTAAAGTGTTCCGTTGAATCTGAAAGCTTGGCGACTGCTGCTGTAGAAATGCTTTCACCCTTACGCAGTATTTTTTATTCGATGTCAAAACAGGGTTGTGGAGTCGTGAAAAAATATCGCGATTCTGTTTCCGGCAATTAAAAATGGTCCGACTCTGATATATAAAAGATCTATAATTTTAAGTCTAGTAAAATGTATAACAATAGAAAAAAAGAAGTCGGAGTCATCCAACTCCAACTACACCCAAAAACACACGACTCAACGACTTCGACTCTACAACCCTGAATATAACACAAAATCACGTGTTTTCTTAAACTTTTTACTTAAGATTTGTTTTTTTAATCTATAGCCGCTCCCAATGTGGAGCATATGGCTTCCTAATGGAGGTATCTCAACAGAAGTTTTCTCTACGATAACTGTTTGTTACTCAGCCGCTCAACCTCTCTTTCCTCTCAAAGAAGCAGGTACAAGATAAGTAGTCAACTAATCGCTCTCGCTACGCCCAGTTATTCAAGGGTCGGAAAGGGTGCGAGGGAATTTGTAAACATCACAAACACCCATGCCTTCGAACAGAAACCGAAAAAATGCTGTTCGTACTGGGACTCGTACCCGTGAGATCCGGCATGGAAACCCATAACGCTAACCGCTACGCCATAGGAGTCGAAACAAGATATTACAGTAATAAAAACATCAAATGACAAATGATAACAAAAACATCACACACCTGCTCGATTTGCTCACAGCATCAAATCTTAATTAAAGTTTGAATTTTATTTATGAAGCTATCCATTTAATTCAATACTTTATATTCTGAAGTCATTTAAGTGTTGCCAATCTTAGATTATTTATAAATTATTTCATTCTGAAAATAGTTTTGAATGAATATATATATTTGTTTTAAATTAGACGAAATTAAAAAGTTGAAGTCGCTGCAGAGTTTTCATAGTAATCGGTTATTATCTGTAAATTGATAATTTTGCAATCAGAAAAATACATTTTTAATTGAGTATTAATTACGACACAGTATTATTATACAATACATACTTATAAAGTAATCAATTGGAACAACTTACATATACATAATCGTGGTACAATATCATTGGTGGTATCAAGTTGCGCATTCAAACTTAATTATTGTGTCTTAAAGTAAACTTGCGTAACAATCCGTTCTAGGCTCATAGAAAATTACTTAATTGAATACTACGACTTCCTCGCGGGTGATTTGTTCTACCACGGAACGTTGTATGTATTAAATTTTTGTCGTACGTGTAATTGAATAAGCATGCAAAAATTGAAAAAAAATACATCTGAAGTTAAATAAAAATTGCTTATTTATTGCTCAACAGTTTTTAATTGTACAATATACCACAAATATACTCAAAACTTGTCTATTCAAATTAACTTTTTTTGCCAGATCTGTGGATCTATGCCTAATTTATAAAATCCATTTCTTTGAATTCTGTTGTTATCAAATTAAGTAGGAAAAGAAGGTCTGGATAGTGGTTTTGATAGGATGGGTGATTGGGAATTAAAGACGTTACATACATCCATGCCTTCGAACAGAAATTAGTAAATCGATTGAAAAAATATTTTTTAAAAAACGTCCGTGCTTGGGATTTTACCCGTGACCTACATAACCGAAGCTAACGACGTTGACCACTCGACCACGCAGATAATATATTGAAATTAAAACACTGCCTACATTAAATCATTACTAATCCAAATCGAACAGGCGGCTCACCATTGCTAAATTTATTTCTTTTGTGATTAGGGTTTCTTCATATCAGTAATTAATTTGAAATAAGTAATATACTATCACCCACTCTCCCCAAAATCCCCAACATCAATTTAGTAATTCATAAGTTACGAATAAAACAAAAATCAATTTTTAGTTTATTAGTAAATAACTTCGAGATAGTTTATCTAAAGATGCTTCTCAAATAAGCGAAACATGTATATTGCTATTTGTTACACGATCTGTAAAATAACAAAATTATCAAATTTAATTTATATCAAACCGCTGCCCGTTGAAAAATTGTATTAAATCAATGAACTCATAATTGCAATCTTTTATTGTTGGAGCGCAGGACATTCATGAACACGTTTTTTGATCATCCGAAAGATTTTGTGTTAAATACTAAATTTACTAGGTTATCAAATTGGACAGTCAAACTGTGTCAGCTATTACAAATTTTTGCTCATCAATAAAGCAGACTGTAAAAATATCATTTGATTTTAAATTCAACATATAATATGCATGTATTGACATTCCGATCATGCCAAAATGGCAAAAACTAATTGACATACTTATATCTAACGTTCGAGGAAAAATTTATGTTCTTATGAATACTTTGTTAGTGTGAAAACATCTGCATGTTTAAAATAACATCAAAAATGCATTGCAAATATAAACAGTAGTGATGTTTATATATGTGTACATTTGGAAGTATGGAAAATGAATGCATTTTCTAAACAAATAAGCGAGAACGTTAAAATAAATATTTAGACGCAAAGCATAGAAGAGTCGCGTCGCTCAAATAATTATTTGTATACAATATGCCATTATAGACAGCATGGTATAAAAAGACAGTCGATTAAGGATCTTAAAGCAGATAATTACCGACAGATAGCTATCTCGAGGAGAGGAAGCGAACGACGAGCGAAATATTTATACCAAATAAGGATTGATATCTTGGAATACGTCAGGTTATTCTGTTTAAAAAAAAATGTAATCTAAGGATTCTTGGATAAAACGTACTTGTCTGAATTCGTCGTGAAAAACAATAAAAGATTCTTGTTACATCTTGAGAAGGAATGTATTGAAAGCACTAGCAGTTAGGGCGTCCAATCCCGGGATCCGGGATCCCGTAATCCCTTTTAGAAGTTTTTTTTATTTCAAATTTATTATATATAAAATAAATCAGTTTTTAATTATTGTAAGCAGATACTAAAAAAATACTATTCAGATTCCACAAGTATCTTTATAGAGTAGTTAGAAGGTTATTATTTTTAATTTACTGTATTTTATATTAAAACTTTTTAATATATTATACATTTTTTTATACGTATTTCTGTGTAAAAACTGAAGTTGTTATATATTTTTAATTGGAAAGCTGTATTTTACGTCATTGAAATGTTAATATTCTCGTTAAAGCAATAAATATTTCGAAAGAATATGTAAATAAAAATGACATTTAAGTCTCATTCTATTTTGTGAGTTGCGAACTTTGCACTTAAGGATGGAAATAAGTCTAAAAATTTATTGCTTTTACTATAAAAACACAAAGGTTATACATGGTAAAGAGGGCATCCAATTCCGGAATCCGAGATTTAACATTCAACATAAAATCGTCGTTAAATTCGGGATTGAGAATTTTTTGCTCGGCAATTTTGAAATCCTGGGATTTTTCAAACAATATTTTGTGTATGATTTCAAAAGCTCAAGAAAAGACGCGAAATCTTTTTTTTAAGCTCTTCCAAGCTTTGCAACTTTAAAAAACCAGGAATTTACAGAATTTACAAAATAAACAAATTTGGGACATTTTTTTTCTTTTAAAGCCCTCGCACAACTTTCTCTAATTTCCTCAATCCAGGGATTAGTACTTACACAATTCCGGGACTGGAGACCCTGAATTGGTAACGTAATAGAAAAAACCAGGGCTGTGGAGTCGGAGTCGGACTCGTAAAAAATGAATGGCTCGATTTTTTTTTTGAAAAATATATTTATGATATGTATTCAAACAAAATAGTCCAAAGTGTTGTCATTGTATGCTTGGCTGAAAAAGATGATCTGATAAAATGCATGTTATATATAAGTGAAAATAAAATATTTGAAAAAAAATCTCGGGGTCAGAGTCGTTTTTTACTTTAAAGCCGGAGTTATCTTTTTTTTACACGACTCCATAGCACTGGAAAAAACGTATTGTCCCAGATTATGTATTATCATTGCCTGCGAATTAAAGTGTTAAATTCATGTAATTTTAGTTTACTGTCATGTCGCTATACTTTGTCACATGTTTTCAATGTATCTTTTTAATTATGCAGTCACAGTTTGTATATGATAAGTCGCGAAATTCGCATAGGTGTGGCGGGACTACTCGGAATGCCGATGGAAATACGATTATTGAATAACCCCAAGGGGCCCGCGGCATATGAATGCATTAACATGCAAGACGCAATGCAGATAGCAACGTAAAAGCGATTATACTATTTATTATTATGTCGTCGATCGAAAATGAAAGCGAATAATCGCTTAAAAATATCTAATTTAATTCACAACAAGTCTGATGACATGATGTGTAAAATAATTAATAATGTTTCATAAAACTCTTGGTGACGAAAACGGGCCTTTGACTCCTCGGTTTCAAATCATTATTGAATCGACGAAAGATTACCAGAGTAATTTCACTTGTCAAAATTCTTGAATGTGGCTTGGTTTTGCAACAGAAGTTATTTTAATTTAAGTCAAATTTAGACTTAAATTAAACGAAATTAAAATTTGATTCGACAGTAGATATGAATAATTCTGCCATATTGTTTATAATTCTGATTTTTATTTCCTATTTTTTTTACTCAGAAATATAATACCGTATAAGTAAGCTAAAAATAATTATAATATTTCAATAAAAATGATTTTCATATTGCACGGACTTTCAATAAAATATGAATGTATAAACCTAGACATATTGTGTTTATGTCACAATTTATTAAAGTGTGAAATATCGTCAATATAAACATCAACTGGCAGATTTAGTTGAAGCTTAAATGATTAAAATGCACATTTACTTTGACTAATCAATGTATGAATTAACTTGTAAAAGTTTATAAAGAATCTGACGAGCGCTAGATAGAGTTGAAATTACAATTTGGCTTAGGTTGGGTAATATGTGTTGAATAGAAAGTGAGCGAGAGTGACAACAAGACGTTGAATTTTTTGAGGTTATGTGAAATGTCAGATGACAGTAAAGCACTACAACTTCGTAATTGCGAGCGCACAGTATTGGAGATTAGCGGGCAACACTATGAGGGCACGCGTAATTATTTTTAAGTTTGTTATGCCAATGAACACATTGACTAGTTAATTGTGCATTTGTTCTCTTGTGTTTACTATAACTGCCTAAAATGAACAATTTATAAAATATAATATATTGTACATTTATTTGTTGCTGTTAATTTTATTAAATTTACACAATCAATTTATTGGCAGATTCAAATTATTGGCTGGCTTGATATAATATAATAACAAAAGTGGAAAATTGCAGCCTTTGAATACAAATTCAAAACTGTATTAGGGAAAGAAATCACGAACTGGATCCAGTCCACCAACCAGTCTTATTTATATGATTTTTAAATGATTGCATTTTTAATGACACTTTCCCAAGTCATTACACTAAAAAGTAACTCGATTATCTTGTGAAATTATGGTAAAGTTAGTTTGTAGAACAAGTTTCGCACTTGATAGAGGAGATAGTGATAAAATTATAATGGATGAAAAGTGCAGTTAGCGTGCGATATAAAAAAAAACGTATTTAATGACTTGCAGTGACGTGATAGAAGGTTGGGGTCTGTATTATTTATTTAATCATTAATTAAATTACAACTTTTAAGGTGTTCACTGTCACTATCAACTGAGCCATCGAGAAGTGAAGTGAGTCAAGTAGTAAAATATAAATTACTTTATTATAAAAAATAAATTTACTTAGAGTTTTTGTGAATTGCATATTAAAAAAATCGGGCGATTTTTTGAGCTCGCTTCACTATTACGATACTTTAAGTCATGTGGAATATTATAACTCATGTAACTCAATTTATATTGTATGCATTAATTAATGGAGACGCTGCATCATAAACACCTTTAATAATGCCGATTTTGGTGATTAAGGATTAGTCTAGTGCAGTGGTACTCAACGGGGTCGGTACCACCCACCGGTGGGCGCTGAAAGGATCTTAAGTTTAATTAAATAGTTTTGTTCCTAATACATGTTGATAGCTAGACTCTAGTATAATATTTGAGATCTTGGGCACGTGTGCAGGGATGGGCTGGAGGGGGCTCGGGTGGGCTCGCGCGAGCCCCTTGTTAAATTTCGACGAGCCCGGCGAGCCCCTTGTTAAGATAAGAAAATCATTCGTCTTGGATCAAATCATTACATAACTTCAATTTCTGTAGATGTTTAAATTTGAAAATAATTTGTCCCTTCATTTTTTCATTGAGCGTTGTAGGCTTCCGTGTTGGACCTCACGAGTTCGAGTCCCAGTACGAAACAGCATTTTTTTTGATATATTTATCTATTTTCTGTTCGAAGGCATGAGTGTTTGTGATGTCTTAAAATTGTCTCCCACTCTTACGATCCTTCAATTCAACAGGGTGCTACTATTAGTTAATCACTATTCCTGTCTTATCCTTATCATTCTATCCCTACTTCTCTCTTTGAAAAAGAGAGGTTAAGCGACTAAGTAACAAGCAGTTCTCGTAAAAAAATAACTTTGAGTGAAACACCTTAATTAGGAGGCTATATGCTTGACATTGGGAGCGGACAAAAAATGGATAACATTTACCGAGCCCCTTGTTAAGATATTGGCAGCCCACCGCTGCACGTGTATTTGTATAATTGTAGTCATTTGTTCTTATTTAATAGTTATATTCAGTACCTTTTTTAAGTGAAAAAGTACCATAATTCACTTCAAGATTTTTACTCAACATTTTTTCTTTTTAATCCACGTTCATTCCAAATATGGAGCATATGGCTTCCTAATGGAGGTATCTCAACAGAAGTTTTTGACGAGAACTGCTTTTTGTTCAGTTGGTAAAACTCTTTTTTTCAAACAGAGTAAGGATAGAAGAATATGGCAGAACTAGTGGTTAACTAATTGCTCTCGCAAATTTTATTATTGAAAGGGTGGGGAGGAATTTTCACAACCACAAGAAATCCCCTGGTTCTGGTAAAAGAGTAGGTCTATGGACCTGGTATTGTTTTATATTATGACATTAATTAATGACAGCGGTGGGCTGCTAATATCTTAACAAAGGGCTCGGTCAATGTTATCCATTTTTTTTATCCATGTCCGCTCCCTATGTCGAGCATATGGCGTCCTAATGAAGGTATCTCAACGAAAGTTATTTTTCTACGAGAACTGCTTGTTACTTAGTCGCTCAACCTCTCTTTTCTAAAGAGGGTAGTAGGGATAAAATTATAAGCACGACTAGTGATTAACTAATAGTAGCGCCCAGTTGAATTGAATGATCGGAAGAGTGGGAGGCAATCTTAAGACGTCACAAATACACATACCTTCGAACAGAAAGTAGATAAATCAATCGAAAAAATACTTTTCCGTACTGGAACTCGAACCCGTGAGGCCCGACACGCAAGCCCACAACGCTGAATGGAAAAATGAACTATTTTTCAAATTTATCCATCTACAGAAATTGCAGATAATTTGATTCAAGACGAATGATTTTCTTATCTTAACAAGGGGCTCGCCGGCCGCGCCGAAATTTAACAAGGGGCTCGCGCGAGACCCCCCGAGCCCCCTCCAGCCCATCCCTGATTAATGAGTGTTACGGTACCCGGTACATTATATTCCAGAGGAGCTCAAGATAGGGACACACAGCAATTGGTTTCTGAGAAAAAATATGCTAGAACGCCATTGCATTGGAAAAGAGCTATGGTTATATTTAATCCCCACCGAATACTTAACACATGGCAGTGTCTACGCTACTGCTCATTTTAATTACTCCGGAATGCGGCATAAGAACGCCACTGCTTATCATGTAGTGTCTAATAAATAATAAATACTTAGACACGGGCGTACGTGAATGCAGTTAGTCGAGTTCAGAATGCAAATACTAATGTAACCAAGGAAGTGTAAAACTGAACGGAGAGTGACCGACGAATGAATTTAAAAAAACATAATTTTACAAGTTATCAATTTAAACGTGCACGATGCCATTACGTAACCAGTCCATGCATATCGATAAAATTTAATTTAACAAAAAAACTTGCGAAAATAACGATAATAGTAGTTATGAAAATGTTAATTAATTTTAAATATGTAATAATTTTTAACACTAAAATATGAAATATTCGTATGTGTACGTTTCTCAAAAACTCTCAAACTGTGAGTCGTGGAATTCACACATTTTGTTGTACATTTGTATTTTCTGCCATTCATTCTCATGTTATGATTAATAAAAACACAATATTCATTTGTACTTTATTCCACTGTATTTAAAAGGTCTGGACCGGTTTCGCTCATTGCGAGCATTGTCAACTGATAAGAAATATATATAAACAGTGCTATCTATACAAACACTGTTTCAATTTATATTTCTTAAAAAGGACAGTGAGTTAAGCCCTAATAGCTTCATATTGTTTTTATTAATATTATACAGTGTTCTAAGCCTCTCTTTTGCACCATTTAACTTTTCCTGTTCTAAGCTCAAGAAATGCGACCCCAATACCCACATTTTCTGAAATATCTATTTTAATATAGGTGATCCAATGTTTATAATTAAGGTATTCTTATCATAGTTTTTTTGAACTTTTGTATATTATATAAATACGCGATAACGCGATAACGAGATAAGCGCCCGCGATAAGCAATCGTTCGTAAGATAGCTGGGCTAAACGCGTCAGTTGCAAATTCATATTTGTGCTGGGATGACGTCTTTTTTACGCGCAACTTAAAACATGATTATTTATTAAAAAACCACGGATTTTTATAAAAAAATGTATGAGGAATGATGCAGAGACATATTTTAACGTCCTTAGACTATTTTTTTTTTGAAAATCATAAGAATAGTGCCAATAATGAGGAAACCGCTGGGGTCCCTAAACGACCCCCATCGGCAGAGAAGTATTTTTCTAGTCTCCGAGCCGCGAGAGTTAAAGTAGAAATGTTCTTTATAGAATATCCATTTTCAACAATGAATAATTTAAAGAGTATGTATACTGAGTGGCACATAGTGTTCATTTATTTGTTTATTTATTATTTTAATCAACTTACTTTTCCAAGTCCGACACACCATCTTAATTGGTTAAGTGATTTCAATATCTGTAGATATTTGAAATTACATGTGATCATTATAATCGATCATTATTAAAAAAAACTATTTGAAATTTCAAACTACATATTATGGAAATTTCCACTGCATAAAGATGCCGATAGGTGGAACCCGGGTATTTATAGTTAGTGACATAACGTATGAGAATGTCCAAAATTTGAACAATTTAAATCTGTAAAAATCCCAATATATATATATAAGCGCGATATAAAAAACAATGTGTGATTTGTAATAAGAGTTTTGTGATCCCTGCCATTCACGAATACAAAATTAAATGTGAATATACCATATTACAAATCTATGTAGAAACTTAGGCAAAACAAAAGCAATGAATGCATCGAGAAACATTCAGACATTTTGATTGAGGCTTATTTATTACCTCATAAAATGGGGTTAATGACATTGTTTATTAGGAACAAATACTGACAAAATCATAAAAAAGTAATTCTTTCGACGAAATTAATTTCATTGAGAATATTGATTATTTTAATTCAATCTGTATAGACGTTAGAAAAGATTAATTTTAAAAAATGTTGCCAGCATTGTATTTGAACGTCTGTCTTATATCCGTCTTTACAAATTATTACCTGCTAGTTCCAAATTTGAATTTCGAAATAACCATAGATTAACATAAGAAAGTGTGCGATATGTTTATTATTCAAATTTCATGCAAATGATAAGACATGTGAATAAACAAATAAAATAGCACAGATTTAAGAAGTTTTGATAGTTTGAAAATGAGAAAAAAATATAAATTGAAATCGTAAACATATCAGTTATATTAGTACACACAACTTAAATACTTATTTCATAGTTATATTATTTTTAAAAATTGCAGGCCTGTGGTCCAATGGTGTTCACGGAATCAAATTAAAAACTATAAATATACAAAATCTTACCCGAA
The DNA here is from genome assembly GCA_031772345.1 of Himalopsyche anomala. NCBI lineage: Eukaryota > Metazoa > Arthropoda > Insecta > Trichoptera > Rhyacophilidae > Himalopsyche > Himalopsyche anomala. The sequence continues at coordinate 12,366,688 of CM062840.1, forward strand.
GTTAAAAACAACAACTCTATTTTACAATCTTATTTTAATTTTGGCTGTGTGGTTGATTAATGCCAGTTCTAATTATTTGTTTGTTGGAATATAAGTCACACCTCGTACACCAATATGTGTTTTTATAATTCAAATGAGCTATTGTCAACTCATAATTCGTTATTATTGCGAATGCGTGGATCACAGTTTTTATCTACGATAATTTTGCTGTACACTTTAATTAACAAGTACCCTAAGTCGTTTTTTCCGGTACCGACTGCAGTAGGTACTCTTATGAGAAAGTTCATATTTCATTCATAAATTTGCCTTTTTTTAAATTAAATAACGGCAACTTATGTTCATATCAATTGTTAAATTATAAAAACAGTTATTACAATTTATGCCTACTACTTTTGAATAGATATTAAAATTTGGTATCCAATGCTTTATGAGGCGTCAAATGCAAGAGTGGAAGCAAATTTGTATTATAAATCGTGGGAATATTCGAGAAGAAAGTGTTAATTTTTCAAACAAATTTCCCGCGAACGAAACAAAAGAAATGTCAGTGAAATTAATCGAACGGCATAAAAACGTATCGAACCGCCGATGAATTTCAAAAAGAGAACATTACGGAATATGAAAACAATAGACACAATAAGATTAAAATCGTTCAAATTCCGAGTGCTGAATATTTTTGAATTTAGAACACTTGTTCGTGGAATTGAATATATTATTGAGTGCAGAGGCGAATGGGCACCCTTGGTATTATCAGTTGTTTGGAATGCCGCTTGCAAATAATAATTAATAATTGGCATGACCAATCGCTTGCTTCAGTAGTATAAAATAATATGCCCCTTCTCGTGTATACCTGCAGCACTTTTCTAAACCACCTTGCCAACTAAACCACGAACGTAACGCGATTGCGTATCTGACAATGTAGAGTAGATAATGTATACAAATCCACGAAAGTATGCAGAGATCAGTGACGTAATTACAATTATGAGCTTCACTGTATATTTTCAAGAAGGTCCCTTATTGTATTTCCTTTCCGTAACCACATGTTTTTGTTATTAAAAAATATTCTATGGATTCGACTGTTACTTGGTGGAAATTATTTTTTTAAATACTTATGGTATAATTTAAAATGTTGATTTAAGATGCTTAGTGGAATTTTAATATTAAATTTAAGCTCTTAAAAATGTTTACACATTCTACATGTTTTGTCACTAACGACCCTGGTTTCTCCATTCAGCATCTTCGGACATTCAAATGCACGGATGAACTTGAACTGTCAATTAAAATTTGTTAGTGACAAAGCATGTGAAGCTGTACGCAATTTTAAGAATTCAAATTTACTTAGGGTATAGGTAAAAATCTCAAAATTTTACATAAATATCACAATTACGTAACTTGATTTCTAATATTTTTGAGATATCTCCTTTTATAATGTTTAATTGAACATTTTTAATTGTTCCTGATTATACGATAAAAACATTATTCATTATTTAAAACAACAATTTAGGCGTAAATAAGTGCAAATTAATTAAAGTTTAAATTTCATTTTCCCGACTATGTTCATTAAAAGTTCAAAAATATCTAAAGAAAGACAATCATTTTTTATTTCTTAGCTTCCTCTAGTAGGTGTATGCACTCTCTAGTAACGCCGCTGTGTGGGACCTCATCTATCATGCGATAATAAATTATGTTGTAGCAGAAAAAAGGTCAGTGAAAAAGAATAAAGTTACGAAGAATGCTGTTTTTTAAAAGTCAAATAAGTCAAGTTATTGTATTAATTTTCAAGCTTTATCGTCTGGCAACACACACAAATTCATTTGAACTTTAATTCTCTTTGAATCATTTTTATGTATGTCAAAAAATTGCATAGATAACAAACTCGTTTATTTTGTGTAGTAATAAAAAAACTCAACAGCTATTTTTATTGTGATACTTCAACAACGCATTGTTAAATTGTATGTGATTGGGCACACATAATATTCAATGTTAATTTACCTACCTACCAAATGGTAGAACTTCCGAATCGTTACTAGAACAGTGATGATATATCAAATATTGTCTATGAAATTACATTATATTAAATTTGAATAAAAGAAAGATGGCCGCGGTGTTATGGTTGACAGTCTTCGACGTAGCGAGGCGCTTGTCGCTACCGGCACACGGAAAAACCAGTTCGCAAGTGGTCCACGATTCACAAGACATCGCATCGCGCAAGCTAGAAACAAAACCAAATGAAATGAAACTAGGCGCAAGCGAGCGAGTCAGGCCAAAGACTCAATCTTATTCAATACGTTATTACAACAATGATGGCGAACTATTGACTGCCAGCGGTTTCGCAAATACGTGGCAAATAGTAACATTACTTCGCTGTCAATAATGATACGAAAATATCAATCCTAAATTGAAATATTTTCGAGAGATTTCATATGTCAGCTTTCAATGCAAAGCGTAATAATTTATGAGCTCCTTAAGCGGATTGCTTGTTTTATAAGAAATGCTGGTTATTCGAAATGGGTTAAGTTTAAAGATATAAGGATGGTGATAAAAATGGACGAGTAGTTGTTAGATAATCGCTTTCGCTGAGCCCCGTTTCATCATCTTATGAATCGGATGAGTGGAAAGAACGTTAATATGTCAATCATCCGTACTTTTCAACACAAATCAACTAATAAGAGCTTCCGTTAACGAACTCTTTAAAATTGAAAGCGTTGACCATCTGCCTACAGGGCTTACAGGTGGTCGCCTGTTTCGCATGTATGTAGCGCCGGCATTGAATAGAAGGATGGATCTTTTGACAGGGGTAATTTTTAGCTATTTAGTACTTAACTAATTGGTCTCGTTTAATCCAATTTTAGGAATCGGATGGGTTTGAGGTTATTTGAATGAAACACATGAGTCTCCCATGGACACCTGCCGTTACATTTTTAGAACACGAAACGTTCTAAAGTATTTAAATTAAACATATTTATTTTGATAGATCTCGACAAAATGCTTCAATTTCAGAACATGCAAACAATACCGTAACAACAACATAAAAATTCGTCGATTTTTTATTATTTACATTGTCTTTGTGAATGAGATGAATAGAAATAGTTGAAGGTCAACAATTCGCCAAATTTTGTGGGTTTTGTGTGTAATATATTATTAATTCGATTCAAATTCCTCGCATGCTGCAAAAACCCACGATGCGTTACGGCGACGTCACACATGGTGTTCATGATGGCGGGGGCGGTCAAGGTCGCGCTCCAATCGGCCTTTCCGTATTCGTCTCCTAATTTGACACCATCACACCATATTCACAATTTTATTCGACTGCCAAACTTTTGAAAGATTTTCAACATCAAAGGTGACAATAAGACCTTAACTATTAATTTAATAAGGTATAAAACAGCATTTTTTAGTTACTAACAAAAACTACCTATTTTATTTTGCTTATTACTTTTCCGTCAACAAGCGCTATAGTCAAAACCAGTCATACTCAAAACTTTTTTCCTCCGGGCCGCATTCCGATTTTTGCTTCTCTTCGTGGGCCGCAACATATTTATAGTAAACTGTAAATATAACTCATACTATACTGCATACATACATATGCATGTATTATGTAAAAATAAAACATTTTATGTAAATATATACATATGTATACATTTATGTATTCATGTATTTTTCAACGTAAAAAACAGCATTTCAATGAAAAAAATACATAAAAAGTACACAAAAATACCAATGTATCCAAAATCTTAAATCGTTTACTTAAACATGTATGTGAATTTTGATATTGAGTCAAAAGGGACAAAATAAAAGGTGACTATAATTATTATGGGCCGCTCATAAGAGCTGATTGGACCGCAGGTTGATTATGGCTGGTCAAAACTATGCTTTGTAAACTCGATTAGTTCTAACTGACGTTTGCGTGGTATTTAAATAGCTATCAACAATAGCTTAGTTTACTGTACAAAAATCAATTTGTGCGACTTTCAGCACAGTATTCAACAAAGTGTTTCTGTTTTTATGGTATTATAAAATAGTTTAATTGCGAAATATATGCAGGAAGTGATATTTTAAGAAACGACGTCGTTAAGAAAGCCCAATGCGATAGATTGAATAATATTATTGAAACAGCTGCTTGAATCAACAATAGATTTGACCTGTAACGTCACAGGTGTGTTGTGTTAACCAATTGAATTCGTACACCTTCAATGCGAATAATCTATGCCAATAAGAATAAAGAAATTTAAATAAGGTGGTATACGATGTAACTGTTTATCATTTTATGTCATAAAGACTGAGCAGATACAATATTATATCCTAATAACACTATAAACAAGATTTTTTTAACCACATCAGCTCCCAATTTAGACAGAATTGACACTTGATTAGGACACTTGATTAGGGCATTCAAAAGGGATCGCCTTTTTGTGATTTCGGGTACAGCGGAGTTGAGCTTTCTTTAGCTATACTTGAGGATTTTTAGCTGTAGTGAAATCCCAAGATTACTACTAAGACAATCTAAAGAATACGGGAATTGATCGGGTTCCCGAGATTGCAGGCCTACTCTTAATGAAGATTATCTAAACACAAGTTGTTGACAAAAACCAGCTATTGCTTTACCACTTGCTCGAGCTCTCTTTTCGAAGAGAGTATGACAGAGAAGGATAAGGCTAGAACAGGACTATATAAGTAAGCTCGATATGCCTATTTTTTTAGGATCAAATGAATGGGAGAAAATTTCAGACAACACAGACATCGATCCCTTCGAACAGAAATCCATAAACCGATTGAAAAATCAATTTATAAAAACTATTCGTACTGGTATTCGAGCCTTTGAGCATTGTAGCCAACGACATTGGCCACTGGACTAAGTATCCGACGGATAAGATAAAGGTAGTGAGTTTAACATTCTAAGTTTAAAAAAAACTATATAAATAATAATTGAGGCAACTTTCCGAAGCGCTTATGGTCCATAATAATTATTTTTTATTATTCTTGAATGACCAATATTCAGCTTCCAATATGCAGCTTATTTTATTATTTTTTTAATCGAATTATAGATTTGTGTTTGAAGGCATGGATAAACGTGTTGTCTCAAGTCTTTCCTACCCATCTGTTTCTAAAAACGGCGCTTAGAGCTAAAGGGATTAGCCAACCAATCAAAATGAAAGTGTACATATTTTATTTTTTTTACCATGTCCGCTCCCAATATGGAGCATATGGACTCCTAATGGAGTTTATCTCAACAGAAATGTTTCTTCGAGAAATGCTTGTTATTCAGTTGCTCAACCTCTCTTTTTCCAAAGAGAGTAGGAATATATGGAAAGGGCTAGGACAGGACTAGTGGTTAGCTAATCGCTCTCGATACGCCCCGTTTATAGGATAAGATGGGTGGGAGGGGGGAATTCAAGACACCACATACATCCATGCCTTTGAACAGAAATTGATAAATCGATTGAAAAATCAATTTATCAAACTGCCCGTACTGGGATTCGAACCCGAGCCCTCCGTAGCGGTAGCCAACGATGTTGACCACTCGACCACACAGGCGGCTACATATACACTCTCCGAAAAAGAAAGATGAAGGCTTGGATTATGTAGTATATTTTTTATTACAGTGCTCAGTTGTACTTTTATTGTAGCGTTTTAATCGGGCCTTTGCGTGTTTTTTGTGTAACTGTTAGATAATTTTGTAAACAAACTAAATTTATTTTTAAAACATTCAATATTGTGGTCAATTCATGTTTTCATGAAATATCTTGCGTATTTGACACGAGGGTTTATAATCATAAAAAAATCATAAAAATAATTAGAACGAGTCGGTTTAAACAAACACTCTGAGTTTTGTTTAATTCTAAAACAATGATTGGCAGATCAGTGTATGTTTCAATACATTGTAAAATCATCGTAGATCTACAATAGCTATTTTATTATGGGTTGCTTACCATACCTTTCGATGAATTATAGAACGACAATTAAGGGCGTGTAGACTTCGTACCATTGACAACCAAAGGTGTTGACTTACCTAGAAAGAAAAAAAAATAAACATTAAACTTTTGTATATTAATCGATTTAATTTCAACAAGTCCACATCGGCGAATACATAAAAGCCCACAGAAGGCACATTGCTAACATTGTTTAAATTAAAAGTCTCTATGCATATACGGTGAAATACCTAGTAGCACACAATATGTTATAAGTGTCACAATATGTATAGACAAAACGATATATAAATGTAGTTTTCTAGTACTTTCGATGGTTTCGGCGGTAACTTTGAGGAAGTTCAGTTTAATATATAACTTTGATTATTCCACGTATTGCGTAAATAACTGTGACACGTGTTTCGCCTCTTTCAGAGGCATCTTCAGACTTACTATCGCAAATTTTGCTTAAGTAATGAAGCAAGATTGATTCTAAAAATTTTAAATTATGAAATTACAAAATGGAGTTTGGGTTTTTTTCCATTTAAGGAAAGGAAAGAGGGGGGTGATTGAATCGAAATAAATCAAACAAATAATGATACTAAATAGAATACATAAATAGTGTTGAACATATATTATGAAATCATAACATCAATTAATTAACAACACATCAATTTATAGCATTTTAATTAGTTACTTTATAGTAACATGACGTAGAAATATGACGTATTTTGTCAAGATTTTTATGATTCGATATTTCTTAACTGTAAAAATTGACATATCACATTTTGAGACTTCACCTCGTATATATAGAGCTTTGTTTTAAACGTTTCCCATTATCAGCCAATTTGCGGCGTGCGCTATGTGGCGTGTTGTACCATCTTATTGAAACCACAGCTTTTCCACATTAATGCCATTCAATTGATAAACTAAGCTGTCAGTAATCATCTATCTTTAGCGGTGTCTATTGAATGTAACGTTCTGGAAGGCATCATTTTAAAAACATATTTTACACAATTTGCGATCGTTGTTCTACATTTTTACATGGTGAAGTTAAATGTCAAGCTAAACTGAGCACAAATCGAGTTTCAAATTGATTGTCGTTGACAAGTGTTAGCTAACCAGCTAGTCCAATTCTTCTATTCCTACTCGCTTTAAAAGGTAGAGAAACTAAATAACAATCATAAGCACACTCCTGTTGAGATAAACTCCATAAGGGTTCCCGGTAAATTGCTCGAATGGAAATTGCTCGAATAACAAGATAATCAATTTGTTTCCGTTTGTTCTGTCCGTTTGTTCTGTCTTAGCCCTAGTCTTCTATGTGTTCTGGAAATATATATAAACAGTTTGAGTAACTAATTAATAAGCAGTTCTCGTAGAAACACTTCTGTTGAGATAAACTCCATTAAAAGATTATATGTTCCGCATTTTGAGCGAACACGGTTAAAATAAATACTTACGAAAATTATTTTTTTATTTCACTCTCTAAACAAGTGTCGCACAAGATAAAAATGAAATTCGTAGAAAAAGTCGTGAAAAATCTTTTAAATAACCAAGCAATTCGAATAATTTGTAATTCGAGCAATTTCCATTCGAGCAATTTACCGGCTACCCTCCATAAGATAGTCCATGTGCTCCAAATTGGGATTGGACATGGTTTAAAAACTATTTATAATTCATTTTA
>CM062840.1:12374374-12447109 GCA_031772345.1 Himalopsyche anomala
CCTCAGAATCAATAAATGTTGTGTTAATTTATTGGATGAGTTAAATTCAGTTTGAATGAATACTCAAAATGAATTAAGTTCAATAAATGTGCAAAATTAAAAATGAAAAGTATTTTAATTACATTGAAATGATGTTATTCACGTGGCACAGTCGATAGATTTAAAGGAATGCAGTGGACCAACGACTTGATTTTGAATTGTGAAGTTGAAATGATCCACATCTTTGTTATTTGCTGCAAGAATTGCTCGTTCACTCAACCAATTATGATGTTTGTGATTAGCAATGATATTCAGGAACACTTTGTTGATTGTCCTTCGATGAGACAAAATTTCAAAAATTCGGCAAAAACGAAATCAATCCATTCGATTCGTCGACAGGAACACGGCCGTTACAGATAGTCAGCAAATGCTTGGAGAAATCTGCGGCAGATGGTCGTTTAAAAATACAACTCGCATGTTTGTCGTTAGCTGAAGTTTCTTAACATAGCGCCACAGAGTCGATGTTTTAAGTCAAGCGTTTATTTCATCGGCAGCGGTCGATCTTGGAATAACTGGTAGTGTTTGGCGAAAATAGCCAGATAGTAGAATCATTGCGCCTCCAAAACATTTTGAGTCATTGCGCTGATCTTTCATAGTTCGGTTAAGTGCTTCCAATGCGGAGGAAAAATAAGCCACCATTTCCCTCATCAATTGCCTTCATTAAAGTATCATACACTTTTTGTTGGGGGTTCAACAGTGGTACATTCGTTCGAAGTGATTGGCTCAATGCATCTCGATCATATTCACGTTTACGTTCCGATTCTCGATTGAAAGCGTCGTTCATTCCTCGATCTGGCGACGCATCATGCAGCGCATGAGGCAACACATATCTTCGATCAAAAGCAACGCCTGGTTATGTATCTCCTCATTCACCTCGAGATCGGGATTCCCTGAACTGACGCGAATTCGGTGTAAAGTGTCTTCGGACATGTCATCCTTGTACTTTTTCCACAATTCACGTGGATTCGATGGGAAGCATGTCAAAAAAATGATAGCAAATAATGTGCGTATCTGACTTGGAGACGCAGAAACAATTGCTTCAGCGATTATCATGTCCCAATGAGTTTAGTTTTCAAGCAAATTGAGCTATTGACATGCGGCACGAAATGTTAGGCATACGACGCCATTGACAGTTCGAAATGATTCGAAATGTCGACCCGAAGGGAATTATTGGTTGTTTTTCAGATTTTTCATGTTCACAGAACTGAAAGACTCTTACATAATGACAGGGATCTTTTCAAAATTATTCAAATAATACTTTTTTATAATTTTACGAAAGTTCATTCTAAATTTTCATATTTTTTATATTAAGAAATGACATAAATTCTCATTATAACAAAGAACGCAACATTTTCCAAATCTTCAATATTATATTTATGAGATTATCTTTCATTAGAAAAAAATATATATTTTTGTTTAATGTTCCACACATACAAACAGTTATACAGTCAATCCTGTTTTTATGCGGTAGATGTGTTCCACGAAATATCGCAAAAAAAAAATCGCATAAAAAAAACTTGACTTCCATAGAAATAGTAGGGTGCGTTACTTAAATTTTAAAATCCGCATAACTTTGAAACAGCGAGTTAAAATATACACTAAATCGCAAAGTATAAGAAAATTAGGGGAAAACCACGGCGTAAAAGTATTAAAAAATAGTCACTGTATGACAATTCTATGTGTGTTTTAAAGCATGTGGTTCTAAATCACTCTTTTTCAGAAGAAATAGTATGCGCATCAATTTCATAAAACTATGGTTGTTTTCTAACAATAAAATTAGTGATCAGAGTTTGTTCAGATTTTCTTTTTCGATAATTAATTGTTTATGCAGTTTGTTATACCCATATATATATATTTTAAAGTTATCGTTGAAACTTGAATGCGCGATCAGAATTTGAATCATTTAGAAAGAAATGATCTTCTAATTTACTGAAAAGTTGGATACCTTCTTCAATTATTTTCGCAGTGAAGAAACTGGAATTTCTTTAGTTCGTCATTGTTTTCTGGTTTTTTGTCAATAATTAAATTTAAATTATGAACATCTTCGTCACTTATAGCTTTATCTGTAAGTAATTCGTCGATATAATTTTCGCTAAAGGTATCAAACCTTTCTTCGCCAAGTTCAGGTGCTAAAGTAATCATTTCAGCTGATATTACCGATGCTTCAATGGTTTCATCGACTGTAACACACCTAATTAGGTGGACTTAATTCAGCGATGGCAGATGCAACATGATTTAAACAGTCCGAAATCGTATTTTTTTTTCAAATGTCGGTTGTGTTTATAATTCTCTCTATTCTATCAAAAATACAACAATATATGCTCTCGATGTAATATTTAACATTTTTATATATCGTAAAATATGGTACATTTAAAAAAATGCATTTCTAAAAAATCGCATTACTTCGAAATCGCATAAAAAAACCGCATAAAAACAGGATTGACTGTATATAGGGATCAAAAATAAAATAATGATTTGATAGTATTCTATAACAATATAATATACATGAAAAGTATACTGATTTTTTTTTACATACCTTCTGATTTTATGTACTTTCATTCGTTTTTTCACATTTCAGTATATATTTTAGTGACGGTGATGAACATGAGACATAAATTCCTAAAAGTTTTTTTTTAAATGGATATTGAAGATTTAGTTTCGATTTAGTTTTAAGTTGGCATTCCTAACTTGATTAACAAAATGCCTCACATGAGGTAACACATGTCTTCGATCTAAATCAAAGCCTGGTTATTTATCTTTTCATTCACCTCGAGATCGGGATTCCTTGAACTGACACGAATTCGATGTAAAATGTCATCCTTGAACTTGTTCCAGAGCTCACATGGATTCGATGTGAAGCATGTCAAAATAATGATAGAAAATAATGTGCGTATCTGACATGGAGATTCAGAAACAATTTCTTCAGTGATTGGCATGTCCCAATAAGTATAATTTTCAATCAAATTGAGCTCTTGACATGCAAGTAGAAACATTCGTCATTTTTCGGATGAACTGTGTAAATGCGACCAAGAGCATCAATAGTCATTCGGGTGATCAGGAACCGCAACGCTTTGCTTTTGACGTTAAAATTTCTTCGATATAGCGTTTCAAGTGTAATAACGTGTCATCTCAGAGTAAAACAACGTTCGTGCAAAATATTGTTGTCAAAAATTTATATACCTAATTATAAACATAACCTTATTTCAATATTGTCCGATTTTCTTTCGTTTTAATTTCATATCATCGATTTCTTTTATTCTAATCCATATTCTAAATTTAAAATTTTTTATAAGTCAGTAGTACGCAAAAAAAGCAAAAACAAACAAATATAGAAAACAGTGCGATCTGGTGGATTTTTCTGAAACCAGCTTACGAAATTTTATCGTTTGATGAAGCAATTCGTCGTTTGAAAATTTTATTCTGTATGAAGATATTTATTTTCATTATAATTTCTTTTCCGTGATATTTTTCCGATGTTTTAATGCTTATTCTGCTATTCTAGGTAAATAAGAATTTTATAAATCAAATATCATTGAAATCCTTACAGTAATTCTCGAGATATACGTGGTGTAAATAACCCGACTTTGTTTTTTATATATAGATTAATTGTAATTATCCGTTCATAGATATATTACGTGTTTTTTTGTGACAAGTTCAAGATTTTGCTAAAAATTAACAATTTTTGTAAAGACAGAAGAAATTGACTGCGATTGCGAAAAAACCTTTAATAAAATACTTACTATATGGACAAAATCGTTTGACCATAACTGAACGAACAGTTATTTTATAGCAATGATATCATAATTATGTTGAAAATTCGGAAGAAGCGCCATAATTACTTGTGGAGAAACAATCATTGGGAAATTACACAGATGACCCTGACGGAAACAATAAAAAAAACATTCATTGCTTGGGTAACCTGTGTTAACAATTTAAATATATTAAACAACGTTTTGCATATTTCCTAATATTTAAACGCGCGCACATCTTACAAAACGTGGCCATTGTTTTTTTAATTTTAAATTAAGAACAGCAAATAAGTATGTTCATTGTATAACTGTACTGTTTGTAACTATGGATGTCTTGTAAGAATGATTTAATATTACTAAAATTCTTTTAAAAACAATAATCTCCAATATTAAAAGTTCAAAAAAAAAAACAATTATTTTTTACGATCCTGAACGTTATCTCTTTAACTTATAATTTCAGTAACCTATGCAACAAATGCGGTACTTTTTCACCCATAAAAAAATGTTTCAAAATGGTGGTATTAGTGTAAATGTTATTCCTAAAAATAACATATATTAAAAAGTAGTCCGACAGCTCTTATGTGTAAAAAAAATCGTGAACTGTTTGTTACTCAGTCGCTCAACCTCTCTTTTCTGAAAAGAGTAGTAGGGATAGAAGGGTAAGGTTAGGACAAGACTAATGGTCAAATAATCGCTCACCCGGTTATTAAAGGATCGGAAGGGTGGGAGGAAATTTTAAGACATCACAAACACCCATGCCTTCGAACAAAAAATCAATCGAAAAAATGATGTTTGTGCTGGAACTCGAACGCATGAGATCCGGCACGGAAGCCAACAACGCTAACCCGGGGATAACACTCGAAAAAAAGGTTGAGCGTTGAGTAACAAATAGTTATTATATAAAAAGTTTTGTTGAGATACCTGCACACTGGGAGCGGACATGGAATAAAATATGAACTATATATTGATATAAAGAAAAAAAGACTACGGGTTGTTCATTCTTGCTTTGTTAGACTACCAAATGCTTGCTAGCCTTTAAGATACATAGTTTTACTATAACCGATTCGGTTGCGAGTTCCTAAGAAGTAATGACTGATAGGAAAGCATCTTAGATTCGATTAACACCAGTATCATGAAAAGTCCATTTATCATACAACGCTGATGAGGAATTTCCAATTTGCATCAATTATAAGCCGACACACGCGTTCTTGAAGGCGTTCTCGTAATGCGAGTACAATGAACAATTTACACGTAACAACTTACTAATACTGATGTAATGATTTACCGTTGTTTGACCGCTCCCCCCTTTGTATATTACTTATTTTAATATGATATGATTCGTACAACGTAACAATGCTAAAAGGCATTAGCGCTGCGGTTGTTTTGATCGTCGGTAAATCGCAAAATAATTAATCTAAGCTAAACAGCAATGCCCTTGAGATATCACAATTTTATTTTATACCTACCATCCGTGAGTTCGTTCGTGAAATATCTCAAAGGTTTCACAGCGAGGTAGGAAAACATTTTAACCCAACGATCTCTAATCTCCACAAATTTGACGAGACACTACCTGAGAATCGTTTAAGACCCAGAGCAGTTCTGCTCGACGACCCTCCATAGATCTTGTGTCGTCTAAAATTGTCAATTTAAGAACGAATTTTTAGCATCACGAAAATGACTGTCTTTGTTTGAATTTTTTGTGTACTGTATGTGTATATGTATGTATGCGCATGTGTATGTACATGTACGGATATAGTATGGAGGAAGCATATGGAATGTGATTTTCAAAATAATGCATGTGAGTTCCCGTGAACTTCTTATCTTTGTAGTGATCACGCCCTTCCGTCTGCAAACGATGGTAAGGGGATGCAATTTACAATTTTTCAAAAACTTTATCGATGAAGGAGACTGGAAGAGCCTTGACGCTGGCGCGTCCTGGTACTTGAAGCTCCATAAATTTGATTTCCAAAAAAAAACACAATTTTATCTTGGAAAATAAGTACCAATTTTAGAGGAAAATGTTTTTTTTAAACCAGGTTCGGGCCCTTTGTAGAACATGTTATGGACTTTTAATGCAATCAATCTCAACAGAAGTGTTTCTTCGAGAACTGCTAGGTAGCTTACTTAGTTGCTCCGCCTTTTTTTCTAAAGAAAGTAGGGATAAGTTAAGTCAGGGTTTCCCAAATTATGTTCCGCGGAACACTGGAGTTCCACGGAATCCGCATAGGTGTTCCCCTAAAATTTGAAATGGTTTTATACGCTGCAACGCATTTAAAAATCTTGGCTCATTTAAAAATCAAATTCACATTGAAAATCAGTGGATGGTCAATTTTTACTGATTTGTATGACTTTAAGTATATAGGTACGCCAATATTTTTATGAAACGTTTTAAAATAATTACTAAATAAATAATAAGTGTATTTACAATATTTTTTTAATGTTATGAATTACCCAACCTAAAAATATAAGCTAAGTGTTCCGTAAACATTTCTTTATTCGAGAAGTGTTTCTTTGCAGACAATGTTTGGGGGAAACTCTCAGTTAAGTAATCAATCTTGCTCAAGCATCGAAAATAGGATCGATGGGGTACAAAGTGAACCCAAAAAAATTTGCGTAATATTTGTATTGCATTGATAGAGGTACCATTGTAGATTACAACAAATATCAGCAGGATATTATTGATATTTAGCGAATGGTTGAAATAAGAATAATCTTGCAATGCGAATGCACCCCATAGATACCCGAAGGGTAAGAAAAATTGGAGGCAGGGTTGCCAGACGTATATGTTGGAGTCTAATCTAGCAACTTCGAGTATTTTTAATAAAATGTGTATTCAAATCGTTTCGATCGAAAGTGACACCAATGCACGCTACCAAGCTGAAAAATAATTAAGTAGTGTTCTAAATTAAGATCAGAATCGAAGAAATTTTACTTATAACGTCTCCATAGTTCTGGAATAAGCAGTGAAGACTTTAAAAAGAATTATATATTCTCTTTTATATTATATACAGACAATTAAAATTATTTTTCAAAAAAAAATTATAACGTTTATCTGCCGCGTGAAGTCAGGAGTGCGTCACGTTCTTGGTTGAACTCTGATGCAAATATGTACGCAGTGGAAATATACAATTTGAAGACATGGTAGGTGAAGGTAACATATGACGGTACTTTCCTGATATCGCGGGTGAAAATTATTTTCTTTTAATATGTGTGTTCATTGTAAATTATTTTTTGTTCAATTGATGTTATCTGGAAGTATTTATTTTTAAATAACGTTCCAAGCTAAACTAAGCTAACGTTAGATTTATAAATTCTGATTCAAATACATCGTTATGTTAGGTTAGGTTAGGTTAAGTTGGGTTAGGTTTAATATTTACTTCAAAATGGATAAATGTATCACGGGGCTTTAAGTCCTTCATCCATAAAAATTATCAAAATACCTTTTATTTAGTAAAAAAAAAAAAAAAAATTAAAGTTCGTACGATTTATTTTTATCTTCAGTTATCACTTAAAGAAATTATCAGTTTAAATCTACTCGCATGATCCAAACTAAATGTCATTTGTTCAACGCTTGCAGTCTAACAGTGTTGCTTTACGGTAGCGAATCATGACACCTGACGAAGACTCTTAGATACTTAGTATACTAAGTCTTAAGAATTGGTTCGTGAATTGGATAATTGGACGTGAGATAGTTTGATTTTTAGAGGAACTCAGAGATTAGGGAACGTAGAAGACAGCGCCCTGTCAGGTCAGTTGTCATAAACATAGAGACTTTAGAACTGGTTCGGTCACGTGCTAGGGAGAGTGTTAATCTTGCCAGCCTCTTCTCGACCGGTGGGATTCCTGCGTCCTCCTGACCGACCGTCGGGTACTATCCATATCGACTGTGGAAAGGAAAAAGGACGTAACACTCAATTTTCCAAAACAGCTTTTTTTCGATAATCACAATGTATACAACTTGACACACATTCTATCAAAAGGATGGAAGCTGAAGATGCCGAATAATATCTAAATTTAGCTTTTATGTTAGAAAAAGATGACCTTGTAAAAAAATAAAATCAAGAAAAAACACTGAAATAAAGGTTTTTCCGAGACAATTTCTCTAATTAATATTAGGTTATGTCAATTAAACACCAGTTTAGAAGTATCCGTGCACTTCAAGGTTGTGTATAATTCATAATTTGCATATGTCAAAAAATCATCAAAACACGTTTTTAGCGCCTCCTGTAAAATTTGATATGTGTGGGTTACGTCCTTTTTCCTTTCCAGAGTCGATATGATTTACTCGGCGGTGCTTAGGTATACGGACATGTAATGGGAAGCAAAGCAATATTTTTCACAGAGGGAGTGAATATGGTCAAAGAAGAAATTGAAAATACGTAACCGGTTGCTTATTATTATTCAACGTCGTTAATCACATTTCAAGTCATTCCAAGCTTATGCAACACTCAAATACGTTATTAGGTTAGGTTAGGTTTAGTTAAGTAAAACTCTATAAAATTGTTATGGCCTTCGTCATTACATTTCTTAGATGCTTGTTGCTCAGCAGAAAAAGGGTTAAATACAAAAAGTGCAATATGCTTGTGTTTTACGGTGGTTTTGTATTAATTTAATCTTATAACTGTAATGTAGTGAACGCATTGTGTATACATTTTTTTGATAATTTAACGAGCAAGCCTCATGGCCTCTCGCGAAGCCAAGACCTCTGCAACTGCATTCCTTCGCCCACTTTCATAAAGTCAGCCAACGCCGAGAAACGACTTCTCACGAACTGACGAAATCGCGCGAGCCACATTGTTTGCATTTCGCAGCATATTTCGCGCCATTTAATAATATATTACCACGGGTCGGGAATCGACAATCTGTATGTAGGACAGGAAAGGTGGGCTCGGTTGGTTTTCACAGTATCGGAAACCAAAAACACACAATAGTTGAACATTGATATAACTAACTAATGCAGGCACAGGTCGTACGAGAAAATGAGACATTTTCAACAATATACAGAGTAGATATGATGCATTGTGTATCTCTTCTTAGCCAGTATATATAGCTGAACAAATTTACGTTTAAAGCATAGTTATAGCATTAATAGATGTCTCTAGCATAAAAATTCTTCGGCTATAATGAGTACAATAATATAAAATTCTTGATTGAATTTACGTTTACTCTGTGTCTAATCTCCATAATAGTAAAGTGAAAATATCGAAGCATTCAGTGAATTAAAAGTACTCTGTACTCTGTCTTAAAAATGAAAACTTTGGACCAAATATTTAGTTAGTGACTCGAGGGAGTCACCAATATGGTTGCCAAGTGTCTCGGAATTGGAATCGCTGTCCCGTATCCCGGATGAGTACTAAACTGTCCCGGAAATTTAGAGAAAACTATTTGAATAATTAATTTTTGAGGTTTTGGAATCGAAAGTCTCGGAGGAGCTAAAAAAAAACGAGTCACGCTGGTATTTTGGGCAAATCGGTAAATTCCTGGGTTTTTGGATTCGAATGTCAGCAAATCGAACAAATGTCCCGGATTGACTTGCGAGAAATCTGGCAACCCTAGTCACCAAGGTTTTTTTTTTTTTAACCATGTCAGCTCCCAATGTGGAGCATATGGACTCCTTATGGAGTTTATCTCAACAGAAGTGTTTCTACGAGAACTGCTTGTTGCTCAGTTGCTCAACCTCTCTTTTTCCAAAGAGAGTATGGATAGACGGACAGGGCTACGACAGGATTAGTAGTAAGCTAATCGCTCTCGATACGCTTCGTTCATAGGATAGGATGAGTGAGAGGGGGGAAATAAAGACATCACATACATCCATACCTTTGAACAGAAATTCATAAATCGATTGAAAAATCAATTTATAAAACTGTCCGTACCGGGATTTGAACCCGGGCCCTCCGTAGCCGAAGCCAACAGCGTTGACCACTCGACCACACAAGCGACCAGTCACCAATGTTTAAATATTGTAATTTTTATAATGTTTTTAAGTAGCGTGTATTATTATAGTCAAATAAAAATTTCTTAATATATAATACAATAGATTTACTAGTTTTATTTCAGTGGTACATGCTGAGTGTGCTGCAGTACTTTTAATTGCCTGTTTTGAGACACGCCAATACATTTTGGCTGCCGACCGCTGATTTAGATCATTTCAGCTGATATTTAGGCTAAAATAGTTATCAACCACTATTTGTATCAATCACGTTGACTTTCATTTCCTTCCAAAACACTCTTCTCAATCGTGCATGCACCACAAGGTAAACAGATTGTTAACACTTTAAAAGCTTTTCAATATCACGTCAGATACAAATATTTAACGCAGTCAACTTTACCTGGCCGATGTGCTTTCTTGAGTTCCTCAAACAGGTGTGACCCACAGACTCGTGACTTTTGGCCAGTGTTCGCAATCATTCGGTTATGTGAAATCGTAATTTGCCCGCGGCGAAATGATGTGTTTATTCAAGGAAGATTTCATTTGAAACCAGTTTGTGCATGAGTGTTTATTTAACCGGAAAAGTAAATCAAGAAAAATGAATCATAATAAGTTTTATTTTATTTTATTGAGGTGAGTAACAAAATTTGGCATATTGTAATTAAGTTATAGTTATATTCTTCGACATTTTTTTACGTTGCTTAATCTTATCTGTTATAATTTTTGGTTTTTCAACACCAGTATTAAATCACTTTTAGCGTGTTCACTGTCAATACTGGGTGGAAAGGCATTATATTAATAAAAACACAATATTTCTTTGTACTTCATTCCATTTTATTAATTAGTTCATGACCGGTTTCGCTCATTGCGAGCATTATCAACTGATCCGAAACCGGTCCTGACCTAATTAATAAAGTGGAATGAAGTATAAAGGAATATTGTGTTTTTACCAGTATTAAAGTTAAATCATGACATCACTCCTTTTACAAAAATACAAATGTTCAACTTTTTGAAAATACACTGTTGTAACTGATTGGCATGCAGAAGAACTTGGAACTTACACTGGCGCAAAGAAATGAAAATACTCGTCTACCAAGGATTTTCAGAAATGGCTGATTGTTTCAAGATATCATATTCTATTATAAAGTACGTGGATGAGAGAACAGATGATGGCGTTGGTAGACAACTTAAACGAGAGGTTGGACAACTGAGTAACAAGCAATTCTTGTAGAAAACAATAATATTGTTGAGATAAGCTGCACTGGGAGTCGGTAGAATAAATTCTTCAAAATGAGTGGCGATTTGATTGCTTTATTTAGTACAAAGCAAATCACTTTTTGTACTTATGCCGGTCAGGGAAGGTTTCG
This sequence comes from Himalopsyche anomala, assembly GCA_031772345.1. Taxonomy (NCBI): domain Eukaryota; kingdom Metazoa; phylum Arthropoda; class Insecta; order Trichoptera; family Rhyacophilidae; genus Himalopsyche; species Himalopsyche anomala. The sequence goes on from CM062840.1 coordinate 12,385,459, forward strand.
CTCGTTGTGATAAATATCAACAGATCTGAATTCTTACGATGAGCGAAATCGGTCGTGTATTTGTAATAAGCAATGTAGAATTAGTATGTACAGCAACTGTTTTATTTTGTTTAAATATGTAATGCTTTTCCAGCAAGGTTGGCAGTGTACACTTTAAAAGTAATAAAATATTTATATGTTGTAACATTATATATTTGATTCTTGAGGTAAGTTTAAAAAAAAAGAAGTTGAAAAGTTTTTTATTTGATACAGTGAAATATTCTCTCATGCTAACTGTGAAATAAATGCGGTTTTAATATTACAAATAAGGCCGTTAAAAAAATGATTCCACTAGTTCAGTCATTTCATCGATGTGGTGTGATGCCCTCTATTTGCGGTGTCAATTAGCCAATTATATTGCCACCTCTTTCGATAAGTTATCACTCATTACTAAACACAAGTCAGGGATGTTCAAGATCCCACACCAATGTGTAAGTATGGTTTGGAGGTAAGTAAGTTTGTTATACCTTAGACACAAAAATCAAATTAGTCTTACATACAAGAAAATATCGGTTTTAACTGATTAAACTAAACAAGTTGATTCTTCCCGTTCGACAAGTCCCATATCGATGTTTTGTCAATTGGATTTTAGATTATCACTTTTAGGGTGTTCACTTTCAATACTTGGTGGAAAGGTATCATATTAATAAAAACACAATATTCCTTTGTACTTCATTCCACTTTATTTAATAGGTCAGTACCGGTTTCGTTCATTGCGAGCATTGTCAACTGACAATGATTAGTTGACAATGCTCGCACTGAGCGAAACCGGTCCTAACCTAGTAAATAAAGTGGAATGAAGTACAAAGGAATATTGTGTTTTTATTATCTATATATTAATACTCGATAATGTCCGTCCGTCTGAATGATTGTCCGCGATTTTCCCTCCCCCTCCTCCGCCCCAGCCCCGCTGTCACCATTTTTTTATTCATACCAAATACATACTTTTTTCGTTTGTATATGGTCGCGATTTCGCCTTTTCGATGACGTCAAGAAAGACGGTCCTCCTCCCCCCCCCCAATCCTGCTCCGCGGTCGCCATTAATTATTTTTTTTATTCATACTAAAGACATATTTTCCAAATACACTGTTTATTATTTGACGAAACAAATCAAATAGCTGAAAAAATTTCATACAAAAAAACGCCGCGACCGTGGATCGAACACAGAACTCTGGATCACCAGTCGAGCTCTCTATCAACTGAGCTAACGTCATAAATATCAAGGCGATAAAAATAGTGTATTTAAAATAAAAATTTGAAAATGGAACGATATTTGCGATTCCTACTGACTTCGATTGTTTGTATAAAAGATTCAAAAATGGAATATTGTCAAATAATGAATGACAAGGTAAATTTATGCTCAAATAGTAATATAAATAAAGTAAGCGAAATAGTTTGATAGATTGGGGTCAACGAGATTAAAATACGGCAAAGTGAGCTAAGTTAGGATGATGGGAAAAAGTGAACTGAACCCACCCTTTTTATTGCATAATTTCAATCATTTTTTCTCTAAAATACATTGTTTATGCTTTCGATGGATTCGTCGGTAACTTTTTGGAAGTTCATTTGAATATAAAATAAAAAATAACTTAGATTATTCCACGTATTGTGCTACAAACTGTGACACGTGTTTCGCCTCTTTCAGAGGCATCCTCAGACAGACTTACTTTTACTTACTGAAAGTAAGTCTGTCTGAGGATGTCCTGAGCGTTTTTTTTTGGTTTATAACATTTTTTTTTTTTGAAAACTTTCTTTTTAAATCACATTACATCTTGATCGTATGAAAATAAATGCTATCAAAATAACAAAATCCGATTGACTAGCCAAGTAAGTTTTTCAAAAAATAAATATAAGACGCAATTATTTCAAGATTTGTTTTTAATCTAGATACATACGTGGTATAGTTAGTTGTTGGCGAAAGCATAGTTTCAGTATGATAAGTAAAATAACATCAGTAAAAATCATTATATATATTCTAAAAAACAAGTTCTATTTGGAGAATAAGTCAAAATTTTGATAATTTTGTTTTGATAAAATGTCCAATTAATTTATAATATTTTGCATGTGAAAATTGCATTTTTTATATAAATATAATTTAATTCTTTGCCCATTTATTTTCCGACTTTTTTCTCACATTCCATTGAAGTGAAAAAAAAGTTCAATAGATATTAAATTATTCTAAAAATTAGAATATTAGATTATTCTAAAAATTCCAAAATCTATATATTAATAGTCGATAAAATAATCACTTTTCACAAATCACAATTAACAATTCACAATTCACAAATGTGTGCGTACTGATGTCCTCGGGTCTTATTCTTTTTCTACGAAATATTTTTGTTAGCATACTTGAAAATTAGTTGAATAAAATTTATATACTACGAAAAATGATTGTTAGCAACCTTGAACATTATTCCAAAAATTTAATAATTTACAATTTAAAAACTGCAGGGCTGTCGATATATGCGCCGAGATCGATTTATGCTACTATGAAAAATGATTGTTAGCAAACTTGAACATTATTCCAAAGATATAATAATTTACGAAATTTCTGCTACTTCGAAAAATAGTTGTTAGCAAACATAAACATTATTCCAAAAATTAGGTAATTTACGAGGTCTATTTCTGCTAATAGGAAAAATAATTGTTAGCAAACTTAACATTATTTCAAAAATTAAATAATTTACAATTTAAATACTACAGGGCAGGGCTGTCGATATACGCCCCGATATATTTATTTTATTTTAAGAATCTCTGGCTTATTCAATAAATAGGTTTGTAATTTTCTGACTACTTAAAAATGCAACAAAAATCCCCCCGTTGAGGTCAACGGGCTTACAGCTAGTTATAAATTATTATCTAAATACATGGATATGTGATGTATTCATTCTTCTCGACTAGGGAATCCAATCCCGGACCCTTTTTGAAATCCTTAGATTTAGGGATTCGTTTTTTTAAATCCCGGGATTGAACATTCACCATTAAATCGTGGGCAAATTCGGGATTTCTTAAATTTTTGGTCGTCGATTTTCAATTTGGGAATTTACGGATCAAAAAAATTTGACACTGATCAATTTCAAAAGTCCAGGAATTTGTACAACTTTGAAAATGAAAAAAAAATAGGACTTTTTTTTAAAATTTTAAATCAAAAATTCCAGGAATTTACGGAATTGCCAAAATAACAAAAAAGAAGGAACCTTTTTTAGCCCTCGCGCAAATTCCTCAAATTTTCTCAATCCCGAAGTTGTAGGATTAGTACTATCACAATCCCGGGATTTCGGGATCACAAAATTGGAAGGGACCCCGGTTGGAGGCCTTAACTGGTATGGTATAAAAAGGATGGAAAGAGAAAGTGACTTTATTCAGTTGCTCTACCCGTTTAAAATTATGTTTTAAAACACAAACACGTTAAGTCATTTTGTATTTTTTTTTCACTATGAGTGCATATGCATCTGGCGGGAGAGGTATCGGGAGAGATTTTAAGTTTTCAAAGTAATCATTTTGAAAAAAAAACAATTACACATACGTATTTAATGTCTTCTTGCGTATCTTGACTATCCATGGACCGCTTACTATAAGTGAGTATTAGTCATCATTGTATTCACTCTGCGACTAAGTTAACAGTCAGCGGAGACGATGATTGAGGTGCAGCAACAACATCTTATAGAACATCCGCATAGGCAAAACCTTGAGCGGATGTTTTTCAGTTTCGAATATTCTATTAGATTTAATGAGAAATTATTATGGAACGTAATACGCAATGACGTGTGCACCGTAGGTCAAATAGTATTTTATACAGTAATAGCCAAAGATGTGCGGGCAATTACGAAAACGATGTCAGATCGGTCAGTCTTGCCAGAAAGAAAAAAAACTTCAGATAGAGATGTTTGGAGAACGGTTGTGTAGTCGATCATGTACCTGGACGGTATGTTGTGCCAACACTGCCAACTAAGGAAGTAAATATAAAATATTCGCGGTTAATGTAATCATGTAAAATTTGACTAATGAAAAAAGATTTATTGGCTAGAAGGACTTGAGGAAACGACAAGAAATTTCTTTCTAATATCCAATTTAAATTCAATATATACAGTTAGATATAGTCAATAAACCGTACGTGACATATATTTATATATCGACTGTGGAAAGAAAAAAGGACATAACCCACAGATTTTTGAAAATATTTTTTTTCGATTTTTGAAAAAGACGACCTTGTAAACAATTAAAACTAAGAAAAAAGACTGAAATAAAGGTTCTTCCTAGACAATTTCTTTAATCAATATTAGGTTATTCCAATTAAACATCAGTTTTTAAGTCTCCGTGCACTTCAAGGTTGTGTATAATTCATAATTTGCATGTAGCCCAAAATCATCAAAACACGTTTTTTGCGCCTCCTGTAAAATTTGATATGTGTGGGTTACGTCCTTTTTCCTTTCCGTAGTCGATATATAGACAGTCTGTGGTAGGTTGTGAAGGCTCTCACATCGACTGTGGAAAGGAAAAAGGACGTAACGTACACATAATAAATTTTGAAGGAGACACAAAAAAGATATTTTTTGATATTTTGTGTCAAAGGCAAATTATGAAATATACACTAACTTGAAGTACATGGAGACTGATAAACTGGCTTACAATTGAATTTATCTAATATTTATTAAAAATATTTTTTAAAAAAGGCTTTTATTAAGTCATTTTTCATATACGCAATTTTCACAGGCCCTTTTTTTTCAAGCTTAAAAGGAAAATTTAGATACTAATTCGACATTTCCAGCTTACATCTTTTTGGTATAACGTGTATCAAGATGTACACATTGTGATTATCGAAAAAAATATGTTTTTAAAAAACTATGGGTTACGTCTTTTTTCCTTTCCAGGGTCGATATAATTTGATGCATAACGGTGATTTTTTAAAAACGGATTACACAGAATTTTAGAGTGTTATGAAGGGATTGTTAAAATAACTTCAATGTGCAGTGGTGTAGTGGTGTAGAGGTCACGGGTTCGAATCCCAATACGGATAGATTTTGTAATCGACTCCCACTCATCCTACCCTAAAACGGGCGTAGCGAAAGTGATTAGTATTTTCCTAGCCATACCGTTTTATCCATACTCTCTTTGAAAAAGAGAGGTTGAGCGACTGGGTAACAAACAGTTTTCGTAGAAAAAAAGTCATATGCAGAATTTTCAAATCGTCTAGAAAAGTGTGAGAACGCCGACTCCATGCCACCTGCCCCACTAAACCACTATAAATGTGTGACATTATTTATGGACGATTTAATAATCGTCTTGTTTGTAGAAAGAAGGCTTATAATATAGTTATATTCAGATGTCTACGTGCCGGAATAGATAAATGTTAGCGATAACAACAATTAATAATTATAATTACTAACTGTTTAACGACTTAGTAATAACACTAGATAGCGTATAATTGATATTTATATGGAAGAGTCGTAAATTTGCCAACAGTATTAAATCAAGTATGGGACTTTCTGCAATAATTTAGCAACATGTAGAAATTAGTTATTGGCCCAGTAGCCTGGTTACGGAAATCAAGGCGCCATGGCAAAACTAATGGTTCTCAAACAATTTATAATTCCGTGCTTCCCCTTGTACAATGTCGACCTCTATGGCCTAGTGGTAAGAGCCTTCGTTGTTTTAATATTGCGTGTGTATAAATGACTAGAGTTAAAACAAATATTAAAAGCAATCAAACTATTAATTGAATAAATAGTACTTTGTAATATTATTTAAAATCAGGAAAACAAATCTCAGTTATTCATCGATGTAATGAAGTAAAATACTAATAATAAATTAGCATATTCATTTTATTGATTGGAGAAATAATGACTGTGTACTAGAAGGAAGGGAAATGTTTGAAAAAAATTGAAAACCATTTCAAGGGAGAATTTTTTCACCCAGTATTTTTGTATTTTATCGGGTCCATGGCAGAGTGGTCAACGTCGTTGGCTTCCATGCCGATGTTTATAGTGTGCATGGATGTTACTGATATCTAAAAATCCCCCCTCCCCCACCATTTTAATCCTAAAACAACGGGGTGTAACGAGAGTGATTAGCCAATCACTAATTCTGTCTCTCTTCGAAAAAGAGAGGTTGAGCGACTGAGAAACAAACAGTTCTAGTAGAAAAACTCCTGTTGAGAATCCTATATTAGGAGACCATAGAACTGGAAATGGATTTAAAAAATTTAAACCGAATTCAGAGACAGTGTCGTTTTTTTTGGTTAACGATAACACATTCTTGAACTTTTGTCGATTATCTGGATTTTTCGTAGTTAACTACAATATGTCACAACCCACTAATCGTTATTAGTGGGTTACGACAATTTTTCCAATAAAGGAATTATCTTCAATCAGTGGAAACAATACATATTGTAATTAATAATACAGTGTAACCTCTCATAACGAGCACCTTTAATAACGAATAATTCTCATAACGAGCAAAACAGATTGGGAAAAAAATGCTCCCTTAATGAGCGACATTTCACATAACGAGTGACACAGAGGTTTGGAAAGATCACTTTCACATCGTTGCTTGCTTCATGATGATTGACAAGGCGTGGGAAGGGTTACCAAGAGGACCCTCACTTCTGCTTGGAAAACGCTTTAGCCAGAGAGCATGTGATTTTGAGGGGTTTCAAACAGTACCTGTGGAGTCTACAGCCAACGAGGTTGTATCTTAAAGAGTTTGTTAGTGGAGGAGGAGTAAGAATTCGAGCAACAATCTTCTGGCGCAATGACAAAACTGTTGCATCGTACATTGAGAAGGTAATAAGAAGGTGGCTATGCGTTTTACAAATTTATTCAATGATAATGCTGTCACATTTTCGCCAAATTTTGAAGCGTCAGCAAAAACAAATGTCTCTAGACAGCTTTCTGGTAAAAAAGAATTATTTATTTGTCATAAATAGTAATATTGCCGTCTGTGTGGTCGAGTGGTCAACGTCGTTGGCTGCCGCTACGGAGGTCCCGGGTTCGAATCCCAGTACGGGCAGTTTTATAAATTGATTTTTCAATCGATTTATGAATTTATGTTCAAAGGCATGGATGTATGTGATGACTTGAATTCCCTCTCCCACCCATACTATCATATGAACGGGGCGTACCGAGAGCGATTAGCTAACCACTAGTTCTGTCCTAGCCCTTTCCTTCTATTTATACTCTCTTCGGAAAAAGAGAGGTTGAGGAACTGAGTAAGGTAAGGGCACCATCTACCGCCACATTAGTAGCTTGATTTAAGAAATTTGTGTGTATTTCTTATATTTCTTAACGAAAACATAAACTTCTTGTTTAATTCTATACTGTTATTTATCGCCTATTTAAGTATAAAGCAATAATGAGGATGAGTTTTATATATAATTAATTAACTAAAGTTTTTTCATTGAAGAATTGTTCCCTATTACCGCCACCCAATTTTTTTTTTTATCCAATTACCGCCAAAGCAGGAACCAACTACCGCCATATGAATTTAAAGCCATTTTAAACGCGTTTAAAGATAATGTTTGTTCGAATTAAATTCATTTTATTTATGTACCTATGTTTAAATGTTTCCTATTATACCTAGGTATGTACTTAAATTATTTATATAAAAAAACACATTCCTAATACAAAAAAAAAATCAAAATCACATTCTTGTAAATAAAAAATTGCACCTTCATTGGCATTCACATAAATAATAGGTACTTACTTATATAAGTACATACTATGATGAAATTAGGCAAGTAGGTTAAGTATTACTTCTTTTTTAAAGATACCACTTCTGGGACGGAATAAAATCCCCTAATATTAGTCAACGTTGGCGTAGAAATTTTTACAATATCTGCAACAGGGTAATTTAAAATATCGTCGATCGCAGGCCACTTCCAGTTTGACCCTGCCATTGTCATGGTCTTAACTTGCACTTCATTATCGGTTGTATTGCTACCTAGAACAAGACCAGGAAACAATTCGCCTTCATAGGTCACAACAACGTAATCGCCAGTATCAAATGATGCCATAATTTCTTTGTGTACTTTAGCCACTTTTGCAGAATTCTGTTGTTTTGCTGCCTTTTCATCGAATCTTAATTTTCTTTTCAGCCGTATCTCAGCTATATCCTTTTCTTTCATGTCTTTGTCCAATTTTTGATTTCGAAGATGTGCAAGAAATTCTTTTGAAGTTGCTACATCAGGAGTGACCATCTTCAAATTTATTAACTTTTTAGACTGTGGCGCAGCTTCTGGCTAATACAGTGCATTCTTAAACGGCGTTGGGTACATTGTATCATTTGAAGTTTCCTGGTGAGGTACTGGATTAGGTGTCAGCTGCTTCTGTGAGGTTGCCAGTTTTTTCATTTTTTTGTCATCAGCTATTAAGACTGTACCATCATTTAAAACGTTCAGGTCAATAACGTCACCTTCTTTGAACCGAAAACTTTCGTCCAGATTGGTTACATCGTTGGTCATACGAGAAAGCGGATCCTTATTGATGCTTATTTTGTGCCACAATTCAAATAAACTTTTGTGCTGAAGATCACCGTCCCAATCCGAAGAAGAACTTTGAAATTCTGTTAATAAGGAAGGCGCTATTTTGCTTTCTAAAATATCGAAGAATGTCTCGTCTAAAATAAAAATTAAATATTTAAGTATTTATTATAAGTAATCAAATATCAAACTACTTAATGTAAGTCGTGGGTGCTTATATATCGGCAGTAGGTCCTAATTTTTTGAAACCAATTCTTGATGTTTCTCTCTGTTAATTTTGATCGGGCCGAAGTAAGGTTCTGTGAAACTCTTTGCACCAATTCCGGATGTCTTTTAAAAAAAAAACAGCTAAACCATTTCTTTCCAGGTCTTCCACCAGTAAATGGATTTTCTCTGCTTAGAGTTTTGGTGAGTTCTGCGACAGAGTCCTGTAACTGAGGCTTCATTATTGGAAATCTTGACTTAGCTCATTCCCTATACCTACCACTAATCTTATCACGCAATGTGGTACGTGGTATACTATATTTTTTACTTATTGCCAGTACGGAACTTCCACGGAGTATAAACATTTTTTTGTGCCAACCATATTTCATAAATTTTTAATATCTGAAAATTAAGGTAAAATAATGACCCAATTACCGATTGTGGTTCCTTTTACCGCCAATTAAATTAAAGCTGTATTTTATCAATTACATTATTACGGCATTGGTATTTTTGAAACAAATTATGCTTATTTAATCATTTTCTTTATAAATTATATGAAAAATATTGCAATATTTAAGTTTATCAAGCTTAAATTTGTATTTTTGTATATGCTTATGTGGAGCCTATCACCGCCATGGCCAATGCCCTATTACCACCACTATATTTTTGCTGATGCTTTTACGGGATGAGCAATGTACAGTAGAAGTGGCGGTGATTGGACCAACACAAATATAACTTGTGTTGTTCACTTTAATATTTGAAAAATGTATTAAATACTTATAATTTACATTCAAAAATTCAATGTTTTCAAACTCTATTACCGCCAGGGGTGGCGGTATTTGGTTCCCATATAATAATTTATGGGTCCAATCACCGCCACGCAATATTTTCTATTTTTATCACTTAAAAAATATTAATTAAAGATTTATACTCACTTTAGAGTGTTCTGAATATGTTATTTATTACAAACTAAACGTAACTTTCATACATATTCAATTAATTTTGTTTTTAATCGAAAAATAAAATTTAACCATTTCTTAACAAAGTGCTTAACGAAATGCCAAATCACAACTTTACCGCCGAGCCCTTGCAGAAGACTGAGATTTCTGTTAGAATAAATACAGTTAGCTACAAAACAACAAATGACATGTGATCACTATGCATTCATATTAACCGTTCAATATATTTTTTTGAGAAAATTTTAACGGTTTTCTTGTTATTTCGAGAACATTCTTACGGTGGCGGTAGTTGGTGTAGTGGCGGCGATGGGTGCTCTTACCTTATCAAGCAGTTCTCGTAGAAAGACTTCTGTTGAGATAAACTCCATTAGGAGTCCATATTGCTCCACATTGGAAGCGGACATGGTAAAAATAAAAAAAAATACTAATATAGTCGATTTTTTATTGTTTTTTGCCAATCAAAAAAGCATTCCAGGTTGTTACGCTCCTTAAAAATTTGTAATTTTATTTGAATATATATACATTAAAAATTATTTTATTTTACATTGTTTTATATGGGAAAAATTGTTTCGCTTAACGAGTGTTTCACATAACGAGTAAGATTTTCGAACGAATTAAACTCGTTATGAGAGGTTCCACTGCACCTCATTTTTGTAAATATTGATTTCATAGCTTGTTCATTTTAAATTGAAACGTCGTCCGTACGCCGTATTAAAAATAGATCTTTCAAAATGAATACATTTATAAAAAGATGATGTTTCGGTAACAGTAAATTTCAAAATGTTTTTGGTTTCATATAACTTTAAATACCAGTTATCGAAGACTCAAACGGTTAAATTGAAACTTGTATTATACAAACAGCCTGTAACAAAACCTGTTTTGGCAATGATCATACACATCGTTTGAATACTGAAAAGTTTTTTCACTCACACAATTTTTTAGAACGGTATTTCTTATTTATTCTTAATAAAATTTTTGCACGCCAACGAGTTGAAAAACTCCAAAATGGGAGGTTCACGAGAAATAAATAATAACAAAATTAATAGCTGGTCGATTCCACATCGGTACTACTACTCAGTTATTAATGGAAACGTAAAATACTATTATTATGGCATATTTACGTACTCATAAAGTTGGCTTTCTTAAAAGTTAGAACTAATATCGTCGCCTAATATGATACTGAAAAAGCTTGAGAACATATTATTACGATTCTATTTTATCCTATAATAAATATATGAAATACGAAATAAGTAGGGTGTCCAATCTCGGAGCTTTTTTCCAATCCCGAGATTTCGTGATTGATTAATTTTCAATCCCGGCATCCCGGGATTGGGATTAGTTCACCGAGGAATTTGAAATCCTCAATTCCCTATACTTTTTCCCCGGATTATCTCTAAATCTCGTTTTTTTTTTAGCTCACCGAGGGATTTAAAATCCTTAATTCTCCATACTTTCCCTGGATTATCTCCAAACCTCGTTTTTTTTTAGCTCACCGAGGAATTTGAAATCCTTGATTTGGTATACTTTTCCCCCAGATTATCTCTGAAAGTCGTTTTTTTTTTATCTCACCGAGGCATTTGAAATCAGTCAAGATTTCTCAATCCCGAAATCCCGGGATCACGACCATGTCAGTCCCGGTATTTCGAGATCAAAAAATTGGATGGGATCTCGGGATTGGATACCCTAGAAATAAGTATTACATGCCTCATATTTGATGCACACTTCTAAAAGGAGCATACTATTGAAATGGCAATAGATTAAACGGCAATATTTAATATCATTAAGATCTTATAAGAAAAAAATGCGCAATATAATCAAAGGTAGGAGAGTCCTAGTAAGTGAAAAAGAATCCTGTCCAAGTCCTATCCAAGTTAATATCATTAATTGCTGATTGTTTTTAATTTAATATTTGAGATCACGTATTGACTGCGTAAGATGATTTGGCGAGTTTGTTGAACTTTATTGAGTTTATCTCAATTGCATTAATATGTTGTATTTATATTTCGAATTGGGGTTTTATACAAATATTCATATGGTATAAAAAAATACGGAATGACAACATGAGCTGATTGCGTTATTTAATAAAATAAATTTCGCCCGTAAAAATAAAAATGCAAAGTAAATTACATAGACTACAAACCGTTTTCAATGATCTCTCTGAATATGACTCGATATTAGAATTAGTGAGGTTTTCATGAAGATCACCTTGGGGTATATATGTCAGGTTTTAGCATTATATATTACAATTGGCAAGCTCTTGACCAGATGGTAGAAGACCCAACTTGCACTTGTAGCCAAATTCAGACTGCTGACATCTGGGATTGTCTTTATATACCAACTGAGCGGGAAGAATTAATAAATTCGGTCCAACCAGCTGTCAGACCCACATTTTAATGAAAATTATCTAACTTTTTTTTAAATTTGCGATTTCGTACCTATGGAAAAAGAGTATGAGTCCACTCTTAGTGTCTCTGCAATTTTTTTTGCAAACTAAAGTGCAAGCTTCCAAACCATGGTCAGTTGCTCCAGAGAGAATCTTAGAGTAAAAACTGAACAGTGATTCACGTTTTTACTTCACAGAAAACGTCTTATAAAGACCGTTACAGGTATTGAAGTATTTCTTTTATTTTTTATCAACAGTTTTAGGTCATTGAAATGCCAAGTTAAATAAGCTAGGCGCTATAGGCAAAGCTTTTACAAACATATTAAAACTTTAGGAATATAGAGTAAAGTTGAAATAAAGAATCATCAAAATGTTAAGTACGCATATTTTAAGTGAAAATGGTTTGTTATACATTTGGTTTCTTATCTACGAAGCTCTTGTTCTCCAAATGTAATGTAAAAATTATGTAACTAACTAAAATCAAGATAATTGATGCTGCTGTTTCTTCTACTGGGGGGCCTCTATACATCAAAATCGTTTGTAGCAAGTAATAAACGAAAACAGGTAATGTATATTGCATTACTTATTTTTTATTATATCAATTATGAAATAACTTCGTTTGTTAGCTGCCATATTGTGGAAAGGTTATGTTTGATGTATTTTTATTATCCAAGTGCCATTAAAACGAGTGATGAATTTAGAAAGCAGTAGAAAAAATTGTAACGAGAACACAAAAATTAATTACAGAGCCGAATCGAGGGGTAATTAAACTATAATTTCGTTTTATACACATCAAATTCTTAACTACTGGTTACGCAATATCAGAACTAAATAATTTGATATTTTTACCGTATTATCACCTCAATTTGTCAAATTATCGATACACTTTCGAATTGTTTTATTTAGTTGCGTATCCTTGTTCGTTTACGAATAAAAACTCTTTCAATAACTTATTTATTGATTTGGCATTTACTTGGTAGAACTCCATTTTAATAGGGTAAAATATCAAGGTATTTCAGTTCTACAGTTTTTTTTTTAAAGTTAAAGGTTGATAGCTATTTCGGCTTACGCCATCGTCAGAACTATCTATTCTGTTCTAGTTCTGACGATGGCGTAAGCCGAAATAGCTATCAACCTTTAACTTTAAAAAAAAACTGTAGAACTGAAATACCTTGATATTTTACCCTATTATTCTTTCAATAACATTTTTTGGACGTCTGATTACTGTAATAGATCCATCCTTGACGCAGATATTACAATCACATTAAAAATTCGAAGAAGTTTAGTTATGAAATACATTTTTTTTTTTTAATAAGAAATTAATCTCAAATTATTGTTTTTTGTGACTTTTTTCTACCGAAAGCCACTGAGGCAAACTATTGACTGGTTCCAGCCCAGGTAACGCTAATTTACGAACGATTTGTAACACGTTTTTATGTATGCATGTTTCAAAGAACAGTCAGATATAATTATATTGTACCGAGACTGGAGTTGACCGTTATTGAGCCGAAAGTAACACCGCGTTTGATTTGATATGAACCACAGAGAAATATAAGCTAACGCGTTATTTTTATGAATCTTTAACCGAGCAAGCAAAAACTAAAGTTAATCATCTCCACTTAATGCCGCCAGTGATACGTCAATTATTATGAATAATAAAATATAAAGGTATTTGTCTTAATGTATCTATCTACATATACGTCGCATTTTTGTTTAGTATAATACCGTAATTTTTATTATTGAAATAAAATAAGTAGTCTTTATATTAATAGCCGATAAAATAATCACACACCACAAATATGTTCGTATTTACAATAATTTCCCGGGGTATTTTTCTTCTTCTCCGAAATATATTTGTTTTCATACTTAAAACATTTGAATTATTCTAAAAACTATATTACAAAAAATATAAATACTACAGGGCTATCGATATATGTCCCGGGGTCTTCCTGTTCTTCTCCGAAATATATTTTTTTGCATACTTGAAACATAAGAATTATTCTAAAAATTATAAAATATGAATACTGCAGGGCTGTCGATATTGGATATAGCAGCTCAGCAGGGTAGCTCAATTATGATTTTTATAAATATATTTTATTACACCCGCTATTTGTATATTCGGTTTTGGGTGTATTTCTAAAAAAATATATTTAGAAAATTAATTACGCATAGATTTTCTGGTTTATTCAATAAACAGGCATGCAATTTATTTTTCACGCCAGTAAATTTCCTGACTATTTAAAAATACAACAACCCCCCCCCCCGTTGAAGGCAACGGGCTTACAGCTAGTGAATAGCTTATTCTTGATACGTTTACTAAGGCGATATTATATTATTTATCACCAACCACCATGTTATGCATATATTATGATAATTTTTGTATAATTACAACAATATCTTTACATTATTACTAACGGCAAGACCTTACTTGAAGCCGGATTATCCAGTGACCGCATTGTTCGCTTATCAAAAGCGATTCATACGTCCGATTATCCTTGTCAAATGATATAAATGCATTAAACGAATATTGATTTGAAGCTATAGAAGCATGTGATTGGTATACGGCAAGAATAATAATGAAACAATTTCTGTGATTGTCGTGTCATTCTCGTGTTGTTTTCGATATGCAATAATTTAATATTCAAAGCGGTGATCTAAGTACGATTTAAATTCAATTAGTCATACTAGCAACTAATTTTAAATTCTTTAAAACGTTTAATAAAACAGGACCGGATTTACTGTTCAACTAAATGGATTATTATAAAATAGGGCCTTGAAAATCTCTTAAGGCAGAAGTACCTGCATTGATTAACAATTTTAGACGGTAATTAAAAATTCTCTTCAACGTTATCGACATTGTAATGCATTTAAAGGTCATTTGTTGCGAATTAAAACAATTTAAAGTTACACCTGATTAACCAAAACTGATTGAAAGCAAGTGAACTGAAAATAAACAGATTTTAATTAAAGTGATTATTAAAACATGAACATATTTTAGGGGGTCAAAGGGTAGAGCTTTTTGGCCCCCAATGCATTTCCGACTTTACTATGAAGCACTATACTTTTTTGCATGTTAATTATTAGCGAAATTAAAAGAAAATTCAGTGATTATGTGTATTGTGTATATATTTCACTTTGTATGTATCTATTATTGTCGCATTTTTTTTTGACTACTAAAAAAATCCACTAAAATAAATCTACTCATATAAAATAGATATGACTAATTGGCAATAAAACAATTACCATAGTAGTAAAATAGAACTGAAGATAAGTTTATTATTTTAAAGTGCGTATATTTTGTATAATGTATCATAAATACAGTGTTTGACTTTTTTTTCCACATTCGTTTTTATCTTCTTTTTAAGTACATTTATTTTCAATACCAGTTAACCTTCATTGACCCATGCCCGAATTTTGTCAGATACTATAATAGAGTAATATATGTCCTGTTGGAAATGAATAATGCTAATAAAAACACTTGTGACCCAAACAGGTCCAAGTCTGTAATAATACTCCATCAGACACTCAGCTAGCTGTAGAACGATGCAATCTTAATTTAAATTAATTTATTTTAGAGTGTTCACTGCCAATACTTGGTGGAAAGCCATTATATTATATTAAGAAAAGCAAAATATTTATTTGTACTTATTTCCACTTTTATCAGCTGATAAGAAATAAAAATAATTAAATGTAAAACAATTTGTTTATTAGACCATTTTATTTCAATTTGTTTTGTATAAATAACACAGAATTCCATTTTTTATCAGTTGGTAATAGGCTCTCCATTTCCGGTATCCCGAATCCTGTAACCCCGGGATTGGAATGGTCGCGATCCCCGGATCTCGGAATTGAGAATTTTTAAACAAATCCCGAAAAAAATTAGGATTTTAGATTTGGAAGAGCTAAAAAAAACGAGTCACGGTGACATTTTGGGCAAATCGGCAAATTCCTGGGTTTTGAGATTATACACGATTTCATGTTGAAATCCCGAGATCACAAAATGGCTCCGGGATTGGATACCCTAGTAGATAATAATTTTGGTAAATAAAAGTGGAAATAAGTACAAAGGAATATTGTATTTTTCTTAATTAAATTAATTTAATTATGCAGGTATTTCTAAATTGGGATAAAAAGTGTTATGTTTCAACTCTAGGCCAAAATTGGGGTAAAATCATTATTCTTGACAATTAAACATTTGAGAAGACATCAATTACTTAAAATTCTTTGGAGTTTTAAATTAACTTGCTTAATCCATTCTCAATGACTATATATTATAAAATAAATAAAAGTCAGATAGTTAAAACATTTCGAATATTCCTTTTGCTTCACGATACAAAATGCTTTGATTATATGAGCCGTTAAGTCGTCAATAAAAAAACCCGTTACAATTTGATTAATATTACATTAATGTTCAATTAATGTCATTGAGGCGTAATGAAGAAAATTATAAAAGATGAGTACTGTTAAATCGACTTAATATTTCAAAATGCCGCAATGTTTTAGAGATACACAGATACACGCCTAGGGGAAAACAGGTTTGGATAGAAAGAAAAGAAATAAATGGAACACATCTCGATGAAAATACGTTAGTATTGATAATACAATTAGTTACGTACTACCAACTTATTTTGTACACGATAGATAAGTTCCACAAAAAGCCGTGTAAAAGTGGTAGAATTCATTAAAATATTGAAGACTGGTTCCTTGTGTTGAAAAAAAAACAACATTGCGCTATATAAAATCGTGTAAAAATGGAAATAATGAAGACGAATTAATTATTTTTTAATCCATGTCCGCTCCCAATGTGAAGAATACGGCTTCCTAATGAAGGTATCTAAACAGTTTTTTTCACGAGAACTATTTGTTACTCGCTCAGCCTCCCTTTTTCAAAGAGAGTAGTAAACACAGAAGGCTAGTGGTTAACTAATCGCTCTCGCAACATCCAATTAATGAAGGATGAGACAGGTGGGAGGGAATCGATACTACTACTACCTAACCTAACCTAGCCAAAATGGCATAAAAATCTGACCGTATAATATTTTTATTCTGACCGTTAGTATTATTATTCTGAGCGTTACTATTTTTACTGTGACCAAAAATTAAATTTTATTTATAACAAAAGTTGATTTAAATTCTGACCAAAAATTGATTTATATTCAGACCATGTAATTTGTTCCCATTATTAATGCACAACATATTCATAAATTTAAAATGGCCAGAAAAGACTTCTAGGAGAATTTTAATACAGTCACAGAAAAAAATACATCATTCATAAGCTTGCATACCCAAAACACTAAATGTTCAATATCTTATTGTTTTAACCTAGCCAGGACTTAAATCTAGAACCTGCTGATCATTCAACAAAATAGCTAAACATCGTCTCCTGAACAATGCTAATTTAACAGTAATAAAATATATCATTATTGTATGCATATATTATATTATAAATATGTTAATTTTAACTATTATTTTACGTACTGGAAAAACAAACACCTGTCACTTTCATTCCGTAGAAACGTGAATATTCACAATTACATAAATCACTTTTTGTAAATTAATCCATAATTCAAAGAAAACTAAAGCAAAAAACAAAAAAACATGTCATAATTTATTAAGAAAATTCACATTCACTTTCCCCCATGTTTCTCATTTTTTTTTGAACAATAATAAATTTTGATACTATCATTTAATTACACTTATTTAACTGTCTATCGTTCAATACGATTGTGTATTTTTTTATCACCTCTTTCATAACATAAAACATTGTTGAAAATAAAATAAAAACATATATCTCTCTCACCAACCACCCATTAAAAAGAATTTCTCGTGTTGAATTTTTAATTTCATTTGACTTATCTTGTAAAATAAAATATAAGTAACACTAAATTTGAAACGTTTAAATTATGTACATTCACACAAGTTTTGTCACAAACGACCCGGGTTTCGCCTTTTGGCATCTTGGACTGACGCTTAGTAAATGAACGTATCGTGTTCATATAAGAAATAAATGTATCATTAAGTTATAAAATGTATCATTAAAATGTGCCATTGCTGGCGAAAGGATTAAACCCATTGGAATGCCTACAGACTTTAATGGTGAGTAATGGTTTTAATTTTAAGATTTTTTTCTATAATTAATAATAATTAATAATTAAATATTTATTTTTGTTTGTTGAAAAAGGTTTTATGATTATATTTACTTACATATAGGTAATTAAATATAATCATAAAACTCTCAAATCTCAAACAAGGTTTGACAACATCCAAAATATTATTCCAGTATAATATAAGACTAAAAATACGATTAAAATGTACATTGTTTTTCAAAATGAAATTCAAGTTTCATTTTTTAACCATTTTAGAATAAGCTGTATTTGCAAGTAATACCTTCAAATATCCTAGATCTTTGTGCTTCAAGTATTATAATAAACCAATTCCACAATTAATCAATCTTAAATGACGTACATAGAAAAAGAAAATATGCAAGGTTTCTCTAAAAAATTGTCTCCTGTAAAATTTCATTTGTACGTCTTTCTGGTTAGATATTTAAATCATACATGGAAATATTGATATTGTAAAATATAAATAATATTAAGTATTGACTCGAATTCATGCATTTTTAATCATGCGTGATAGAAAACTAATAATATAGACGTAAAGCGATTATTAATTTAGAAATCTAAAAAAATGTTGATTTTTTGATCAATTAACCTCAAAACATAATTACAGCAGTCCCACAAAAATAAATTAACGACCTCTGCCGAGATTTCGACTCCATTAAAAATAAATCGGTACTTTTTCATTGCATTATAGTGGGCGAGATAATACAAGAAGCAAAAAATACCTGTATATTTTATGGACTTCTAATACGTACCTTGTCAAACTTAATTTATTGATGGATTATAAAAATAAATAGATTGCTATTTTTTTAATGTATTTTTGAATAGGTGTAAACGAATTCATTATTACTTTCGATGGTTTCGGCGGTAACTTTGTGGAAGTTGATTTTAATATAAAATTTAAATTAACTTTGATTATTCCATGTATTGTGTAACTAATTGTGACACGTGTTCCGATTCTATAACCTCCTCTTTAAAAGGGAAAAATCCCAATTTAATTGATTGTAGCTCATTAGTATCATTATTTGTTTGCTTTATTTCGATTCAATCATCCCCTTCTTTGCTTTCCTTAAAAGGAAAAAAACCCAAACTCCATTTTGTAATTTCATAATTTAAAAATTTTAGAATCAATCTTGCTTCATTACTTAAGCAAAATTTGCGATAGTAAGTCTGAAGATGCCTCTGAAAGAGGCGAAACACGTGTCACAGTTAGTTACACAATACGTGGAATAATCAAAGTTAATTTAAATTTTATATCAATTCATTATTGATTCAAAAATGATTTAGAATCACAATTATGAGAGAATCGTAAAAAAGACTTGTTCGTAAAGAAGAATTAACGGAAAGTTCGGTTATGTCAATGACAGTCAATAAGCATTGATACTTTCTGTTAGAAAGAATACGAACTTGAAAAACTTTGAATGCAAGTAAAAAAATAAATAAATACTGAAAAAAGTACCTATCTCATTAGCGAAGTCAACTATAACTTTATTAGATATTGTATTTATATTAATTACCATCTCAATAAAGCATATATGTCTGACGGCCTTTCAGTGTCATAATTGCATCACCACAACCAGGAAACATATTGCAATAATTAATATTCATGTTTTTTTGACTAGCGAATTCGCTGAATATTCGAATGGTAGTTACAATCAACAGATTTGCAAAAAAATAAATTACCATTAAGAATAATTATAGTTGCCAATCATTAATACTGAATGATTGTTTTTAATCGAAAATTGACACTCAATGTTTCAGTGAAACAAAATGTTATCTTTATAATGAATATTATTTTTAAATTATCGGATAGTTCCCTTTTAAAAGAAATATTTATTAAGATCCTACTGTTATAAAAAAATGATAATATCACAATAAATGAGATGATTTAAAATTAATATTGATTAATTTGTTATTCCATTTTTTTTGTTAATGGGTGTGACACGAGTGTTTCTTTTATAAAAAGAATCTGTAAACTTAATCTATAGTAAGAATTTATTTATTTATAAAGTAGACATTGATTCTTATTCTTAATTAACATATATAGGATAAAATTATTAAAACGTATTAGTTTTTCTCAGCTAGCGAGTCTATAAATAAAAATCTCCAAATATTTGGTTGTATTAATTATTTCTTGTAACGTGGCAAAAATACTATAAGATTTCTAATACTGATTGCAGATATTCAAATTTCACAGATCGCAGATATGATACTTTTACAGTCTTTAAAGTGGTATTTAAAATAATAAGATATATAATATGTAAAGCACAGCGACCATAATGGGTATTTCGGACATTTTAAATAAGTTATGAAAGTGTGATTTCGGAATAAAAATTAAAAATAACTTGTGTATAAGGAAACATTCGAAAAGTAAATTTTAATAGGTTTGTATTTAAAGCGCTATTTACTAATAATTGATTGATGAAGATTATGTAAGTCTTATATTAAGATTATAAGTTTATCTTTTCCTTCGTTTACTGTTATATTTATATATTAAATAAAAACCTTTTATTTTCATTTAATTTATTAATAATAATGAAAGGGTTACAACTAGGGCTTATACAAAAACTGACTTGAAAAAACCGGATTTTGAATGTCACTATTGTCCGAAAATAGGTTTAATCCGGTTTTCGAAGTTTTACAAAAAATGGATAATTCAATTAAAATAATGTTGTTTATTTATATATGTACATTATAATACACAACAAGGAATTATTTGGTGTTACTCCTCAGAAAATATGATTTAAGAAAACACAAAGCGTCCACTGATCGTTTTGTAACAAAATTTCCTGATATCGAAAATACCCTTTCTCTGGGTAATAATGTGGGGCATATGGTCTTTAAGCCATCAAATAAAAGATTCAAATTGTATTTCCTTTTGTTTATAGATTCGTATATGGGAAATTCGGCACAACCGGTTACGAAGTTGAAAAACCGGTTTTCGAACGTCACAAATTTAGCCAAAAAACCGGTTTTTTTAAACCGACAACCCCTAGTTACAACCAATACATACATAACAAACAAAATAATACGATTCATTTCATCTGAAAATGCTTATCCAATAATAAAATACGTGACACGCCTACAAAAAATGACATCAAGTGAACCGCTGAATATACCGAAAATTTTGAAATCATTACAAAGCCATTTCACTTAAAAATAAATATAAACAAACGTATTTATATCAACGTATGAAAAAAATACTTTAACATGATCTTATACTGCATTTTGGTGTAAACCCCAACAAGTGAATATTAGACGTAACTCAATATTATCAGTAAACAATGACTAAGAATATGGTTTAAAACATGCGGATGGAAAGGTATTTTAATTGCAAAATATTCTTGGTCCCTGTTTAAATATTATGAGCATTCCAATTACAGCTCACAAGGTGAACAAGTCTTTCGTGAATATCGTATCTTGGTTCTGAATCTGATTAAACAAACCGGTCAATAACATCTCAAAACTAAGCAGCCGGCAGCCAGAGATCGAAGCAGAATTCCTCTCAAATAAATAACAAAGACATCAAACAAAATTAAGTTTGATAACTCTGTTGTACCTAATGTGACCCGACGACCCGTTTTCAGGCGGCGTTTCCCGGTGTCCCCTAACCCGTATATATTTGATGGTTCGGTGATTCTACCGAACAAGATTCTTCCGCATACGAATTTTCTGAACACGAATTCTCCTAACAAGAATACTTCATATACCGAATTTTTCGAACAGAACTTTCCGCATACAGAACCTTCCGGACATACAATACTCCGTACACAGAATATTCCGTACATTTAAATATTTTAAATACAAAAATCATTGTTTTATAATAATGTGTAATGTCGTATGACGTATTCTGGTTTATCATTATTTGAAATATAATTCATATAGGTATTTAATGTTGAAAATTCACATACACAAATATTTTTACATAATTTTATTATATTGTCGATACTCATATATTCTGATATTCACAAAAAAATATCAATTTTTAAACATATTTGTCAAATTTTAACTGCAAATTTTATAATAAAACAATGATTTTTGCATTTAAAATATTTAAATGTATTGAGTATTCTGTGTACGGAGTATTCCTTGTCTGGAAGGTTCTGTGTGCGGAAGGTTCTGTATGAAAGACTCGGTGTATGGAGTATTCTTGTTCGGAGTATTCGTGAACGGAAAATTCTTGTTCGGAAAAATCTGTTTTCCCTATTTGATATCCTAAACTTTTTATTAAATATAATTAGTTACTTATTTATCTGTTTCCGTCAATTATGTATTCATGTAAGAGCATACTTATATCATAAATAATAATTACGCTGGCATCAACTTATTACGATGACATTGTTTTTCACACGACCTCTCCATAGAGAGAAGAGAAGGTCAGATAACATTCATCATTGCTTTTTATAATTGATGAGTTATAACTACTCTGACGTATGCACATCAAATATAATGTTAGATAATGATACCGAATTAAAATATAACTCTTTAAAACTATGTATTGTATAACATAATTAACTTCTATTTACTTATTGGTTTTTTAAAAGTAAAAGCAGTGAATTAATTATAGGTAGTTTGAGAACTTTTTTTGGGTGGTTCGATTAAGGCACCATTGAAGACAGTCAAAAACTAGTATAATCTGAATATAATATTGTCATATTGTTTTGAAATATAATTTCTTTATCTAACACTTATTTTATTCTTTATTTATTCATTTGTTTGTTATACCAGTATTAATAAAGTTCAACTTGGTTATTACGAGGAAAATGGAACCGAATAAATTTGCACGTTATAAATATTTCTCGTTATATATACACAGAATAAGTATTTTTAAACGCTTACAAACATACCCATGAAGACATGAAGTATCTGGAGTGGTCACAAAACACAAAAAGTCCCAATTCAAACAAAAATACACAATTAAAAATTATTAACACACCCATTACACACATATTACATTTTTCTGTCAATCCATTTTTCTTATAAAATTTAAAATTAATGCTTGTTTTATTGTTCTTAAATTTCACATCAATGCACAAAATTTTTGCTCGGTATGCCCGTGAAGTTATAAAAGTAAATAAATGTATGGAAAAAACCATAAACTAAAATGTCAAGATCGTTTCCTCATTACATCCGAGATCTCGCTTTGTCCGTGGTCGTAATAACTGAGTTGGACTGTATATTCATTCGGTATTGCAATACTTGGCCATGATTGAACGAGTAGACATACTCGAGTCTGATATCAGTGGTTACTAACTAATTATCATTAAAATAAACCACATAATACTGGTAACTATATGTAATAGATCTTTAAAAGAATGGATGCTTGTGCTATAGAATCGTTTGGGGTAATTATCGTGTGTGCTGCGATACTGTGTGAATTAGTTGTTACGCAATTTACTCAAACAACAAATTGCGCATTGTTTTATTATTTACACGGAAAAGATACTTTTAAGATTTCCGATCGAGTTGAATATTACTCGTTCTTTATTCTATAAAAACAATATGATAAATTTACTGTTAACTTATAAGCTATCAACTTTAATAAAAAATGAAACACATTTTGATGTAATTTCACATTATTTATTTAAATCAGGACTGGTATACTGTGTTAATTATACAAGATTTATATTTCAATGTAAAAATATATTTACAATTTAGATAAAGTTTAACGGGTCCTGATTCTAATAAATATTGTGAAATTAGTACAAAAAAGCGTTATTCTCTATAATATACAGGCGGCCCTCAATTTTCAAACTTTTGCACACATTTTCAGAAACCAATTATGTGCGAAAGTCGAGGGCCGACTGTAACGTTACTTTGTCAAGAATTGTCACTGAACACCTTAACAGTGATAAACAACATTTAAATAGGATATGTGACTGTCAACTGTTAAATTTATTTCTCACGAAATTTTCCATTTCATGCAAAGTTATTTTTACTGTTATTTGTTGTGTTTAACACCCTCGTGAAGCATAGCAGAATGACAAAATCCCACCATTAATGTATGTATATCGTTTATAAGCTAATAATAAAATATGTACATAAACGATATAAACAAAAGTCTTACAAAATTTAGCTTAAAGATGTTTTACAAAGAGGCGAAACAACTAGTAAAATATCATAACTATGTATGTATTATTATTTTATAACATGTAATATTTCATTTAAAACTAATATAAATATGAAAAATATTTACTTATGTTGTTTTTAAAAATTAATAACCCAGTTTTGAAAATGATGAAAGATCCACGACTGTTATTTCTCTACGCTGTTCTAGGTACCAAATGGCTATTGAAACATAACAACATAATGCCCTGTTTAAGCAAACTCGATTATTTTTAATTGTTATATTGAACTGAAATTATATCATATAATTAAATTGACTCAGAAGTAAAGAAAATAACGGAAATAAAACAACTTTCATTCCAAGTGCAATCAATCATTAATAAATAGAATCTTGACGTAGAACAACATTTGTTGGAACCGTATTAATTTTTCTACGATACATATGTTTACGATTATAATACACATGCATGTTTTAAACTAGAAATAACGTGTTTATTGTGCTCCACAGCAGTGTGACCCAACGTGGAGTAATTTGAATGGTTTGGAGGCAACGCACAATTAATTATATTGATTGCGTGTATTTTCGAAAATATTTGTTTTATATACAGTCGAACTCGATTATTACGATCACGAAAATAGCGAATTCTCGAATGTAATGAGGAAACTTTCGTTGACATTTTAGTTTATGGTTTTCGCCATACATTCATTCACTTTAATAGCGAACTTCTTTTCGGGCATACCGAGCAAAAAATATCATCGAAAATTTCAAACAGTGAGAGTGAAAACAATGAAACAATGGGTAGGGTAAAAATATCAAGGTATTTCAGTTCTACAGTTTTTTACATGTTATATGTTGATAGCTATTTCGGCTTTCGCCATCGTCAGAACTAAGTTCTAACTAAGAACATAGTTCTGACGATGGCGAAAGCCGAAATAGTTATCAACATATAACATGTAAAAAACTGTAGAACTGAAATACCTTGATATTTTTACCCTATTAAAATGGAGTTCTACCAAGTAAATGCCAAATCAATAAATATAAAGAAACAATGGGTGTTCACTGTCAATACTTGGTGGAAAGGCATTATATTAATAAAAACACAATATTCTTGTGTACTTCATTCCATTTTATTTAATAGGTCAGGACCGGTTTCGCTCATTGCATTCGCTCATTTGACAATGCTCGCAATGAGCGAAACCGGTCCTGACCTATTAAATAAAGTGGAATGAAGTACAAAAGAATATTGTGTTTTTATTAATATAATGAAACAATGATAAATTTTAAATTCTATAAAAAAGTGGATTTAATGAAAAATATAATACGGGTGTGTAAATAAATTCTAATCGTGTGTACTCTCATGTTTATAATTTTTGACGATTTTTTTGCTCGGTATGCCCAAGAAGTAGCTCGTTATGAAAGTGAATAAATGTATGGAGAAAACCGTAAACTAAAATGTCAACGAATGTTTCCTCGTTACATTCAAGATCTCGC
Source organism: Himalopsyche anomala (assembly GCA_031772345.1). Lineage (NCBI taxonomy): Eukaryota > Metazoa > Arthropoda > Insecta > Trichoptera > Rhyacophilidae > Himalopsyche > Himalopsyche anomala. Next base: position 12,411,197 of record CM062840.1, read on the forward strand.
TATTTCCGTGATCGTAATAACCGAGTTCGACTGTAATCGATTTTGTACATACATATTATAATTACGGCGATCGATAAACTGCAGCAATCTTATTGAAATACCGGAAACCTATGCTTCTAGTTAAGTATTGGCCTACAAGTCGGAAAATATTATACAAGCTCACTGGAAACTATGTTCGTGTAAGTAGGCTGTGTGCGTGTGAATCAACGCCGCATAAGTGTGTGAGTAAGTAGGCTGTCACGTCGCCTTCAGATCAAGAAAGGCATGGGTTCGGTTCCGAGAAGGAATAACTCGCGCACCGAAAACTGGGCGACCTCTAAATGAATCAAAACCATTCTTCCAAGCGCTCATTGCATCGATTGTTTTAATTTCGTCTCTACGATGAAGTGTGCATAGATAATTTTACAAGTGCTTGAAATAATTAATATGATTTGGTCTCATTGAAGAATTTTGATATTCAAAACGTATATGAATACTTTGGAAAGAAAAGTTGGTCAGTCCCGTGAGTCGAATAGTATTTGTGTTTTCTAGGACGACCCTTATTTTAGATAAGCCAAATATACTATTATATATTCATGTATCATTTATAGGGTGTTCGCTGTCAATTCTTGATGGAAAGGCATTGTATAAAGAAAAACAGATTATTGCTGTCTTGTTTACCAATAGAAGTGAAAATAAGTATAAAGGAATATTGTGTTTTTCTTAATATTCATGAATAATTCAACATTATTCGATTATATATAGTATAGAAATAAAACTAACTGATAATTAATCTCTCTGATAGGACTCTGATAGGACCCTTACTAGCGCGGGACAGATCATCGAGAGGGTTGACGGCTTCAGATACCTCGGCGTACTTATCCCCGAAGACGGTAGTACAAAAAAGGAGCTCACTATTCGTTTAGGAATGGCTGGAGCAACATTCAACTCAATGCGGACTGTCTGGGACACACAGCTGTACTCGATTAAAACCAAATGCCACTTATTCAACGCTTGCATTCTGACGGTACTGCTTTACGGTTGCGAATCATGTCACCTGACGAAGACTCAGAAAAACCGTATACTGAGCTTCGAGAACAGATGCTTGCGTCGGATAATGGGGGTGAGGTGGTTTGATTTTGTGAGGAATCAGAGATAAGGGAGCGTACAAGACAGCGTCCCGTCACATCAGTGGTTATGGAGAGACGTTGGAACTGGCTGGGTCACGTGCTGCGGATGCCTCCGGAAACCCTCAATCCTACCTGCCTTTTCTTTCGACCGGTGGGATTCCGGCGTCCCGGACGTCCGTCGGGTACTATCCATAGGATGTACTCGGCGGAACTGAGGGATTCTGGCATGTCATGGGAGGAAGGAAAGCAATTGGCGGGAGACAGGGAAACATGGAGGTGCCGCGTGGCGGCCATATGCTCCACATAGAGAGCGAACATGGCCAAAGAAGAAGAAGATAATTAATCCGTCGTATAACAAAACGATTTTTTTTGTCACAATTGATTAGATTTTTAACCTTAAACACTTGAGAACTTTTGATATCAACTAGTAAAGAAAATACTTTATAAATATCCATATCGGGTCCGTAGCACAGTGACAACATCGTTGGCTTTCATGACGGATGTCATGAGCTGGAATCCCAGAGCGAACAGTATTTTTTAATCGAGTAATCAATTTCTGTTCCAATCCTAAAATAACGGAACGTAGACAGAGCGACAGATTAGTTATTCGCTAGACCTATCCTTACTTTAAAAGAGAAGTTGAGCAACTGAGTAACAAAGAGTTCTTGTAGAAACACTTCTGTTAAGCTCCATTAGCAGTCCATATGCTCTACAATGAGAGCAGGCATGCTAAAAAAATAAGTAATAATAATAATAAGTTGCGACTCACGTATTGTAGTAAAAGTCTGTATATATATATAGTCTGTATAATTGAAAAAGCTAATCAAAGACAGTGTCACACGTAGAGGAAACAATACTATTCGAGCTGTGCGGGATATTGTATCAAACAAGACATGACTAAAATGCTTTGGTATGTATACTGGTTTACTTTCAAAGTTCTACCTATGAGAAAACTTTTGTAATATGGTTTACTGGTATTTGTATTGTATCACACAATTGATAAAACGCAAGCTTTGGGAAATGGATATTATTTTTACATGTACACCGCCTGCAAACTTGTCAGTGACTCGGCAAGTTACACACAAATCCAGTTACGCTAGCAAAGAATTCTAGCAACAATATCCAAATCGTGATACAACAGCAAACCTAAACCCGGTTCAAGGGACGCGAATCTGTTCAAGATGGATACGCCTTGCGAGAAGACTTAATAACATAAATAATTTAACAAACGAGCATTTCCAAAATGTCGACGACCTTACGCAGAAAAAATATGCTCAAATATGGGCTCACAGTAAACAACCGAGCAAAATAAATAATGACAGCTGAAGCTATTATCCCATCAACGCTATTTTTTTGTGGTAGCACCTATACACAAATAAATTAAATATTATTTAGATTATGTTTCGACACAATAAGTAGAGAGAAGTCGAAAACTGTGCGAGATACTATAAGTACATAATACCAATGATAGTTTCAGTGCGTACAATCAATTTTCATCTGCAAATTACAGATACTAAAATATGGTTCCATGACTTTTTCGTACTAGTTTCTTCCGAATATGATTTATACGTACAGAATACTCTGTATACAGAAAATTCCGTACATAGAATACTCTGACAACAGAAAATTCTGTGTTTTTTTTTTTTAATTTCAAATATTCTAGATTCAACATCGAAACTATTCATATTATTTAATCTTTTGCTCGTTACAAATATGAATAATGTTTGGTATTTTTTACTTCAGACATTTAGCATTAAAATAAAGATAACAATAATTTTAATAATTAATATTTTTAATGTTAGGAATACTGTTCCGGAGTTTTCTTTGTGCTGAAGTTTTTGTGTAAGAAGAATCGGTGTATGGTTTGTCAAAAGAATACCCCAATATTTCAAAACAAATAAATATTGTTTTACTTCCGTTGTATATGACTTATTTATAAGAACCAGGATTTCTTTATTATGCTGCAACGAATCAAAGTTCAGTTAAAAATAATAAGTGTTTTATTAACATTTTTTAAAAAATATTATAATAAATTACTCAACTTAAAAAATAAGCCAAGTGTTCCGTTGAAATTTCTAGATTTGCAAAGTGTTCTATTGCAGAAAGAGTTTGGGAAACCCTGCTATATAGCTTAGCAATAATAATAGTGTACCTATATTTTGTTTTAATTCATATTACAATATCGACTGTGGAAAGGAAAAAGGACGTTACCCTCAATTTTCCAAAACAGCTTTTTTTCGATAATCACAATTTATACAACTTGACACACATTCGTTCCAAAGGATGTAAGCTGAAAATGCCGAATAAGTATCTAAATTTAGCTTTTAAGTTTGAAAAAGATGACCTTGTAAAAATTAAAACAAAGAAAAAACACTGAAATAAAAGTTTTTCCGAGACAATTTCTTTAATTATTATTAGGTTGTGTCAATTAAACACCAGTTTAAAAGTCTCCGTGCACTTCAAGGTTGTGTATAATTCATAATTTGCATATGTCACAAAATCATCAAAACACGTTTTTAGCGCCTCCTGTAAAATTTGATATGTTTGGGTTACGTCCTTTTTTCTTTCCACAGTCGATATGGATTTAGAATAACATCTTTGAGTGATGAAATAACTTCTTACCGGTTGGTGGCTTTTCCTTAGGATAACATATCCTGAACAGTCCTCTTGTCCGTGTGAAATAGAAATATTTTGTATTTAAGTGATCTAATAATTTCTGTGAACTGCCATCATTTGTTTTAGCTGCAAAGTTCTGTAACAAAGAAAAAAAAACAAAATGAATTATTTATTTAATAAAAATATATGTACAGCTCCACAGTTTACAAGTCTTCAAAACTGCGTGTCACTGTTTTCGTCATCGTAAACCAGAAGCTTTCCATTTTTTTATTGACACGAATTTCCAATTGATATATTTAAGCAAAACTTATGTATCACTCGTCAAAACACCTTTGTAGCTGTATTTTCGTATATTATTTTCAAAATATTAATCATGTCTAAAATCAGGAACAAAAGAGACGCGGGCGTATTAAAATTCGTTCTTAAATTGGATCCGATCCGGCCCCCTGAACAGAGTTTGACGATTGCTGCCTCGAGTTAATGACTAAGTTAATGGTAACTCAGATTATTTTGTTTATAATATTGTATTTACTAGAAAAATAATAGCTCGAAACCAAACTGTCTACAGAAGACAGTGAAAACGACAAATTTTCTCACGCGGATCCGTCGCGGATCTAAGCACGATGCATCCGGGTGTCGGCAACGTGCATTATATTATATTTTGTATTGCCATAAGTCATAACCTTCTCCCTAGACATCATCTTTAAGTGGTTACATAGAAAATTAATACAGTTTCCAACTAATTCAAAAGGGCTATTAGGGAATGTATTTCGACCTAACGACAATTGATTATATTTTTCATTAATCATATAGATTCAATTTAATGACAAATTATACTTAATTGCTTAACAGCGTCATTAACAAAAACTCATGATTTTTTTTTAATCAACTATTTGTTTTGTTTCAAAATTAAATATAATTGAACAATTATAAATTATAAAATCATTGTGAAATACATCCATATTAATATTTTTTAACGAAGAACTGTTAACTTAAAAATGCTTATCTTATAAATTAAATGTACTTTTTGGTATATTTTTTTTCGAATTTGCTAAATCAAATGCTTTAATTTATATCCAGTATTTAGATTTTAGAATGAATGCTTGTGTACATAGAAAGATATAAATAAGAACGCATCTTTCAGCAAAACACAAAAAATATAGATTAACTATGATTATTAGCGTATTTTGATAAAATATTTTTTAATAAATTTTCGTTACTACTCAACTACTAACTACTACATACTGTGTAAAGTTTTTAACGGTCATTAAAATAATATTAATGTGTATTTGAGTAATTAAATAATTAATGACATTAAAGTTTTTATTTTATTGGATAACAAATCAAACATAATCAGAGCATAAAGTGACGACAACTTGTGTTTATTTTAATGTGACTGATAATGGGCCAATAACAAAATGGCCTACTCAAGTGATATCATTGTTACGAATAGTATCTCAATCCTCTCAAGTAGACAATTAATGTAATCTTGATTGTTGATTATTCGACAGCTTAAACTTGTTTTAATCTTTTGACTTCTCGATTCCCAGCAGCTTATTGTTAACGTCAATTGACATGAGAAAATGTGTATGATTTTTTGTTCATAGTTGACTAACAACGTTTTATTAACGATCTTTCGAAAATAAAAATGCTTGTTCATCATTTCAAACACGGTTTGAATCAAAGGTTAATTACGGACTTCATACAATTAACAAAGAATCAATTATAAATTAACAATGGATGTATCTAATTACTTTTACCATTGATGATTCACAATACTCAAATATATTTTTTAATGCGTTTAATTTTTCAAAATATTAACCTAGATAATAATTGATAAGCCATATGTATAGGGAAGTATCCGAATATACTGTTACATACTAATATAATATTATGATACTTATATCAGTTCCATAAAGAAAACAATGTTTCAATCAATTTCTATAACAATGTTGATTTTTTGAAAGAATATCGTACATCCAATGACAAAACAATCCCTATCAACAGCAACTTTCCAAAAATATAATACCAATATTTTTCAACATTGAAACTATTATATTTTAAATGAAACCTTCATTTTGTAATGCAACACTTAAAGTATTACCTTATAACATTATTTTTTTGAACATATCGAATATTTTTACACAGCGGATCATAATACGAAATTCATTAGTTTTATTTTTATCCATACAATGAAATTGACTAACCATATTATTTTTTACTTGTAATTGTGAAAGATACATATTTTTGAAGTTATGTCCATTTATTACCCTTCATTTAAATCTTTATTGGTGTTTCTTAAAATTTAAATAACTGGTTTAAAACTAAGCTCGCCTTTTCTGTTCAAATGTATACTATGCCCATACTTTGAAGGGTGAACGAATACTTTCATACAAATTACCGTACAAAAATATTAAAAAACAAGATTCTTACGTACACACATTATTCTATACAAAGAAATCTCCGGACACAAAATGTTCCATACAATTTAATACGAAATTTATTATTTTATTTAATTGTTTAATGATTTGTGTTTTTTAGATTAGAGATATTTTGCTTTAGTTAAAACATGTTTGTTGACTTGTTATTTTTATTTTACTTGTTGCTAACCTGACAAATATTTGGCTCCCTTGACGTAAAACGTCAATAATACTAATAATATCTTGTACCGAATGATGAATGATTCGGTGTACGAAGAATTCGTGGTCGGATGATTCTTTTGTGGAATATTTACGAAACTACTTTCAAGAGTTAACTTTTTTAAACAAAATCATCGTGATACTTGATTGTGAGTGATATGTGTTTTATTTATACAGATGTACTTAATTCACCAAGAAAAATTACCTATTAAATTAAGACAGTTACCACCACGATAGTGATTAAATTTCATCGGTTACCACTAGGTGTTAAATAAGCTTAGCTCGATAATTGAATACAATGACCGCCTTGGAATTCCGGTACACAGTTACTTAGCAATAGACATTCAAAAATATTAAACGGTTAGCTAAAACTATTCGTCAGTGAGAAAAATATCAATACAAGACAGGCCATACAAATAACAGTTAAAACATTGCATAATGCGGGTGGAAAAAATATTTTTTCACGGGTTCAACTTTCACTCTTACGATAAAGTGCGAATTCAAGCTAAAGAAAAAAACAATGCAGTAAATCTTCATATAAAGTAAAAATCTTATCCACCGGATGTGTCTAAGTTGATATGTAAATAAGATCTACTAACTGAATGAAAAAATGCTGCATTTATTAAGAAATTAAATTAATAGAAAGTGATACGATAAAAAAAGAGAATATGTACTAACGTACTGGAAACAAATTTTTAGTATGTTTAAAAAACAACATCGAGATATTGTGATTTCAGATAAACTTATCTTAAGACAGAATTCGGCTTTTTAGGCCTTCTGTGAGATTCTGAGGGGGAGGGGGTATATAAATATTATATTTTAATTTCGATGATCTCGATATAATTAGTTGTATTTTTATTTACACTATTTTTTTGATCTGAAAACATTGGTTTAACTAGGTAGTGCATACCAAGATGTTTGTAAAGTGTAAAGTTTGTAAAGTTTGTAAAGTGTTTCATTGACTTTATCTGGTTAAAAAATCTTACTATGTACCATACAAATAAATATGCCTGACACGTAATGGATGCTACCTTCAGATTATTATATTCATCTTTAGAAAAAAGGTTGAGCGACTGATTAACAAACAGTTCTCGTAGAAAAAACTGCCGAGATGCCTCCATCAGGATGCCATATGGATAATGGATAAAAAAAATTAAAATTCTTAAATTAAAAAAATCATGGACTTATTCTTGTAAAATAGTCTATTTTTACACGGTTTTCTTTGGTATTTAGGACGTTGTATCCGTGCAAAAAAGTAAATAATCAGGTGTATTAATAAATCTGTAAATGGAATGGGCACATTAGAAAGTTGTTGGGAGGGGGAACATTTAAGTTACGGCCCTGACGACGGCAAGAAGTTGATTGAAAATAGCAATATGATTATTATCAAACACGTGAAAAATGTAAACAATGGACAATACCGTAAAACGCCTTGAACCAGGCGATTGATGGCTGGCTTCGTTCAAAACGTATAATGGTGATAATTTTGTAAAAATGTGCCAGAGTAGGCGAGGTCGAAAACGTATCGCATCATTGTCGTATCAATTTCATATCGTTATTACGCGCTCTGGCGGTTCCCCGAGAGCCACTGAAGGTCTTCAATCGAAAAAAAGTGAAACTCGTGAGAAGTCAACGGAAAGTCAGGCGAAAAAAATTGAAAAGTATTTACAGTAAAAATAATAATACCATCCCGAGTGCCGTCTATGTTGGGTTTCCGTCTTCACCGGACGTTGAAATAACGCGATACATCATTGATAAGTGTATTATTTGTATGACTTCATTATTTTTTAATACCAAACTTGAAGAGAACGTTGTAGTAGCCACGAGAAAGTGAAATTATCATTTTTATACATTTAATAAGGTGAAAAAATAGCAAAGTATTTCAGTTCTGCAAATATTATTTTACATATAGTTGATAGCTACAATATTTCGGCGTATGCCTTCAGAATTATGTTTAAATTTACATTAACTCAGTTATGTTATGTATATATATGTACTGGCTTAGAAGCAGTGGTGGGCTGCCAATACATTAATAAGGGGCTCGCTTAACCTCCAAGCAATTCTCGGTGTTCCGGGGAAGGAGTGAATTTTTTAACACTCCTATGCAATATTTAAATAAGCAATCGATTGTTACATTTATAATATGAAACAATATGCAATTTATCGTGAATGGCTAAAATTATACTATGCATACTGAAGCTGTCGTAGATGATATATACGTCAGAAATTGCAGTTATCTACTAATTTGATTTGAGAATATTGATTTCTTCAAAATCAACAAGAAGCTTGCCGGTCTTAGCCAAATATAACAAGGGGCTCGCGCAAGCCCTTTCTAGCCTCCTCCAGCCCACCCCTGCTTAGTAGAGATACACAATAAATCATGTCTTCCACTCTAACATTTTATTTCATTGTTGGGAATTAGTATTTTTTTTCAGTATAATTGTTTTTCTACCAAGTATTGACAGTGATCCTAATTTACATTACAAATTATAGTATTATAATTATTAACTTGACTTTGGTGTTTTTTGGAACAATAAAAAATTTTCTTCTTCAAAGTAAATTAGTTTGAATTAAATTGATTACTTATTATTAGTTTCATTAGCGTCTAGCAGGGGCTTAATAGGCGATTAATTCATATTTGTTTGGTCATTAAGAATGTGATTTTGCTTGTTTATGCCTATTAATTTCTAATTGCTCAAGTACATTCAGCTTACGGCCTTTACTACAAAGTTGTGAAAATATTGACGCTGGATTAAAATTTATGTTATGAGAAGGTTTTCAAATTGTGAGTGACTTTTTATCGTTAAATGATCTTATATGTTCTTTAGCTCGTAAAATACTTTGTTATTTTTTCGTTACTTTATTACCATGTAATTCTAAAAAGTAAATTCAAATTCAATCAAAAGTATACATTTAAATTATTGAGGAATTTTAATAATTTGTCAATAAAGCTGGTTTACTTCTGACTGAAACGCAGTTAATTTAAAAATATCACGTTTCAAAAAAAATATCTAATCATTTTTTTTTTAATTGATGTAAACTAATATATTTTCTTCAACAGATTCTACTATTTGTCAAGCTTTCGTTGCTTCATTTGGAATAAAATTAATTTTATACAATTAAGGATTAAGGAAGAGTTCACTAATTATTGAAGGACTATTTGAAAAATACAGCATTATTATTTATTCGTATTTTTTAAAAACTTATATTTTACAAATTACACGCCAAACCAAATGTAAATATACTATGAAGAGAAATATTTAAATATTTAATTCAATGCAATAAATAAAATCAAATTTATTATACTGCTGTGATTAGGGATTCTGAAGTCTCGGGTTTTTCAAAGTCCCGGGACTCGAGACGTGATAAAGTCAAAGTCCCGGGACTTCCCGGGACTTGGGACTTTAATTTCCCCTTCAATAAAATTATAAATTTATTAAAATTAAATATTTGTATGTATGTACTAAAAACGGATGTATCGATACATGTATTGAAAAAATAAAAATGAATTGGGTAAAATTATGACCGTTACTTCACAAATCACAATACAGCTGAAAAATAGTCAATATAAAAAAATAATCAGGTATGAACATTTAATTATAATATTTTTTGATTTGTTTTTGGTACAGTTATATTTTTTATACGAATATAAATTGATTTAAACAAATTTCTAATAACATAAATGGAGATATCTTTCTCCTAAACGTTTTTTAATATTTTGTTTCAATTAAATTATTTTTTTTGAGCGTTTTTTACGCAGTTAAACGTATATTTTTTTCGTACGTACTTTAAAAGGCTGCCGAAAGTATGCGTTAGTTAAAATAAATACATCTTTTGAACACATTTATTTATTAATATTGAAAATATTAAATTAATTGAATGATAAAATCAGAACCTCAAATCATACATAGTATGTATTATGTACACAAAAGTTAATATTTTATTTTTGCTTATCAAAATATGATTTTAAAAATAATAATGAATTTAATGACGAATCAGACAGCCGATTTCTTATTTTTGTAATAAACGTTGTTGCAACATTGTTTTTCCAAAACATTGATCTTTCTTGTATTCTTTTCGAAAAACAATTAGTCCCAGCTGAACTGTTGATAATAAAAGATTTATAATCCGCCTTGATTTATGACATAATTTTCTAGAAATAACTATCGGCTTCATTATTTCTTGGAATTCTGTGAATCCCAAGTTTCAAATTGTTGAACTATTGAGTTAAACGAACACGTGTCTAAGTTTTTTTGTATTTCTGCACGTCTCTACCCATAGAAAATGGTTGTTTCGTATTACAATATATAAATAGATGTTGATTTGAAACTTCTACAATTATAAATCTAAACAGCTGTTTCTTTCATAAGGTCCCTTTTATATATGCATACTTAATTTTGTTAAAACCCCGGCCTTTAATCCGTAGCCTGAATATAATGCATTTTTTTCAAAACTGATCTCGAGGATAGACACCAATTTAAATTTATTTTAAATCAAAATTAACTTTTTAGGTCACATTAGCGATTGCTTGCATCCAATTTTATTTTGTTAGAATGGTTTTTTCAAAATTAAAATGTAAAATTTGGCTGTCTTAAGTCCCGGGACATTTAACAACAAAGTCCCGGGACTTACGACAGCAAAAAAGCTTAAAAGTCCCGGGACTTTTGTCCCGGGACGTCTCGACACAGAATCCCTAGCTGTGATAGATAGTTGACGAATTATTGTCATTGTTTCAATGATAGAAACATAGCAAACACACCTTATTGTCTTTAACATACAGTTATCCAACTCCTATTGCAGGCTGTGCAACGCATTATTAAATGCGTCGGCGACGAATGCAAGATTACTCCTACATGATATTTTACGATCGTACCGCCTTCACTTCGTCACAAAGAAACCTTACTTAAAGACATCCGACACCATATTTATAGATTACTGCTACGCATGTAAAAGGGGATGTTCGTAATTATACCCTTGCATCATAATGCATATGAATTGACAAATACTGTTACACAGATGTGGTCTCCAATATTTACTTTAGATTGCAAGAGTGGAGAGTTCCAAGGTTGAGACAGATATATGTAGGTTCATACTGTAATATTCTCGCTCCAATTCCGTGTTCCAAACATAAGACTCAAACCGTTATAGATAATATTCGTCTACGGCGGGAATATATTGAAAATTCGACATAACACGTGTTTGCGAACAGTAAACAGTGCCGGCGTGAGGTTATTTGGCGCCCTAGGCAACGGTTATTGGCGCGCCCCCTTTTTAACAAATAGTTCTAGTGTTTTTACGAGAACTGTTTGTTACTCAGTTGCTCAAACTATCTTTTTCCAAAGATATTGGGTACAGAAGAATAGGGCTAGTACAGGACTAATGGTTAGCTAATCGCTCTTAATACGCCCCGGTTATAGGATAGGATGGGTGGGAGGGGGGAATTCAAGACATCACATACATCCATGCCTTCGAACAGAAATTCATAAATTGATTGAAAAATCAATTTATAAAACTGTCCGTACTGGGATTCGAACCCGTGACCTCCGTAACCGAAGCCAACGACGTTGAACACTCGACCACACAGGCGGCATAATATCATATAATCCCATTCATATAATATTATATAATCACAAATATATAAGTTTCAAAAGTTTAAGGATATAAATTCATTTACTTTTACAGTTTTTAAAACAACTTCATAATCTGATGAAAAATCTATCAAAAATAATGATTTTATGATATACGATGATTGTTTAAATCTACTACATATTTAACACATTTACGACGGATAAAACTGTAGCTGTAAGGATTTTTTTGTGGTTTTTGCTTGTATGGTGTTATTACAGAAATAGAAGAATAGAAATTATTTTTAATATTTAAAAAAAAAAATTGCAAATACAAGGCAATAATTATCAACTGTACGTATTTTTTAACAATATAAAATTTATTTAATACCAACGATATTTTTTTTATATCTACACTTTTTCAAGTGATTATAGACGGCTATAAAATGAACATTTTAATTGCATGATGTTTTTTATCCACTATTAAATGCTCTGTCGGTATTTCAGTTCAATGATTAAACTGGTAATTCAAAACATAGCAATAAAATCTGTGCATGAATGTTGTATACATAAATTTTAACATAATAGCTATGATCACAGCGGTACCTTACGACACAATTAACTACGGTCGAATTTTAATTTCGAGTGGGAGAGAGATCATAGACCCATGGTATTTTTTAAGATATTCATATTGAAATTTTACAGATTAAAATATTAAATAGTGAAATCGTATGCGTTTTGTGTAGGTTGATGTTCATGGTACAAATTAATATTGTTTAAGAATAATTTTATTGTGATTTAGTCAAATTCAATCGACAATGCACAAGATTAAAAATAATTTGAAAAATGTACCGTTTACATAATTCATTTCTTTTTGCTGTATTATTTAATGTTTCATGAATGATCATAACAACACTCTAATAGTTTACCGTGATGATCAGCGTCAATGACGTATTGTGATTCTTTTTGATATCAAATTCATGGAGCTATAAGTCCTAGGGCGCGTTATCGTCAAAGTTATCCGAGTCTTCTTCATCGCTGATGTTTTGGTAATTTGCATTATTTTACCATCATTGCTAACGGAAGGTCGTGATCGTTACTGAGTAATCTTTAGTGAAACCAGTTTCCTGGGACATCATATGTCCATTTCCGAAATTCACCTTTTACATTTTCATTTTTTTTGACATTCTTACAAAAGAAAGTGCAGAGAACCGTGATATTAAAATAATAACCATATTTTGTTCAATAAAATTGCGGAATATACTATCTATTTCATTTTGGTTTACTAAAATATAAGTTTAAGGGTAATAAAATAATTTAATTTTAGCTTAATTACTATTTGATAATTTTTATAACTACATGTTAGAATTATTAAACCTTTTAATTTGAGTCAATTTAGTGTCACTTATTCATAATTTGTAATTTTTTTCAATACCAATTGCTTATTAGAGCTTTTTATTTTTTTCTATAAATAGCACTGTTAAATTTTATTTGTTATCAGTTGATAATGCCGGTCTTGATCTTGTTAAATAAAATTGGAAGTAATACAAAATAATATTATGTTGTTTTAAATAATTTTAATATTAAATTAGATTTGATACAACAGTTTTTGGATACACTACAAATTGTGACACGTGCTCTTTAAAAGAAATACGGTATTAAAAAATGATGGAAAATAGAACTAATCATACATAATACAGCTGTAAACGATTTTTAAACCATTTTTATCTCTAGATGTAAGTTTTGGATAAGCGTAAAACAAAAACATCAAACACTAGGCGCAAATAACTTCAATCTGAATGAAGCGAGATAATTTATAAGTTACGAAAAAAAACACTGTTTAACTAATTACTATTGACAATTTCAGAAATTACGATCATTTGTTATGCTCTCGGTAATTTTCACGGCCGCGGAGACATTGAAGACGATCGTAAACAAGAATCTATTTTTAAGAAAATTTCTACCAAAGTACCCGAACAAGTAATCGTGTTTGAGTATTTTAATTTAGTTGTTTTTCTATTCTAAATTGGTTGAATTTCTAAAGCGTGAGAAGGGAAAATTCGTAAATGCAAAATTTGTCAAAATTACAAAAGAATTTTCAATGACACTGCGGAGAGCCGTGACATGTTTCTGTCTCGTCAAAACGTTTACTTTTCATTAATGCTGCAATGAATGAGTCGAAAACATCGCTAATCCGATGGAATAATAGAATTATATGGTAACGTAACCAAATTTAATGATTAATTCTGCTAGCGTTGTTTATTCAATGCCAATTTATAAAGCATTCCTAATTTATATTTAAATGCAATCAAAATATGTATGTTTTATTATGACATTACAATTAAAATGACAAAACAAAACTCAACGTACTTAATGAATTGGAATGAATCGAAACAAGTGCTGTTTTAAATTAATAATTAAGTATTTAAATAATTATACTAATTCTTAATAGATAGGTATGTATTGGTTAAAAATATTTAATAATAGCAATACAACAATATGTACAATAAGGTAAACATATAAAATTCTAGGATATAGTTGATAGCTTTTTCCGTCTCAACCCATCATCCTAATTAATGGGTTGATGTATATCAAGAATGTTGCTGGTGCAATCGATATATTGTGGTACAACTGACATACATAGATACGCAATGTATTGGACAACTGTAATAGTAAGTAGTTTTATAAATACCCAAGTGACAATGTCGCCTGTCAAAAATCGTTAAATGGGTACAGTTCTTTTCAGAGAAAGTGTTTGTATTGACAGATTATTATAAATATAACATAACATTACATATAAGTGTTAGCAAAAACACTTACACTTAAAAAATAACGAATGATATTTTTTTATTAAACAACAAACAAGTTAAGCCGACGAAATATAAAATAATGAAATGCACATTTCCTAAGTTAAAAACTTCAGAGAATTTAAGTGAAAGAAAGAAGCGGAAACGCACCATGAGAGAATAATAATAATAAAAATAAAAGCAGCATTATATTTACTAAAAATATATATAAATACATATTACAGGTATGCAAAGCTAGTATTATATGTATAAATTGTATTTCATCACAAAGGATTTTATATCTACGCAATTTCCTCAATTTAAATTTCTGAGTAAAACATGCGTGGGCTTTAGAAATGGTATTGAAGGTGCTTTTACTGTATGTGATTATTCGATAAAAGAGGTTTTTACCTGAATGGCTTTTGTGTTGACCGCACGTTTACTACCTGCCATGTTCGCCGCGAGATAATGTCGCTCGAAGCTCCGAAAAGGCACAGCTTTTTCAAGTTTTTATGTGTATTTCTCACTTGCTCAAAACAATATTTTTTCACAAGAACGTGACTAATACATGTATAGCATAAATTGTTTTTACTTATTGTCGGCTTATACATAATCAAGATTTTATAATATACATAAATGAGACGTTTATACCATCCAATACGTCTTCAATCTTGATCTGTCTCTTGATCGAAATGCAACTTTATAAGACACAAATAAGTTTTAATAAAATACAACAGTTTTCTATGATTGTGTGCTTCCTATAAAACTATAACGTGTCTTTACAGTTTAATAGTTATCAAGGAATACATGTGATGGTATAAACATTCATAATCAACAATATCATAACAAATATGGCATTATCCTTAAATTAAAATGTGTAAAGATTTAGTTTTTATATCGCCATTGTAATATTATATTGATTATTGCCACTGAAGAATTATTCTCGAAACTTTTCCTACATTTTTATGAGGGATTAACGTATATACATATTCTGTTACGTTCATAAAAATAAGGGTTTCATTTTTATGGAATGAATAGTGTTATTAATACATTATAAATATAATTTTATGTATTGTTAGAAAATTTTACAGCTTCAATTGAAAGCCATTGCATGAATTGAGACAGTGGTAGGCTGCCAATGCGGTAGCAAGGGGTTCGGTCAATCTTAATGCTTTTCGTAGTTTTCTGGGAAAAGTGTATTTTTTTATCACTTATATTAAATTATACGCAATAATTATAAAGCTATCGATTGTTACTATGTACACTTATATTTAGAGCAGTACGCAAAATATCGTAATTTAATCAATATCAATAGCTGAAAAATGTACCTCAAAAATACGAAATGTGCATTACTACTTTTTAAATTTAATTACATTGCATATTTATAGATTATATAACGCAAAGATTTGAGAATATTGTTTTGCTTAATTTAAAAAGGGGCTCGCCACCCAAAGTACTATTTAACAAGGGGCTCGCGCAAGCTCCTCTGAATTGAGGCGATACTGATTTATATTACAGTAACAATTGTTTCATTACGAAATAATGTTCAAAGAAGATTATTTTTAATTTCTTATCCTATTCAGGAAAAAATAAAAAATAATTGAAAAAGCGGTTTTTGTTTTAATTTATCAATGTCTTTCTACTCGTGACGTTTATATAATATAAGAAACGGCATATAGTTGGAAAGTAGTGTCTCAATAATATTTTTAATCTATGAAAAGAATCCTCATCTGTGATTAAGAATTAATAATAAAGTATTATATAAATACACAGATCAATGAATTCATTTGCCAACATTCTTTCTCCTTCTTTTGTTAAATGTCTTTCGAAACTAAATCAGGTTAATCTATCTCCATCACACGGTAACATACTATAAATAATCATGGCGTGTGGACGACATCATAAAAGATGCTCCGATGCAATTGCAATTGCAATTATAATAATAATATTTTAAAAGAAGTACAACCAGAAAAGGGGTCACATAACAAAACAACAATGGATGTAACGATGGAGATAATAACACGTAGATATGATTTGATTATTGTTTTAGCGTGAGACTTGTAAGAAGTAGATATATGTACAATATATTCAATAGATCTCGTGACAAATAATTTGCAATGCAAATTAAGTGACGTTACACCAACTTGCGCTCTGAGAAAATTATTGAGGATACTTGATAACTCTACATTGTCTTCTCTCTGGAATTGTTTCATAAACGGAACTTATACTAAGATATTACGTAGAAGTTTATATTGATAACATTCGAATATATTTTATACTTATTTGTCGGGTCCTACGCAAGCGCATCCGGATAGCTAAATAAATAACATCAACATAAATAAAATTCTACGGCGCACCGGTTAGCATTGTTGACTTCCGTGCTGGATGTCACGAGTTCGATCCCCAGTACGAACAGTATTTTTTCGATCGATTTATCAATTTCATAGAAAACAAGGAAATTTAACGAAATTTCTATATTAACTGAAATTATTGTTTATACCAAGTCTTGTTCTTATTTCAAATATTTTTCTTCACTGAATAAGAGTACATTTAGGAGATGTTGCATCGTAATCGTGGGAGGATTTTGAAATTGTATGTGTGAAGATTATGGGAAACAATATTAAATACGCTCAACAAATGTTTTAATTTTAACAATTCAAATTTAATATTGAAATTCCACCAAGCACCTTCAGTCAAAATTTTATATGTTTTAATATATTATGTTAATGACAATTTGAACGCCAGATGAGTTCAGCTAGTGATAATTTAATAATCAACTTGTAATTTCAGCTTCGAAACCATTGTTTGTTTTTTCAAGTGATGAGTGTTTACCCAAAGGAATATCTGAATATGCTGTAACCCTTCCTATATTATTCCTTCTACCCAGTTTAAATAAAAGTATAATAAATAATCATTACTGGAACAACTCCCTGAAATAATAAGTTGAGCGACTGGTTAACATCTTGATAGTTCTGACGATGGCGAAAGCCGGAATAGCTATCAACGTATAACATATAAAAAACTGTAGAACTGAAATACTTTGATATTTTTACCCTATTAAAATGGAGTTCTACCAAGTAAATGCTAAATCAATAAATAATCTTGTAGGTATTTTTGATAATAATATCTCGTTAATAAGTTAACATGGTAAAAATTAGCGGCGGACATAATTTGTTATAAAATTACATCTCTATATACACGGATTCATAGTTCGCCATCGCTACTTTTGTGAAATACAATTTAAAAAAAACACAACAAAGACCTTGTGAAGAAAAACATTACAAACAAGAATGCATTAAAAGGCGGATTACGTTAATTGGTTTTTCGCGTAATTGTCGGTGTGCTTAAAAAGAGTTTAAAAAACAAATGAAGATCGTCTTAAAACAATGCGAGGAAGTGCGCATGATTGGTCGGCAGCTAATCGGGTACAAAAGTTTATTAGTCTATGGCGGGTACTATCAACTTGCAATGCAACGATCCGTCCTCGTGGCGCGACATCCGGTGATGCGGGAGGCATCTTAAATATCACATACAACGTTATCATTATGTCATTGAAACGAGTGGACTTAGCCGCCATTATAATATTATATCACGGCATAGAATAAAAACACAAAATGCTGTTCCCTCCTTAAAGTATATCGGTTATACAATATTCTGTCACAAATTTGTATTAACATTATGTCTATTGTGTTATTCTTTTGTTTTAGTTTGACATTTACGTTACGTATTCTTTTTTTGAAATTTGTTTTACACGAATTTCGATTGGATTATGTCATGCATTAATTAATACATTCACTATGGTATCGGAAGAATATGACAGATCACTTATTATGATATCCAAATTTTTTTGTACACTTTCAAAACCCCAATTTTGACCATATGTATTGTCATTTTATCTAATTCAGGATTAATTAATATGCTATAATCTTCTTAGGATTTTTATTTCGATTCTAATTTTGTTGTATGTTATGTCTAAGTTGTATGCTTTAAAAAATATATTTTTTTGATTTGGTTATGTGGCAATTAATAAACAAAAATAAATTGACGTTATGCTTCTTGCATATTATTAAGGAACCGTATTTCAATTATTTTGCGATGAATGCTAAAAGTACGCCGAAATTGACAATATATGGTATTTTTTGCTATAAACGTAACATATGTGAATATATGCTAAAATCAGAAGTTATTATTTATATATATATATTTCTATAACCACTAGTCCTGTCCTAGGCGTATCCTTCTATTCCTACTCTCTTTTTAAATAGAGAGGTTGAGCAACTGAGTAACAAGCAGTTCTTGTAGATACACTTCTGTTGAGATAAACTCCATTAGGAGTCCATATGATCCACATTGGAAGCGGACATGGTTAAAAAAAACATATATAAACATATATATATTTAAATAAAAGTTAAAACTACCATAAAATATAGGAATAGATTTTCAACATCTGAATTGTTTCGTGAGTTTAATTGTGCCGCTCTTAAATCAAATTCATGTCCGGTTAAGTAAAATGAGTATATAAGTATAAATGTTAATGCTGAAAGATTTATCACAATATATAATTTAGTTGTAACAGATCGTCGCATTAGTCATCTGTGGAAAAAAATCTAATCTTAATTTTATCAGTTTTATTTAAATATTTCAAATATTGTCCTGTTATTTCTAAATCGTATATAAATATTTTTAGTATTTTAATATTAATGATGTTAAAATGTTTTTAAATTGATAATTATTTGAACTCAATATGTTATTAAAATAAATTCTAAAATGCATCCATTTTTAATTCTATAAAACAGATGCTTAATATATGTATGGTTTCTACGTATATTATCATATAAACAAGTATTTCTCGACGAAACAAAAGTTACCTGAGCAAAATAGAAGCTGCATAGAATTACTTGGATGCACCGTGAAGGGCATGTTTTCTTTATTACTAAGAAGAATGTCACTCACAAGGCTATTGGTAGACTCGTCTTTCAAGTTTAGTGGGTAGTCAAGATATCACATGAATCCCCGAACAGATAGTCTTATAAATTGAATCGGCATATACATTTTAAAAAAAAAATGGATGTCTTACGTTTAGGCTATTCACCGTCAATACAATACAAACACTTTTAGTATAAAAAAAACTTTTATTGAGATGCAAAGCTTATTAAACATATCGACTGTGGAAAGGAAAAAGGACGTAACCAACAGTTTTTTTCGATAATCACAATGTATCAAACTTGATACACGTTCTATCAAAAGGATGCAAGCTGCAAATACCGAATTAGTATCTAAATTTAGCATTTAAATTTGAAAAAAATGACCTTGTAAAAAATTAAAACCAAGAAAAAGCACTGAAATAAAGGTTTTTCCGAGACAATTTCTTTAATTAATATTAGGTTATATGTCAATTAAACACTAGTTTAGAAGTTTCCGTGCACTTCAAGGTTGTGTATAATTCATAATTTGCATATTGCCCAGAATCATCAAAGCACGTTTTTTGCGCCTCCTGTAAAACTTAATATGTGTAGGTTACGTCCTTTTTCCTTTCCACAGTCGATATATATAAATTAAGTCTACCAAACTTATGGCTTCCAAAAAAATGTTTACAATCATAAGAATAATATAAACAGTTGAAAATCAATCAAGTGATTAAAAACAATTAGTACAGTAATTTTATTGTAAGGCCTGATAAATTATAATTGAAAAAAAAACTTCGAGCAAATCAATCAAAACGTTGAATAAAGAAACAAATTTGCAATTATTATGTTCAATAATGATAGTTGTTAGTAGAAAGTTTTTAATAATGATATCACTTATTGTTGATTCTCTACTAAAAAAAAACTTCTAGTAAAGCTAGAAATGATAATTTTGTACACCCATACAATCAATCAATTAAAGAATATTATTACCATATAAATAAAGCTTGACGACCTTCTCTTTTCACAATGAAAACGAGTGGCATATTCCAACGAACCGATACGGTAAGTATAATAAAATGACACAGTGAGACTACACACATCAATTAGTTGCGGAAGTAAATTCGTCAAAAATTTATCGATTCCAACAGTTTGTTTAGTTGTTATTTTGCCCTTATAAACGCAGTAAAAATACATTGAAGATAGCGTATTCGTTACAATTGTTAGCAGTTCATATTAATATAAGGTAAAAAATAATAATTTAGTTATACAAATATATTTTTTTAATTGATAGTTATCTCGGCGTATGCCTTCATCAGAACTTTGTTTAAATATACTTTTTTTTTACCATATTACAATCGAGTTCTACCGAGTAAATGCTAATTCAATCAATTGCAATTTTATTGGCTCGTATTTTTCCGGTCATAATTTATGTTAAATGATCATAGTATATAGGTCAGAATAAATAGTCATAATTTAAATGAAATTTAAAAAAAAACCTAACCTTAGCTAACTTAACCAAACCATAATGCTTATTAAATATTCTGACAGTATAATATTTTTATTCTGACTGTTCATATTTTTATTTTTATTCTGACCAAAAATTGATTTAAATTCTGACCATTTAATTTGTTTCTCTTTACATTAGAAAACATATGATCGCAAGACTTTGCAAGGTCAATGATATAATTTTGATTTTTCAATCTATGTGTTTTGATGTCTTTTCTCATATAGGTAACCTCGATTGACTCTAAAAATTCTCACAAAGCTTGTCATGGGATCTTGCTATGATATCATATTTATTATTGTATTAAAAGAAAAAAACGTTTAAGAGTTTTTGTATACTGACTCTCTGCATAAAATTCAGTCTTTACATATCCGGTTAGAATTATTTGAAAGATTCATATGGATCAATATGTTTTTTTGTATAAGATTTCGTATGGTTAAAATAATTATTTATTTTATAAACGATATCGTAGATGTCAATTATTTAAAATTTCAATACAGTGGATACCAGATGTATTTCAAATTCATTGTTTTTTTTGGGGCCCTTAAAAACGATGAAACGGCATTTAACTATGTTGAGTACAAACTTTCCATGAACCATCACATATTGGTCGCATTGATTTTCTTACAATAACTTGACACACTACCAAAAAGTGGGTACCTTTGTGTGTTGATTTCTTTTTTTAGTTTTCCAACGAGAACTACTTGTTAAGGTTAAGAGGATTTCACTTTACTTCGCGAAGACTGATTTTGAAATTTATAATCAACGAGTAGCGGCAGCTGGATGGTGAATTGGCGAGCGCTCAACCAGGACAATAGCCACGCCTAAAAGATATGCTTCACTTAGGATGCCTTGTTCGTACTAGTAACAGTAACTAAGCACAAATCATCATCAACCAATCCCAAATCAAAAAATACTAAATACATCACCAGAGACAGTGTATTGAAATTTAAACTTTTACATCGGAATCAATACGTATCGTTAATCTGAAAATCTCATTTTGATTCCAAATGTTGAAATAAGAAACCAATTAAATAAAATATATACGATCTTTTTTGTTAAGCTAATATTCTTTCCTAGACATTTATTTTCAAATGCTAATACGCATTTTTAATTCAGTAAACTATTTTCAATAACACTTTCCAAAAATATGTAAAATTTGTTGAATAAACTGCAGTATTATTTAACAGGAAAGAGTAAAACAAGTATGGTTTGTTATAAAATAAAAAAAGCCCCGTGCAAAAGATAAATTCATATCGACTCTGGAAAGGAAAAAGGACGTAACCCACACATATTAAATTTTACAGGAGGCGCAAAAAACATGTTTTGATGATTTTGGGCCATATGCAATTATGAATTATACACAACCTTGAAATGCACGGAGACTTCTAAACTGGTGTTTAATTGTCATAACCTAATAATGATTAAAGAAATTGTCTAGGTTAAACCTTTATTTCAGTCTTTTTTCTTGGTTTTAACTTTTTACAAGGTCATCTTTTTCAAACTTAAAAGCTGAATTTAGATACCAATTTGGCACTTTCACCTTCTATCCTTTTGATAGTACGTGTATCAAGTTAAATACATTGTGATTATTGAAAAAAAGCTGTTTTAGAAAAACTGAGGGTTACGTCCTTTTTCCTTTCCACAGTTGATATGATAATCGTTATCACAGCCCGTTATAATCGTTGCAATATGAAATCATTTTTCACAATATATTTGTGGTTAAAAAACAGCAATAGATTTTAATTCGACAGTACCAGAATTCGCACACAATGTAGTGTATTTTGTAAGAAGTTACTCAAAAAAAACGAGAAAGGTGTCAGTAGATAAACGACTATCATAAGATAGGATAAATATAGAAGGATAAGGTTGGCAAAGAAATAGGAATTATTGAATCAATCTCCAAGCAACGTTTTCTATGTCAAATAGAGTAAGTGATAAAGAAGACAATAGACAACTGTATTTTGAATTAGGAATTTAATCCATTTCATTTATTGAAGTTTGCAGTGCCAATTTATGCAATACTTGGATCCTATATGGCTTAAACATCAAACTTTTTTGCCTTTCATATCGGTGTCCAATGTTGAGAAACAATATATAATCATTTTCATTTTCTTTTCTTTCCATTTTGTATGTTTTAAACTTTGTAATTGATGAAATTCTACACCGTCCAGTTATAAAATAAACTGTCATAGTAGATCGTCGGCCGTCGCGGATGAATTTTGTACTATGAATCAAAAACTGAAAAATACTTCCTGTCAAATTTCGTAACGATGCGATCAATTATAGTAAAAAAGTGACATTTATTTTGTGAGACAGAAAAAATATTGCTTTATCGAATTCCTCAGTCATTATCGGTTTGTTGAAAATTTATTCGAATTATGAAAACGTGTCTTCGCTATTTCCGGATAGAAATTCCCGCGCCAATTATCGTAATCGTTATTGATTTCCGGAATTATTTAACATCAACATAGTTCGTAATTTTATCTGCTCAGATAAAATGGATATTATTATTCAATAAACACGTCCCTGATTTCTATTAGACGTTTTTTACATAAGCATAATACGATAATTACGATACTATATGATATATTATGTAAGAAATTTTATTACATAAATTTAATATTTTTCACCAGAAATATCCTGTAGAAAGAAATTATAAGTATAGTTCTGACGGTGTTGGAGTCCAACATAGCTATTAACTTTATAACATAATTATTATGAAATTTTTTACGTTTATACTACGTTTTATGTAGTTCTTTAGAACAAACAGTCAAAATCTTAATGTTTTGAGTTGTTGATTTTTTTTTGTCACACGCGCTGTTTGGCATATTGTGCTATCTTGTTGAAACCACAGTTTTCTACATCAATTCCATTCAATTGGGGAACAAAAATGACAGTAAGCAATGATCTCTAGCACTCTCCATTTAATGTAACTTTCTGGCCGGCATTATTTTTAAATAAATATTTTTTTACAATTTGCAAGCGTCGTTCTGGCGCAAGTGTAGTAAAATTGCAAGCCAGCTGTCAGTTATCAAATTGGCTGTCGCTAGAAAATGTGTTACTTATTCAAAAAATACCCAATATATTTATGGAATATCCACGATAGTATTTGCTTCATTATAACTTAATCATAATTAATAAAAACACAATATTCCTTTGTACTTTATTCCGCTTTATTTAATAAGTCAGGACAGGTTTCGCTCATTGCGAGTATTTTCAACTGATAAGACTTGATAAGAGAGCGAAACCGGTCGAAAGTGGAACAAAGTACAAAGGAATATTGTGCTTTTATTAATATAATGCCTTTCCACCAAGTATTGACAGTGAACACCCTAAAAGTGAATTAATCATGATACAAAAAATACAATAAAGAAAATAAATTATATTAAAATACATTTAACACAAATTCATAGTTTCATTATTTGTATGCATTATAAATAAAAAAGTCACAAGTCGTATTTATAAAGAAATGTAATTTCATCACTAAATTAATAGATTAAATGTGTTACCAACCAAAATAAGAGAATATTTTCTTTTTTAAATTCCCACAACGAAATGTGAAAAGAAATATTGATAAATTATTGAATTTTTTTTATAAGTAAGCTACAAAATGAAAAAAAAACTTTCCACGTAAACATTCAGTAGTCGCGTTGAAATCGATTCAATATGGAGGTGAAATCTAGAGTAACCGGTAACAAAATAATATCAGTTTCATCAAGTTTCACTGGCAGAGTGCTTTTTTAGAAAACAAAACATAATAATATAATATTTACTATCGCGAGTGTTAAATGAAAATAAAACTATAGTAATAAACAGAGACAATAAGGCCTAGTTTACTAATATTATATTAACCTTCAGTTTATTCATAAATTATTATTAAGTTTCCCCATTTTTCCTAAAATTTATCACATGAATTTTCTTATTGAAAGTTAATTTATGCCAACAAAATATTGCTGTCTCCCTCTGACAGGTTCAAAAATGTTAAAATATACACTAGACCATGAGTGGGAAATCTTTTCATTTCTAAAGGCCACCTTCGTTTATCTGATTCAACATAAGGTAATATTAAAGAAAACGTTGACACCTCTCCTCATCTTATTTTAGACTGTCGAAAATATAATGGGCTTATTACACTCTTTTTCCAAACGCTTTCCAAACGCTGAAATATAACCGCGTTGAATATACAAGAGGTGCATTGATCCAATACCACACTGACCGGCCGCCACTGCTAACAATAAAAGCATTACTTGACGATTACATACACTATCTCCATACGCATAAAGCGAGACCACGGAGAGTCCTTTTGCTCAAACCCCCCTAAAACTTCCCTTACTTCCACCACTCCGCTACTTATTGACAACGTCAAACAGTGGACAGATAAAACAAAACACCGCCCGCAACAAACAATAATGATCATACAGCCACTAAAAAAGAATAAAAAAACAACATCAAAAGATATGAGAAAAAAGAGAAATAGGGCAAGAGATCTTGTCTCTGTAAAAGATAAAAGACATCAGCAGTAGCACTGTACCATAATAAATTTTAAAAATATTAAACAAAGCCTGTTTAAAATGAGCTTTTTTCAATCGAATTAAAAGGACATATTTTCAGTTGAAAATTTCCGTTCTATCCGATTGTATGCTGGAGAAAACGCCAAACATCAAAGTTAATAATCGTCAAAGTTTCAAAGCACTATAACAAAAATCATACTATGATTACTTTGACGTTTGGCATCCAGTATAATGTAATCTAATAAAGCATAATAATATAATATTGTCGATGCTGTTTTATTCATGAATGAAGTGAACAACAATGGGCACGAAATGGAGCCTCGAGGTACACCAGAATTCTAGTCTAATAATGTATAATAAGCATGTCGTTTAATTTACATGTCATTTAAAAATGTGCAATAGATTTGAAATGAACTGTATTTGTCAGCAGGTTTCACCTATTTGGCTATATTCCAAATATTTTACACGACCTAACCTCAATACAAAATAACGCTCGCGATATAAGCTTACAAATTCCATTCCAGAGCTTTCTATTGAACAACTAGAAACATAACAGCTTAACTGATGATAACTGTCATATTGAAGTATTTTGCATGGCGAAATAAATTGAAATAAAGTATTTTATACTATTTTAAATCAATGGATCTCGACCTCACGCAATCAGTACAAGTTTAGTCTTTCTTCTTTGGCCATGTTCGCTCCCTATGTGGAGCATATGGCCGCCACGCGGCACCTCCATGTTTCCCTGTCTCCCGCCAATTGCTTTGCTTCCTCCCATGACTTGCCAGCACCCCTCAGTTCCGCCGAGTACATCATATGGATAGTACCCGACGGACGTCTGGGACGCCGGAATCCCACTGGTCGAATGAAAAGGCAGGCAGGATTGAGGCTTTCCGGAGGCATCCGCAGCGCGTGACCCAGCCAGTTCCAACGTCTCTCCATAACGCTGTCTTGCACGCTCCCTTATCTCTGAATTCCTCACAAAATCAAACCACCTCACCCCCATTATCCGACGCAAGCATCTGTTCCCAAAGCTCAGTATGTATACGGTTTTTCTGAGTCTTCGTCAGGTGCCATGATTCGCAACCGTTTAGTGTTAATTTAATTAACACAAGTTAAGTGTTAAATCTAAAACAATTTCACGTCGTATCAAAAATAAAAACATTTACGATTGGTTTTTATTTTACAAATGTATATTAAAAATAGTTACACGTGACACAACACGTTACAAACACAACAATAACGGTTGTATGTATTACGAGAGATTCGAAGTGTTTTTGTCATATAATTATAGTACGTACCAAAGCCATTACGACAAATAAACTATTTATTGATGCATTACAAAGAATTTAGTTATCCAAGAATTGCTTTTTGACCATGAATCATAATGGATATGTTGAGTATATGTACTTCTGCTAAAGATGACGAGCTACTGAGATATCTATCAATGTTTCGGCATAAATCTTGTAGAATTAAATACTTTTTTTATAGTTTTACTTAATTCTAGAACACATAGATTTCTCAATCCCGAAATCCCGGGATCACAACCATATCAATCCGGGATTTCGGATCAGAAAATTGAATGGGATCCCGGGATTGGATGCCTAGTTCCACGTGACACAACACGTTACAAACACAACAATAACGGTTGTATGTATTAAGAGAGATTCGAAGTGTTTTTGTCATATAATTATAGTACGTTATAGTACGTACCAAAGCCATTACGACAAATAAACTATTTATTGGTGCATTACAAAGTATTTAGTTGTACAAGAATTGCTTTTTGACCATGAATCATAATGGATATGTTGATTGTATGTACTTCTGCTAAATCTTGTAGAGTTAAATACTTTTTGTATTGTTTTACTAAATTCTAGAACGACTTTCAGTAGTTATTTATTTATCTAGAAAAACCATAAATCTGTAAAGAAATACCAACGTTGACTGAAATGCTTTGGGACGCCTGAATAACATATATACGATATAGGAAAATTAAAACAATCCCTTATTCCTAACGTCACTATAACTTCAATTATAGTGACGTAAGGAATAAGGGATTGTTTTAGTTTTTCTTAATGCTTAAAGAACAATAATTTAGACAAATCTCGAAGCTGTAATAAAAGCAATTAAAGCGCTGTGTTGGCTAGCTGTCAGTTATTGCTTCGTTGACTGTTTATTTTTTTCCTGCCAATCAAACTTCAGCATGGATGTAAGTTGTGAGTCTGCTCACGTCTGCGGAATAACTTAAAACAGGCAATGAACCTGTGTACTTACGTTTGTAAGTTACGCCGTACGCTTTATAAAGCCACACAGCTACCTATCATTTCTCATACTATTTAAAACAGGAGCAATAATTTCAAGTCAGCGCATAAGCATTTGATTTATACATTAAACCAATGCAAAACGGTTAATATCACGTCTCCGTATTTGTAATATGTTACAATAAAATTTCGCATATCATGGAAACATTAGTTTATTAATATCGCATTGCGTGAGTCAGCGATCAAGAAAAAAGTAAAACATAAAATACTCTTATGAAAGGCAATATTGTATACTTCAGTTTTCAATTTCCTTCTGTTCTAGAACATTAAGGTTAACTTCCAAACATATTTCAGCTTATTATTCTCTTCTTAAACCAGAATCAGCATACCACCTGTTTGTATTAAAACATTCTCAGTATTTAATAAAAGGGTGGCCTACCCTAGTGACGAATCACGACTTACAAACCCTCTTTGTGTAGGTAATAACTCTTAGTCGTTCTTTTATTATAGATAATTAATTGGCAGTCACGTCATCGATGAACACATAACCATAAAATAATATTTATATTAGTCTTAATCAAGTGATTAAGTTACATATACAAAATTGCAGCATATCAATTCAATTAAAAGTTTATAAAAATTACATTACAATCAGATGAAAAGTACAAATTTTCTGATATTGAACATTAATCATAATATTTTCATTATTTTCTTTTCTTAGAAATTAACAATGTTTCACGAAACAATTAACGCAGCTCTTTGTGTTAATGCCGATTTAATATTTTATACTTCAAATAAACATTCCACAAATACAGGTAAAACTCTCCATCTTCAATTGCTTTACTAATTTGTCAACAATTTGTCTTTCACGTAAACAAAAAGTGTTGCCTCACTAGTCACCAGTGATAGAAATAAGTAGAATAATGCTCGGTTGAATTAAAAAATAATATTTAGGACGTCATACTTGATCCAAACAAAAAATTGAAGCTGCTTTTTCCGTTAAATAAAACGTGAGCTGAAAACCGCATCTAATTTTTCAAATTGACAAATGTCAGAAATAAAATTTATTTATATAAATGAATATCAATGATTGAACGAATAAATTGAATTCAGATGTTATCAATCATATATCTAAATACATTGAAATGTTGGTTTAACTAATCGCCGTGTTTATAATTATCTATATAATCAATAATAATAAAAACATAATTTTACACAAATTAAAAGTTAATGTCACGCTTAGATTTTATGTTTAATATTAATGTTATGTTGTGTATTTTGGTTCCATAATTATAATTAATTATGGTTGAGTATAAAAGTTTTTGATTTATTTTGGAAATTCATTTGTTTTTATAAAAAATGTTTACTTTTAAACTTAAGTTTAATATCATCAAATTTCGACGTTTTCAGATTTTGTCACGATATTACAATCAATTGCAATTTTTTTAAATGTTTCCAATCAAACAAAGTATCACTTTAATAACAATACTTCAATAAGATGTGTTGATATTCCTGATGGGGTATTTCAGATATTTGGGGTGTTAATTGGACAGTGAATTTACTATCAAAGTAATTGTATACAATACTGTACAATGTGCATCATAAGCAATGTTTTTTTTATACATAGTTATTACAAGCTTCAAATAAAAATTATACTCAACCAATAATTAAAAATGTTTGAGAATATATTTCGATAATTTGACCGAATATATTTTTGCGTTTACGGTAATCTGAAAATTATACAGATAACTGTTTACAAACTTATTGGCTTAATATCCGATGGCTTTCAGGCACCTGATTTCAGTAATTTAAATACTGAAATTATTCGCTCGGTATGAAAGATCGAATAAAAAGTGGATTGTCCAGCCCACCGCCATCTAAAACTTGAGATTGCTTCGATAGCAATATAAGATATTCAAAGTCGAAATAGTGTATCGTAAAATACAGTCCGACAAAATAGCTTGTCAATTGAAATTAGCAATAAAATATTACGAAATAGCTTTCTCGATATGTGCTTTTAAACTTTGATGAGTTTCCCTCTATTATGTTTATTGTATTTCGTTATTTCTTGTCATCGCTTTCTCTTCGGTAATTTCATTGTCTGTAACTTAATCACGTGTCCATTAAAATCTTCTCAATTCGTTATTATCACCATATTTTTTTTCCATATAAATAATATATACTTTCCTGTTATCCAGAGGCATTTGAATCATTTTTAAAATAATTAATTCATTTGTCTTTTCATGAAATTTAACATTCATCAGTCTTTTTAATTTCATTTTGTTTTTGAATTCACAAAAAAAATATTCTCCGGATAACACAGAACCAAATAATATATTATATAACTTAGAGTTTATTCTTCTATAAGTAATTGTAAGTTATCTTCATCTGCCAAACCAATTGCTTTAAAAAAAAATCCTCACATTTGATTAAGCTTTGTATTCGCCGAAAATGCTTACTATCTTAGCATAATATGTGTTATTGTTTAAAATGAACAGCGTAAGTAATGCGGTTTCTACCCTTGGATAACAGTGATACCACACCATCGTAGAAGATACTTTTAGTCATGCCCTGAAATTTACATCTATGATCATTATTGGGCAAATATCTCAGGATATAATATCTATAAAATTAATGAAATATAGATTTCTGCAAACAATTTGTAGTAGATACATGATTTAAGTTAAACTACCCAAATTGTAGTTATGCTATGTATGTTTATTTTATAAGCACATATTATTTATTACAACAATGTGTCAATAAATTAAGTATAAAAAAATGTTTTCCAGTAAAAAAACACACTTTACAAAACTGTCGTATAAAACGTATGTATAATCGATGGAAATTGAATGGTTATAAACTACGCCTATTGATGCGTGGGTATCCTTGGTAAATTGGAAAATCTTTCGATACCAAACATCATTCAATAATTGTTTATAAACATGCCACTGGACCAGTTACACTGACTGGCTCGTTTTATTACTATTATTTTAGTAAAGCCTGCTTCTCCACCCAAGCGAAACTAAAAGAAATCAGTTCAGGTTGCCAGGCTATCATAATTCGTGTGGTTGAAGCTGTTAGTCAAAGTACATAGGAAAGCTGTGCTAGGAAATAAAGTAACGCTACAACACGCCTACTAAAATAAGCTATCCTTAAAAATTAATGGACAATGAATATAGTGCACAGTAAACAATTGCATAAAATAAGTATACTCATTCAAATTATTTATCTTCAGAAAAATCTCTCTTAGCTTAAAATGTAATCATACATGCCTATGACAGATATGTCCTACTGCAATACCATTCGTCAATATTTGAGAATAACACTTTATTCTTTTACAATTCAAAAGGTTTGTAAAAACATCTATAGTCATCAAAATAATTGACGTAGTATTTATTATTTTGTGATTTACGACTCTTCATCGCATTAGCAGCGTAAATTATTGGTAATATTTATATATCCAAATACTATGATATATTTTAGAAGTCTTAATAAAAATGAAGAATAAAAAATTGATCTCGGATTATTTTATATTGAGTTTATTAGACTGTATGTATATCGACTGTAGAAAGGAAAAATGACGTAACCCTCAGTTTTTCCAAAACCGCTTTTTTTCGATAATCACAATGTATACATACAACTTGACACACGTTCTATCGAAATAATGGAAGGTGAAAATGACGAATTAGTATCTAAATTTAGCTTTTAAGGTTGAAAAAAGAAAATGGCAACTAAGAAAAAGAACCTAAAAAAGTTTTTCTTGAACAATTTATTAAATTAATATTAGGCTAAGTCTATAAAAAAAAACCAGTTTATAAGTCACCGTAAGCTTCAGGGTTGTGTATATTTAATAATTTGCTTTAAGCCTAAAATTATCAAAAAACGTTTTTTGTGCCTCTTGTAAAAATTTTCTATGTGTGGGTGACGTCATTTTTCTTTTCCACAGTCGATATGTTAAGAACAAATTATTTATCTATAGCGACGTTAAACCATCACAGAATTTTAAGAGAATTGGGAAATAAAATATTAGTCAGACATAATACTGTGCTACAGCCCATATTTTGAGATAACTACTGCACAAAACATTTCTCTATGGAACCTGGTGAAATCTGGCGCCCTCCTATCCTTGATGTCCTTAGTACGTGCTTAGTATACATAAGGGCTAATGCAGCCCTGTTAACATCCGACTAAGAAATGTAACCGGGATGTGGTATTGGAGGTCCATAATCTGTGACCAGCGGACCATAAAAATAAGTATGTATCTGACAGCTTTTATTACCTTATATACGCTTATCAAAATAGCTCACGATCTTAGCTGCAGGTTAAACATAACCTCACTTTATGTAGAAAGTTTTATGTGTATTTAATGACAGTTGAATTATGACCGTTATAATAATCGAATTAATTTTATATTTTTACTGCTCATTCTCGGAGAAACGAAGAGATAATATTGAATTAAAACCAAAAGTTTGAATGATTAGAATTATAATCTATATATATAAAACAAAGTCGGGTTATTTACACCACGTATATCTCGAGAATTACTCCAAGGATTTCAATGATCTTTGCTTTATAAAATTCCTTTTTGCCTAGAATAGCAGAATAAGCATTAAAACATCGGAAAAATATCACGGAAAATAAATTATAAAGAAAATAAATATCTTCATACAGAATAAAATTTTCAAATGACGAATAGCTTCATCAAACGATAAAATGTCGTAAGCTGGTTTCAGAAAAATCCACCAGATCGCACTGTTTTCTATATTTGTTTGTTTTTGCTTTTTTTGCGTACTACTGACTTAAAATTTTTTTTAAATTTAGAATATGGATTAGAATAAAAGAAATCGATGATATGAAATTAAAACGAAAGAAAATCGGATAATATTGAAGTAAGGTTATATTTATAATTAGGTATATAAATTTTTGACAACAATATTTTGCACGAACGTTGTTTTACTCTGAGATGACACGTTATTACACTTGGAACGCTATATCGAAGAAATTTTAACGTCAAAAGCAAAGCGTTGCGGTTCCTGATCACCCGAATGACTATTGATGCTCTTGGTCGCATTTACACAGTTCATCCGAAAAATGACGAATGTTTCTACTTGCATGTCAAGAGCTCAATTTGCTTGAAAATTATACTTATTGGGACATGCCAATCACTGAAGAAATTGTTTCTGAATCTCCATGTCAGATACGCACATTATTTTGACATGCTTCACATCGAATCCATGTGAGCTCTGGAACAAGTTCAAGGATGACATTTTACATCGAATTCGTGTCAGTTCAAGGAATCCCGATCTCGAGGTGAATGAAGAGATAAATAACCAGGCTTTGATTTAGATCGAAGACATGTGTTACCTCATGTGAGGCATTTTGTTAATCAAGTTAGGAATGCCAACTTTAAACTAAATCGAAACTAAATCTTCAATATCCATTTAAAAAAAAAACTTTTAGGAATTTATGTCTCATGTTCATCACCGTCGCTAAAATATATACTGAAATGTGAAAAGACGAATGAAAGTACATAAAATCAGAAGGTATGTAAAAAAAAATCAGTATACTTTTCATGTATATTATATTGTTATAGAATACTATCAAATCATTATTTTATTTTTGATCCCCATATACAGTCAATCCTGTTTTTATGTGGTTTTTTTATGCGATTTCGAAGTAATGCGGTTTTTTAGAAATGCATTTTTTTAGATGTACCATATTTTACGATATAACTTGGCGAAGAAAGGTTTGATACCTTTAGCGAAAATTATATCGACGAATTACTTACAGATAAAGCTATAAGTGACGAAGATGTTCATAATTTAAATTTAATTATTGACAAAAAACCAGAAAACAATGACGAACTGAAAGAAATTCCAGTTTTTCATTTCTTTCTAAATGATTCAAATTCTGATCGCGCATTCAAGTTTCAACGATAACTTTAAAATATATATATATGGGTATAACAAACTGCATAACCAATTAATTATCGAAAAAGAAAATCTGAACAAACTCTGATCACTAATTTCATTGTTAGAAAACAGCCATAGTTTTATGAAATTGATGCGCATACTATTTCTTCCGAAAAAGAGTGATTTAGAACCACATGCTTTAAAACACACATAGAATTTTCATACAGTGATTATTTTTTAATATTTTTACGCCGTGGTTTTCCCCTTATTTTCATATACTTTGCGATTTAGTGTATATTTTAACTCGCTGTTTCAAAGTTATGCGGATTTTACAATTTAAGTAACGCACCCCAATTTTTGTATGGAAGTCAAGTTTTTTTATGCGATTTTTTTTTTGCGATATTTCGTGGAACGCATCTACCGCATAAAAACAGGATTGAATGTATAACTGTTGGTATGTGTGGAACATTAAACAAAAAAATAATATTTTTTTTTCTAATGAAAGATAATCTCATAAATATAATATTGAAGATTTAGAAAATGTTGCGTTCTTTGTTATAATGAGAATTTATATCATTTGGTAATATAAAAAATATGAAAATTTAGAATGAACTTTCGTAAAATTATAAAAAAGTATTATTTGAATAATTTTGAAAAGA
This sequence comes from Himalopsyche anomala, assembly GCA_031772345.1. Classification (NCBI taxonomy): domain Eukaryota; kingdom Metazoa; phylum Arthropoda; class Insecta; order Trichoptera; family Rhyacophilidae; genus Himalopsyche; species Himalopsyche anomala. Next base: position 12,445,668 of record CM062840.1, read on the forward strand.
TCCCTGTCATTATGTTGGTGACATGCATAGAGAACAAATTTATCCTACCTAAATTTAATAGTCTTTGTTTGACAGTTACTGTCAAACAAAAGTAGTCGTTTGTCAACATTGTGAAGATGTAATTTTATTATTTAAAATACAGTGAAATAAAGAGGTATTAGCTATGCCAAGTATTTCTAAACCAATCAGTAAGAGTGCTCGGAATGGTTTTCTAAGAGTCTTTCAGTTCTGTGAACATGAAAAATCTGAAAAAAAAACAATAATTCCCTTCGGGTCGACATTTCGAATCATTTCGAACTGTCAATGGCGTCGTATTCCAAACATTTCGTGCCGCATGTCAATAGCTCAATTTGCTTGAAAACTAAACTCATTGGGACATGACAATCGCTGAAGCAATTGTTTCTGCGTCTCCAAGTCAGATACGCACATTATTTGCTATCATTTTTTTGACACGCTTCCCATCGAATCCACGTGAATTGTGGAAAAAGTACAAGGATGACATGTCCGAAGACACTTTACACCGAATTTGCGTCAGTTCAGGGAATCCCGATCTCGAGGTGAATGAGGAGATACATAACCAGGCGTTGCTTTTGATCGAAGATATGTGTTACCTCATGCGCTGCATGATGCGTCGCCAGATCGAGGAATGAACGACGCTTTCAATCGAGAATCGGAACGTAAACGTGAATATGATCGAGATGCATTGAACCAATCACTTCGAACGAATGTACCACTGTTGAACCCCCAACAGAAAGTGTACGATACTTTAATGAAGGCAATTGATGAGGGAAATGGTGGCTTATTTTTCCTCCGCATTGGAAGCACTCAACCGAACTATGAAAGATCAGCGCAATGACTCAAAATGTTTTGGAGGCGCAATGATTCTACTATCTGGCGATTTTCGCCAAACACTACCAGTTATTCCAAGATCGACCGCTGCCGATGAAATAAACGCTTGACTTAAAACATCAACTCTGTGGCGCTATGTTAAGAAACTTCAGCTAACGACAAACATGCGAGTTGCATTTCTAAACGACCATCTGCCGCAGATTTCTCCAAGCATTTGCTGACTATCTGTAACGGCCGTGTTCCTGTCGACGAATCGAATGGATTGATTTCGTTTTTGACGAATTTTTGAAATTTCGTCTCATCGAAGGACAATCAACAAAGTGTTCCTGAATATCATTGCTAATCACAAACATCATAATTGGTTGAGTGAACGAGCAATTCTTGCAGCAAATAACAAAGGATGTGGATCATTTCAACTTCACAATTCAAAATCAAATCGTTGGTCCACTGCATTCCTTTAAATCTATCGACTGTGCCACGTGAATAACATCATTTCAATGTAATTAAAATACTTTTCATTTTTAATTTTGCACATTTATTGAACTTAATTCATTTTGAGTATTTATTCAAACTGAATTTAACTCATCCAATAA